>ML661344.1:6877541-7013011 GCA_007570785.1 Antilocapra americana | reverse complement strand
ATATATATATATATATATATATATATATATATATATATATATATTAGTAAAAACAGTGCATCAGTTCAGTTCAGTCGCTCTCTCGTGTCTGACTCTTTGCAACCCCATGAATCGCAGCACACCAGGCCTCCCTGTCCATCATCAACTCCTGGAGTTTACCCAAACTCATGTCCATTGAGTCAATGATTCCATCCAGCCATCTTATCCTCTGTCGTCTCCTCCTCCTCTCCCCAGTCCTTCTCAGCATCAGGGTCTTTTCCAATGAGTCAACTCTTCGTATGAGGTGGCCAAAGTATTGGAGTTTCAACTTCAACATCAGTCCTTCCAATGAACACCCAGGACTGATCTCCTTTAGGATGGACTGGTTGGATCTCCTTGCAGTCCAAGGGACTCTCAAGAGTCTTCTCCAATACCACAATTCAAAAGCATCAATTCTTCAGCACTCAGCTTTCTTCATCGACCAACTCTCACATCCATACATGACTACTGGAAAAACCATAGCCTTGACTAGATGGACTTTTGTTGGCAAAGTAATGTCTCTGCTTTTTAATATGCTATCTAGGTTGGTCATAACTTGCCTTCCATGGAGTAAGCGTCTTTTAATTTCATGGAGGCAGACACCATCTGCAGTGATTTTGGAGCCCCCCAAAATAAAGTCTGCCACTGTTTCCCCATCTATTTGCCATAAAATGATGGACCAGATGCCATGATCTTAGTTTTCTGAATGCTGAGCTTTAAGCCAACTTTTTCACTCTCTTCTTTCACTTTCATCAAGAGTGTCGTACTTGGTATTTAATAAAGAACTAAACATATCAGTGCTTAATATCATTATCATCATTATGAAGTAGCAGTAGATAATAGGAAATATATTATGCAAATGAAGGGACATGTAGATTCAGGTATTTTTTCTGATTTCCTGCCATGACTTTCGAATTCAGATTCCCTGAAAACAAATTTTTACTTCCATCCATATGTGCTTACATTTGAAAAATTCAATTAGGTCTGATGGCTGCTATTAATGCCAGAATGCAGGCTGAGCTTGGTTGCTTTACAGTCTCTCACAGCTTTGTAAAGTTAAAAAAAAAAATCCCTGAATTATTGTGGGGGTCATATTTATATATTATTACTTGTGTTGCTAGACCACTGTGAGCACCCAAATTTATTTTTATGATCATACTCACTTTTCTGTAACTTAAGGTTGTTTATTTGGTCAACTAATGACTGCAGTATTAATAAAATGATGAGGAAATGATCTAACATCACTATTTCAACAAAATGACTTACTGATATGTAATGTGACATTAACATTGCCTTAGAAAATATCTAATACATGTTTTGAACATGTATATCCATATTCTCCCCTGAGAGAAAATTTTATTGTTTATTTAATGAGTCAGTTAAGCTGAAACGAAAGATTATATTCTATTTTTCTCTGTATATAGAAATAGTAATGTAATTTGACCTTCTGTCATCAAAAGTAAATGTATGAAGAAAATCAATAGTAAACATTTTCCAGTGTAAGCTTCAGCTTATTCTTGTTTGCTCTCTGGAAGGGGCTGCTACTGTGAGAGGTGTATGTCTTAAAGATTTCCCTATCCTTGACACCTGGGACAACTTCAGTAGCAGGAGCTTTGAAAATCTAAATCACTCATCTCTGCTACATGTTTATTGCTGTTATTCAGTTGAATGAAATTAAACTTGCCACTTGTACCATCACACAGAAGAAAATTATAGAAAAATTTTTTTTGAAAAATGTTATTTCATTCAATTAAGGGGTAAATAGAATTCTGTTCTACTTCAATTGTTTGGTCTAAAAAATACAACAATGAATAAAAAGGAAAGTAGTAAGTTTCTATGAGAAGTTCAACAAGTAGAATAAAAATCACAGCTGGGCAGTACTTTTAGATATTCTTTGTACTTTATTTATCAGAAAGACTCACCAATAACTAAAATTTACCATTCTTGCTTCCTTGTTAAATTCTGACTTTAGTATTTGGGGGTGGGAATGGGGAAGAGGTTCTTGAAATTACTTTCATTTGGGGAACATTTGATTAGTTTCTTTTTTATATTTTTCACAATTGAAGGATAATTACAATACTGTGTTAGTTTCTGCAGTACAACAATCGTAAATCAGCTATATATATATACATATATATATATATATATATATATATATGGACCCTCCCTTCCCCCTCCCCATCCCACTCTTCCACCTCTAGATCATCACAGAGCACAGAGGCGAGCTCCCTGTGTTATACAGCAGTTTCCCACTAGCTATCTATTTCGTGCATGGCAGCGAATATATTCAACAGGGAGAAAACAATAAAGAAGTCTGGGGCAGATCTTTTTCTTGGCTCTCATACTTCTTTTTGTGCTCACATTTAAGGATGCATAGATTTCACATGAAAATTAGGATTAGTGGGTTGTTTTGAAAAGTCAGAAAATCTGGCCACACTAAGCCTATGTTTTGGCATGACCAACATCAGTGGGAGCTGAGCAGTTGCCTTCTTTGAATGGACGCTTGAAATCCAACTGGCCGCAGACCTCACCAGTCTCTATTGTCTCTCTGCTCAACCAGCCTGCTTCACTCAGTTAAATTGCTGGCATGAACCTAAAGATATTTGTATTTTTATATATATTGACCTATCCATCTATATTTAGATTGATATATATTATTATTACTATTATTTCATCAGTATTATAATTTGTTAACAGCAGAAGAATACCTACAGGGACAAAGCCTATCTCTGATTATTTTTAAATTTTTTCCAGGTTATTGATGACTTTAGGCATTTCACATAGATAATTTTTTCAATTGTAAAACTGGAGATAGTTTTAACAATTCCTGTCTTTTTCAGTTGTATGACAAGTAATAATATGATGCATATAAAGTATATTGCAGAGCAGGTATGCAATAAGCATTAGCTACAGTGTTCTGTGACACAACAAAACAAACGTGGCTTTAAAAATTGATTCCGCATTCCTATCACTCCATTTCATATAAAAGATGCCTTGGATCAAGATCTTTGATTTCCAGTTGCATTTCCCCCTTGAGTGGTAGGGGATAATCGCCAATGGACACGGGGCTTCTGTCATTCTGGGTGAATCTTTTGGTCTTGAGCTTTGAGCAGGATAATGAATGAATTAGGAAAGCTGAAGCAAACATGTGGGTGGATACCCCTCGTCAGAGCTTTGATTTCGATTCCTTACAGAACAACAGAAATATTCATTTTATTTTCATCCCTTTCAAAATGCAAAGAAGAGCAGAGCTTCAAAAACAGGACAGTAAGGCACTATCCTAGAGGAAGTTGTTTTAGCCAATTTAAAAGCAGCCTCCAGGAATCAGGGCATAGATGCTTTCCTCATTATTCCTCCTGCTCGTTATTTGGCACCATTATCTGTTTTGATCCCTTTCTACAGATTTTCCAACGGTAATGTACTGCAAACATGATTCTTGGATCCAATACAGGGTCTGCACCTCATGCTAATGAGCACAGTAGATCATTAAACAGATTTCTGATTTACTACCTTTAATTTCTTCTTCAGGAGCAACAGCAGAAGCTTGTGGGTGGAGGTGGAGGATCTCTGATTAAAATCATGGATAGAGAAATGGTTTCTTCTGACATTTTTCTTTCAGAGAGACTAAGCAAAATTGCAGTACAGATTAACAGTACTCTTAACTCACTGCATGTTGCCATGGAAACAGGAATCTGGCACCAACATGAAAGGCATTTAGGGAGTCTGTTAGGCTTTAACATTAGCATGATCTAAGCATTCTTGCTCACCACTAACAAATCTAGCATCTCTTTTAAAATAACATTAATATTCATTAAATTTCCCTGCATGTGGTTTGGGGATCTTCATATCGAATTTGAGGTCACTTTTTGTGAGTGACCAGCTCATCAGAGAACATGCACTTTGTGGAACGATACTTAGCTCATCTAGTGTATGAAACAAGACTCACTTTACTTACACTGTTATTTTCTGATGATCCTTATTTAGATTTTAATAGAGAAGAATATGATTGCAATGGCAATTAAAGAAATCTGCTAATATTTAGGAAGTTTATTTATAATAAAGAAGAATCAAATGGGAATTTTTGTTCTATAAAAAAAGTTTAATAGAAACAGGCCCTTTGATCACTTCCTTGCGCTGGGTAACTTTTAGGTTAGTTCTCATGTATAAGTTTAGTTTGGCTAAGTATGTATATATATATTAGTATTTATTTTTAAGGACAGTTTACCTTGGAATCTAATGCTAAAAGCTTATGTTGCTGGCAAAATCAGTTGGACTTTTTGTTTTTCTCTCAAGGGCTATGTGAGTGTGATTGAAAAGCCACCAATTTGTTTAAAGCAATTATAGCAATGACTAAATTACAATTTTCTTTTATTTCACAAAAGAAGAAAATTTTGGTGGACTTATTGGGAAAAAATGAGAGACGTTGTTTTTGAATTATGTTTCAAACTCTTCCAATTATTTTTCTGTGAATTAAGTCATTGGTCCATCAATTAGTCTCCTTCTCCAGATGACCTCCCAAATTGGTTCTGCGTCTTTCCTGTTGAAAGGTTCTGAGTGGCTTTTAATGTCTATTCCTAGGGCAAGCAGCAGGGTTTTTTTGTGATGAATACATCAGATTTGGAATCAGAAAGCCCAAGTTCAATTCTCAGCTCCACTGTTTTCCAACTGGATGACATTTTGGGCAAGGTATCTAAACACTGTACCTTTCTTTCATCATGTGGTTGTTATAAAGATTGAGATAATGCATATGCACTACTTAGCAGATTTCTGCTATAATATATACATACTAACATATAACACTCAGTAAATTTTAATTATGTCATTATTATATTAATTTTATCATTTGAATAATCTGACAAGACTGCTAAGCCAATTTCCCTTTTTATTAAAACCAAACGTCCTAGCAGAAATTAGATCCTTTTCTTTTTCATGAGCTTGCTGTTCATTTTCATGAAGAGTGGATTATAATTAATAAAGTCTCCAAAACTCAGAAAACAGGTAAGAAATGAAAATAATGAGACCATGCACAAACTGGAAATTTGATTGGTAGGTGGCAGGTTAAACAAAACCAACCAACTCTTCAGCTGTAGTTGAGAAGAGTCAAAATGTGTCTCGCAGCAGTCGAGTTGCTGGCTCATCTAGCTTTTAGACTGGAATCAATTTGTCTGTAATAAATTATTTACCATGAACAGAGGCAGAATCTATGGTTATTTTAACTTCATATTTAATTTCTTGAATGTTGGGTTTTAAACATGTAAATTAATTATTTCCCTTTCCAAGCCACCTGACATGGAAGCAAAGTGTAAAAACAAGATGGTATCAAATGGAGACAAAAGGTGAATTTGATTAATGATGTAAATAATTATCTCTTGAGAATATGGCTTAGGTTTGGGGTAACAGTGGAATTTTTTTAAGTTTCATCCCAGAATTAGACAAATGTAAACACCCAGGTATTGGAAGCACTGAGAAAGAGTTTTAGGGGCCAAGATTACTACTATAAAACTTGTAGCATGAATGAGAGGAGAATGATGGTCATGGTGGGCAGAAAGCCTCCAAAGGCAAAGAAAGGCGAGAACAGCTGAGATGCTGAGGTCCAGTAGATGCTCTGGCCCACATTAGACTGGAGTACATGCTCTGAGGAGGCAGGCAGATCCAAGAAGAAAGAAGTGGGGAGAGTAGAGTCAAACCAAGCTTTCCCAGTTTCTTATTGCCCAAATCACCAGTCAGTTGAGAGGAGTTACTGAAGTAGCAGTATTATTCTGATCGATGGTCCTCCACGTTGGTAGAGAATTAATGCATTAGGTGATGATGCTGTAACAAAATATCACAGAGTGGGTGATTTAAGCAACAGAAATGTATTATCTCACAGTTCTTGAGATAGCAGTCCAAGAGCAAGGTGTAGCTTTGGCTTTTCTCTTTTTCTTTTTGTCTTGCAGGTGACCCCTTCTCACTGGGCTTTCCTTTGTGTACTTATAGCATTGGTGTCTCTTTGTGTCCAAATTCCCTCTACTTATAAGAATATCAGTCAGATTGGATTAGGACCCACATAATGACCTCATTTTAATTAATCATCTCTTTAAAGGCCCTATCTACAAACACAGTCACACACAGATACTGGAGGTCAGGAACTCAGCATAATTAGTTAAGGGGAACACAGTTCAGTCCATAATAATCAAAGTGCCCCATAACAGCCTAGAAGTAACTAGAGATTGCACATCATGATTAGTACTTCTGTAACTTCTTTTTCCTTTTCTTCTCAGACATTTTTTTTTCAGGAGCTAATCTGCCTTCACAATGAGGCACGATGAACGGCAAACCTGTGGTCAGTAACTTATAGTATTAATGATGTACAGAAACAAAATGAGGAATTGCTAAGTCTATCTTTAAAAGAACATTTACCATCTGGTTTATTGATGGACATTTTAAATTTCAGCAAGTTCAAAACGTTCCAAAATGGCTAAACATTTCAGAAGTGCCAATAAAAATGAAAGGATAGATAATTTATTTTTTTAAAAATGAAGGATTATATTTTACCAGATATATTTTGTTATATTTCTGTGTGACATGGAGTTCTAAAATTGCAATAAAACAATTTTCTCCTGGAGAATAGTTTGTTTTAATAAAGCTAAACACAGAGAGTAAGAATAATGATAAAGCCTGTTAGCTTTGGAACAAATAACTATAAATGAAATGAAATTAAGTGAAACCATAAAGAAGAATCATTTGTTTTTCCACAGCATCTTTCCACAGAGACATCAAGAACTTTATAAATGCTCATTAGTTAGGTTATCTGGTGCACTGCACCGTGGAAATTGCCTTTGTAGTCAAATCTAAAATTTTCAGATCTTGCAACCTGACCATGGAATCCAGAAAAAAATAGAAGTTTCTTTAAAAAATTACAGATTCATGCCTCGATCCCTATGTTCTGTTCATTCTTTGTGTATGCCATGTAAATGGGAAAGACGTATGACCAGGCCTTACCCCAAATTTCTGGATTTCACTTTAATCCATAGGCAGATATTAGAAAAAAAATGGAATTTGGAAAACAACAACAACAACAACAACAACAACCACTCAGTCCCCATTTTTTTCCCTGTGTTTAAATTACTGATTTTAATATTAAGAATTAAGACTAATTGAATACTATACTAGACATAATTCAAGCTACTTTTGAATACAGTGGCCATGGTATTCTGCTAAGGGTTATGGAAATACCAACATATGGAATTAAACATAGTGTCTAGTCACAGGGTGTTCACAGTCTAATTGGGAAATTAGATATTAACAACTGTAGTATAATCTTAGGTTATATACAGTTTTATATATAATGACTGTAGAACTTGCTCATGGAGTCTAGGTTATTTAATAGAAATATAGGAAGGAAAGACTCACTTTCTTTAGATAACCAAGGAAAGGTTCTCAGAGGAGAAGACAATTAACCTGGGTCTTGAAGGATATGAAGAATTTTGTAGGAAAGTTTTTCCCAGAGGTTAAGGCAGAACATAAGAGAACAGAGAAAAATACATATAAGACACAGTGATGGAACACTTGGTGTGAAAAATCAGATAATAGAGGATTTTGACTAAGACTTTGAGAAATGGGAGAAATAAAAATACTTATTCTCCTCGAAGACAGTTCTAGAAGCATGTAAGGGTGGCATGCGCATAGGAAAGCAAACAGACGACTTTTCCTATGAGAGTTTACAAGCCAGGTTTTCAAGGGCAACATGAGCATGATGTTCTTGCTTAGTTAACTTCTTGTTCCAAATAGCCAAGAGCTTTGAAGATGTGGTCACTTTAACACAATGTTCTCACATAGTCTGTCATCTCCTCCTTGAGGAGCATAATATAATCATAAACAGACAAATTCTAATTTGTCTCATCAACACAAAATCTAAATTCTTTCCAGACCACTCCTTTATTGAACACTTTACATGTTTTTACATGGTTTATGGTTCTCATTTTTCCCCAGACTCTAAACAAAATCCTATTAAAAAATCAGTCAATGATAAATATGGCTTGTTGTCTCCACTTTACAAAATCTCTCTCTCACCTCTGCTACTATTGACATCTCTTACTTGATTGTGCCATTCATTACATCTTCAGCCCATATGCCATTAAAAATGAAGCCAAAGGTTGGCTGGAAGCCTTTCTCAGATGTTTTAGAGAACTCAGCTTGTAGAGCTTTAGAGAGTCAGATTAGCATCACAAAGCGTTTACCCCCAATTCTTGGCTGGTGAAACTGGGCAGAGATTTCAACTTCACCCTGAGGCTTTTATTCTTTTAAACAAATTCATCATGTCTGTTGATTAATGTGCATGAAACAAATTACACTGAAGCCTGGGAGTTTTTACCTGTGTTGGCAAATTGTTCTTAGTTTTTGATTGGTCTTCACTCACCAATAACTCTAAAATGTGTGAATCTCTTAGTATATAGTCTCTAGCACAACCAAATATCTGGTTGACACCTCCACTTGGATTTATCACTGGCATCTGAAATCTAACATGTCCAAACACAGGCTGCCTCCCACAGCTCTCTTTCCCATTTCATTAAATGGAGCCACTATGCATCCAGCTGACCAGGGTTTATACTTCAGAGATGTCTTATGGTCCTTTTCCTCATCCCTTAAATGAAATCTATCACCAAGTCTTATTAGTTGCAGTCTCAAAATATATCCCAGCTGTAAGTTCTTCCTACCAACTTCACCACTGTTTACCAAGTAAAATGGCCTGAGTTGCTGCTTAATCCTTTCAACTAATGTCCCTGCCTTTGTCCTTGGGATATTATATTCCGTATATATATATTCGATTCTTACTGTACCAGCAAAGGAATACATCTTCTAAACATGTAAATCCTATCCTCTAACTCCTTAGCACAAAATTCTCCAATACTTTCCTACTATGGTCAAAAAATATCCTTTACACAGCCCACAACTAAAATCCATCACCCTTTACCCTCCACCTGGGCAACCTGATTAGAAGGGTTAGCTACACCTTCCTTTGGAAGCAGGTGGAAGATTCAAAACACACAATATCCTAACAACACGGGAACCATTGGCCCAACCCTCCTCCAACCACAATGAAAACCCTAAGTCAATCTCCTTTCTTGCACTGTCAAGTCATTTTTGAATCAGCTCAGGAAGCCTACCCTGTTCTTCCAAAAAGCTATACAAGAAGCATACCTTCTCCTACTCTCTTGATGTATGTATGTGGTCATTGGTCTTGAGAACCCAAATAAACTTTGAGTGGGGGGGTCCATCCTTGGGGTGCTACTATCTATCAATCTATTTATCATCTATCAATCATCTATTTATCTTCTCTCCTCATCATCTGGAGTTCTTATACTTGCCTCATTTACATTTGGTGATGTGTATACCTTTTGCTCCAACTTCTCCACATTTAACATGTCTATAAAAAGATCCCCATCATTTCTATATATAGACTTAGAGTTTAGGCTTTTATTCCTTCTCCTAAAAACTTTCTTTATATCATTTATTACCAATTATTATCACTGACAAATGACTCTCTCCTTCCTTAACCAAACTCTGATAGGCTCCTCTGAGCCTGGCTCAGCCCCGTCTTTAGCATGTTTTCAAGAGGCTGCTTTAGTAAAAACCCTGTGTAATCAGTTTAGCAAGGATTCCCCTTCCCCTGGTGTTTGTACTTGGTAGTTTTCTCTTCACAGACCCCTACCTTGCTCTTTGGCTATAAATTTCTCTTTTTCCTTTCTGTCTTTAGAATTGAGCCCAATCTCCCCAATACTGCAAAATTCCATTGCAGTAGTTCCTATTCCTACCAAGATAGTTTTGAATAAACTCTATCTTTCCATTCTAACAAGTGTCAGAATAAAGAGAGAGAGACTTCTCTTCCATTTATCAACTTGCTTGTCATTAAGAACAGTTTATTTGCCCTAATGGGAATTTGACCTTCTTCTATTTATCTCTGTCAAATTTTCTAGCTTTGGAGAAAGTAATTTTAAGTACTGTCACATTATGGTCAGAAAACACATTGTCTGTCACTTTATTACAGTCTCTATTTATACAAACTCTTATCAATTTTCTTGGTGATCACTTCACACTTTTGATAATACTGACCACCCGTATGAGCACAGATACTCAAATCCAGAGTCTTTAATAGTATTCACTTACAAATAATACTTTAATGTGTAGTTTCTCTGATTGTTTTTGTTTATTTCCAAACCTGGACCCCAAGAGTAAATGAATTTACTCCACATTCCATACTTTAAGTTGTACACAGAGCAAGTGCTATATTCTCTGGGAAACTTTCCTCGTTTGCATTTATAAAGAGCATATAATCCCAAATCTCATCCTCATCCCTTCATAATAATAGCTGCAGTTTTTGTTTTGACGTTTTTTATCTTTCTACAATAAACGCAAAAGATGCCACTCCCCTCTTGGTTGGCGATCAGTGCTTTCCCATCAGTCCCTCTTGCTATCACACGCCTTCCCTTTCTCCATGGTAAACGTCTCTTATGCTCTGAATAAGGCTTCAGAATTCACCCAGAGCAGTTTGCCAGGTGGCCATTTCAATATAGTTAAATGATCTCAAGAGATAACTTCTATTTCCCATTCAGTATCACTGTCAAGAACCCTTAACGTCATCTCTTATCAAAACATTTCTCTCTTTTCTTCTATCTTTTGTAGTTAATGACTGAGATCTGAGACAGGTATGCTGGGCTATTCAGTCCAGGCTTTATCATTGAGCCTGGATCAGAATCCAGGAATCAGTCTTCCGCTTGGTTAGTTGAAGCACTGTTTTATTGATGCTCTCAGAACTGAGAAAGCTAAAAATTCCACTGACTGAGCTCACAAGAAATTGAAACAGAAAACAAAATGTTCCTCTGTTAATAAATAAAACATGATAAAACTAACCAAGGACCAGAATGTTTATGCTGTTTGATTAGCACATTCTATTTCTATGAAAACAACTGTATGGGAAACTACAGTGTTTTCATGTGAACCTGATATGACAACAAGGCTATCGTGAAGGCTGCTATAAGACCTACTGTATTGTGATGACCACCTCCATGTTCAGGGACAATTCGGACAAGCCGAGATTCAGACCTTCCCTTGGATGGTTTTCTTCTGTCCTAGTTTCCAAGCAGACCACTTTCTCTTCACTCACATACTCCTTCATGGGACAATAGCTTCAAAATAATAGTAACAATCTTATATTAAGTGCCTACAATGCTCCTAATGTTTTAAGAAAATAATAATAATGATAATAAACATATTAATTCCAAATTCCAGATGCTGTTCTAAACAACTTGTTTATCCTCATAGCCACCTTATGAAGCAGGTGCTTCTTACGATCTTTATTTTAAAAACTATATTGGGGACCAAATATTCTTTACAAAAAGTGTATAAAATGTAAATATTGGTAAAAATAAGCACCTAAATATTCACTATCAAGCTTAAGAAACAAAACACACATCTCCCTCCTTTCCTACACTATCTCAATGGACCAGTATCTTGATTGCGTTGTTAGTAACTCCCTTTCTTCTCTCTGGGCTTATTCGATTGACTTATAGTCTTATTGATTTGGAAGGCTTTGTTCTCCACTATATTCTGAATATCAGTATTTTATGTTTCCTATAAGATGCTAATATCTTCTCCCAGTTTATGGATTTTCTTTTCACCATCTTTACTGTATATTTTGCAATTAATTTTAATGTAGTCAAATTTATCACTCTGTATAATTTATTTTTTCTTGTTGAAAAAAAAATGCTTCCTAATCCTGAGGCTGTAATATTATTCAATATTGCCTTCAAAAAATTTGGTGGTTTGGCTTTCACTCTTTAGAAATGATTTTTATGAATGTTGTAGTGGGAAGGTAATTATTTACATATTCTAGATAAACAAACTGAGGCAAGGACGTTGTCTTACTCAAGGTTTACAGATGTTAAGTTGTAGAGCTAAGATTTAAATCCAAACACTCTGCTTTTGAAGTCCATACTTCTGTATCAGCCTCTGAGGGTATTATTAGAGAAATTATATGGACATGGGAACTGATGCCCAGCGAGGTTAGGTGACTTGCTCAAGGTCACAGAGTCAGTGTGAAAACTTCAACGCCTTAGACCAGAGTTTGTGTATTTCCCTTCATACATCCTGTCTTCTAAGGATCACATGCTGGTCTGTGAATTCTATTCCCACAAATGCTCTGCTCTCTGTTTTATTTTGAGAATCATTTTCTTCTCTTCTGCAAAGAACTGGCTTTACTTGTACTCTTTGCACTTCACTTGTTTAACCCAAAAATTAAAAAAAAAAATTATCTCCTGGTTTTGTATCAATCTTATCTCAGCTTTTTCTGATTCATCACATCACTTTATTTCTTAATCTGAATTGATATGTAATTTTCACCTCCTAAAGCCCCATCTGCTGACCTTCTTATATTCTGCATTCAGATTCTATTTATAGAGGATAATCTTACTTTGAGCTTCAGGTTACCTCTTTTTCAGTAATTGCAATTAACACTTCAAGGATTTCTTTGATCTTGCTACTTACCTTATCCTTGGGCTTGTCTTTTACTATTTCTTCTACTTAATTTTGTTTCATTCTTTCCTTCATTCATTCAACCAGCACACACTCAACTCTGCATCCCAAATCTAAGGCACTGTTCTAGATGCTGAAAGAAAAACATGCTCTCACCCTCATGAAGCTTGCATTCTCATGGAAAGGCAGACAACAAGCAAACAAGTAGATGCATGACATGTAAAATGATATAAAGTGCTATGGGAAAGGAAAGGAAACAGGTCAGCTTGAGTTGTTTTTTTTTAATTAATTGATTTATTGGATTGCTATGCAAAAAGAGCTAACAATTGACAAATACCCTAAGTCCTAGACTTGGCTCATTGTTTTACCTATTTAAAATTTTATTATATTGCAAATATTTTTATTACACTCAGATATTTCCCTAGAGTCAATGACAATAGCTGACTTTCCCTTGTCGTGCCTTGCAGGGGCAGAGTTAAAGGTAAACTTTTTGGTAAAGGTCAACTGTTTCTGACTCTTAAAGATAATAAAAATGCTCCCTTTTGTGGTTACTGGGAGTGAGTTCAAAGGAAGCAAACTTGTCAGTTCTGGGTTTTTAGGGGGTCCTTGATTCAGCCTAAATTTTCTCAAAGTACAGTCTTTATGCATAAAAGTGACTCTTTCTATTTTACTGATATATATATTTCCCTGCTCAAAATGCCATTTGTTCTGTTTTTACCTATTGAAATTCTGCTCGTACTTCAGAATCCATATCAAATATCATCACCCCATCTCTTACAATGAATACTTCTCTGACTATCTGAAGCAGAATCTAAATGCATACCCAATATGCTTCATCTCTCTTAGCTCATTATACCTACTCTTGCAGTGTTTTAGTGTCAAACACATGGAGTCCCTCAGTATATGCAATTGCAATCTCCTTAGGGTATAATAAGACCGACATTAGGGAACATCAGTTACAATAATATTTCTTATTTAAGACTGTAAGTTCTCCAACAGCTACAATCTAATAGGCTTATTTTATAAACTTTTAGATGTATTTATTGGACCAAGTTGAATGGCATGATTAGTTGGACTGAATAGTCTTTCCTTCTTTCCTGAAATCATTTAAGATTTACTCCATGCCTTGAACTGTGTCATGAAGTAATGATAACGTGAATATAGCAGAGATCCTGTCTCATAGACTGGTGAGGGAGACAGGTGAGATGATAACATGCAGGGCAGTGGAAATGTAGAAGCAGAGAGCCAGCATGATTTCTTAGTTACCAGCTCTGATCCTTGCTTTTTGTGCAGCTTTGGATATGTCTCTTAATCTATTGGTACCTAAAATTTTTCATTTACAAAATGAAAAGAATAAATTCCCATCTTTCAAAGAGATTTTTAGGTGCAGAGATAAAGTCCAATATAATTATCAATAAACGGGAGTCATTATTATCATTGTAGTATGATCTTGCAAAAACGTGAAAGTGTTCATTGCTCAGTCATGTCCAACTATTTGTGACCCCATGGACTGCAGCTCACCAGGCTCCTCCGTCCATGGAATTCTCCAGGCAAGAATACTGGAGTGGGTAGCCATCCCCTTCTCCAGGGGGTCTTCCTGACCCAGGGCTCAAACCTGGTCGCCTGCACTGCAGGTGGATTCTTTGCCATCTGAGGCACCAGGGCATATCAGCTAATTTGAAAGCAGACAAGACTGTTAAATCAATTCAGGCTGGAGGATACATCCAGATGATAAAATCAATACAGTGGTATAGCCACTCAAACCAGACTTGTTCTTGGGGGCACAACACTGCTTATAGAGATGACCATTCTCAAGATGACCTCAAAGTTCATGTTTAAGGGAATGGGAAAGTAGGTAACAGTTATTGAATCATCATTGTTTGTTAGATTTTTATTAAATATTTCATTTACATTATTTCATTTGATCTTCACAATAGCCATTCAAGGAAGTGGGCATTGTTATTCCCTTAGTATAGACATGGAAAGTGAGATTCAAAGAAGTTAAATGTTTGCATTTCTAACTTTATAGTCTAAAAAGAGCCAATTATACTTCAACAAATGTCTATCTATGCTTATAATGTATAAAGAAACTATAGTCATTTTACTACAGAATAAGTTATTAGTGTCAAATGGGCCTTAGGAAGCATCACTATGAATAAAGCTAGTGGAGGTGATGGAATTCCAGTTGAGCTGTTTCAAATTCTGGAAGATGATGCTGTAAGTGCTGCAGTCAATATGCCAGCAAACTCAGCTGGCATATTTGGAAAACTCAGCAGTGGCCACAGGACTGGAAAAGGTCAGTTTTCTTTCCAATCCCAAAGAAAGACAATGCCAAAGAATGCTTAAACTACCACACAATTACACGCATCTCACATATTAGTAAAGTAATGCTTAAAATTCTCCAGGGCCGGCTTTAGCAATACATGAACCATGAACTTCCAGATGTCCAAGCTGGATTTAGAAAAGGCAGAGGAACCAGAGATCAAATTGCCAACATCCACTGGATCATCAAAAAAGCAAGAGAGTTCCAGAAAAACATCTATTTCTGCTTTATTGACTATGCTAAAGCCTTTGACGGTGTGGATCACAATAAACTGTGGAAAATTCTTCAAGAGATGGGAATACCAGACCATCTGACCTGCCTCCTGAGAAATCTGTATGCAGGTCAGAAAACAACAGTTAGAACTGGACATGGCACAACAGGCTGGTTCCAAATTGGGAAAGGAGTATATCAAGGCTATGTATTGTCATCCTGCTTATTTAACTTATATGCAGAGTACATCATGAGAAATGCTGGGCTGGAGGAAGCAGAAGCTGGAATAAAGAATGCTGGGAGAAATATCAAAAACCTCAAACATGCAGATGATACCACCCTTATGATAGAAAGTGAAGAACTAAAGAGCCTCTTGATGAAAGTGAAAGAGGAGAGTGAAAAAGTTGGCTCAAAACTCAACATTCAGAAAACTAAGATCATGGCATTTGATCCCATCACTTCATGGCAAATAGATGACAAAACAGTGGAAACAGTGAGAGACTTTATTTTGGGGGGCTCCAAAATCACTGCAGATGGTGACTGCAGCCATGAAGTTAAAAGACGCTTGCTCCTTGGAAGAAAAGTTATGACCAACCTCGACAGTATATTGAAAAGCAGAGACATTATTTTGTCAACAAAGGTCCATCTAGTCAAGGCTATGGTTATTCCAGTAGTCATGTATGGATGTGAGAGCTGGACTATAAAGTAAGTTGAGCGCCGAAGAACTGATGATTTTGAACTGTGGTATTGGAGAAGACGCTTGAGAGTTCCTTTGACTGCAAGGAGATTCAACCAGTCCATTCTAAAGGAAATCAGTCCTGAATACTCTTTGGAAGGACAGATGCTGAAGCTGAAACTCCAGTATTTTGGCCACCTGATGCCAAGAGCTGACTCATTGGAAAAGACCCTGATGCTGGGACAGATTGAAAGCAAAAGGAGCAAAGGGTGACAGAGAGTGAGATGGTTGGATGCCATCCCATTTCAATGGACATGGGTTTGAGCAAACTTTGGGAGATAGTGAAGGACAGGGAAAGCTGGCATGCTATACAGTTCATGGAATCTGAAAAAGACATGACTTAGCAGCTGAACAACAATATTCTTTATGTAAATAAATGATTTCAGTGTATATGTGTGAGTGTATCCATCAACAATATTCTTCCCAATAAAACAAACAAAATAATAAATAATGAGGATAGTTTTTTTTAAAAAGTGAGCACAGTGATAAATGCTTCCTTGATGCTTCAGTAGTAAAGAATCCACCTGTAATGCAAGAGACCAGGAGACATGGACTCAGTCCCTGGGTCAAGAAGATACTCTGGAGGAGGAAATGACAACCTACTCCAGGATTCCTGCCTGGAGGATCCCATGGACAGCGGAGCCTGGTGGACTACAGTCCATAGTTGTGAGGAGTTGGCCATGACTGAGAGACTGAGCACACACATACACACACACAGAGTGAAAAATGAGCCCAGGTCTTCAAATCTAAAGATCATTCATCTAGCATTTTTAATATCAAAAATAAAAATGACAAGTAAAATAAATATCTTTTTCTACGATAAAAGGTAGATGACTGTTTCAAGTTGAGATCTGTCATAACTGAAGTGGCCTTGTGATAGTGCATCCTTCGGCCTTGGCAACAAGGACAGTGAGAAGAATTAAAAAAGACAGGGCCAGGCTCTCGGAGACTGGCTCTCTCAGCGTACAAGCCCTAGCCTGGTTTGGGCAGACGTCACCAGGCTGTGCTCAGGGGAGGAGGAGGAAGAGGAATGTCCAGCCTGGCCTATGAGGCACAGCATAGCCCATGAACAGTGTGGGTGGTGGGCACCTAATATCAATCCTGCTGTCAGGATGCTGCAATGGCTCTCACCATCTTGGACAGGAAATTGAGGGACTGCTAAAGAAAGGAGAACAATCAGCTTGTAAGAGCTGGACAGTTTCAGAGCAGTTCGGGTTATTAAGCAAATGGAGACTGCTAAGGAACCTACCTTGCCTTCTGGAGATAAAAGTATTAACACAGTATAGAGATTGTGAAGCAGAGAATACTGTGACTCTGAAGCTTTTTGGACTCAACCAGGAGCTTTTCCAGGCACACTGACACTGCGCCCACTGACTTCATAATGCAGTTCAAAACCCCTCACATGACAGCAAGAAAGCTTTTTCTGTGGCCTCTGACTTTGCCACCATTGACTCAGAGAGACAGAGAGGTAGGCAGAGAGCTTGAAAAGGTAACGTTGGCTAGAAATTAGATTGACCTGTGGTCTTTTACTGACCTATCAGATAATACTTGAGAGGCAGAAGGAGTAACTGCTATTCTGCATTAAGATTAAAGGTATGCCCTTTGCAGCTAATATTTCAAAATTCTTTATTAGGGATTTCCCAATTTGAAAAACAAAAACCTTCCTATCCATATGTTCAATTCAGCATTTTGGGGGACCATAGTTACCTGAAAAAAGGATAGCAGAGTGAATGTCAAAAACATAATGCCTTAGATTAAAAGACAAAGGCAAAGACAACCTTCATTTCTGTGATGTTTTTCACATAACTGAATGTCCCCAAATACTTCACAAAGCATTTAATTACATGCTAGCAGCAGAGGAAATGCTGGCATTGCTGTGTGCCAGCTTCAGCCCACGTAACGCAAGGAAAGTCAAGTTAACTCACTAAGTGTAAGGAATTTGCAGAAAGCTCACTCCCAGCCTTTTCTCTTGGAAAGCAAAGCACAGCTTCTCATTTCTTACCGCTTACACATTTCATGGGGAATGAAGTAGCCTATATAGTGCTTCTTAGCAGGCAGTCACGGGATGGTAGTCAAGACAAAGTGGTAAAAATGGGTGCTATCTTGCACCCTAAGATTCCACACACACACAAAAAGACCTGAGCATCTAGGAGTATGTAAAAATGGTGGGGAGAAAAGCATTTGAGAACTTCAGCTGGAGAGAGACAGAATTGGCAAGGCCAGGTATATATAAAATAGGCTGGGGACATTTTAGATTTTCCTTTAAAGGTTGGCCTACATTTCAACACACCCACTCTCTTCAGATCCATAGGTAACAAAGAGTTCCCATGAACTCTTTGCAGGAACTCTTAGCGCAAGAATGGCATGGATTGACCAGACCCTGAAATAGTTCAGCTATGGACCTAGGTGACCCATGGCCTTGAAGCCTGAAATGTTGACACCCTTATATATAAGAACTTCTTATACTTTAGTAGAATGCATGCTTAGTCACTCAGTAATGTCTGACTCTTTGCAACTCCATGGACTGTAGCCCACCAGGCTCCTCTGTTTATGGGATTTTCCAGGCAAGAATACTAGGGTGGGTTGCCATTCCCTTCTTCAGGGAATCTTCCCAATCCAGGAATCAAACCTGCTCCTCCTACATTGCAGGTGAATTCTTTACCGTCTGAGCCACCATGGAAGTTCTTAGTAGAATGTGATCATGAATAAATATATAGATAGCAAAGAGTCTAGACTAAGCAAGAACCATATGAGGAAGAAAACTGATAGCCCACTAAAATGAGCTCAGGGTTTAATTTGTAGACAAAGAGCATCTATTAAAAGATTTTAAGTAAATGACATGATAATTAGGTATTCAATTTCTTAGAAAATATGTACTAAATATTTGCTTGTGTGCCAGGCACTGGGCATAAATGAAACAGCCTTCATGGCAGAGGGTTCCCCTGGTGGCTCAGACCTTAAAGAGTCTGCCTGCAGTGCAGGAGACTAGGGTTCAATCCCTAGGTCAGTACGATTTAGTAGAGAAAATGTTTTGTGTAAATAAATATGTATAGTGAGATATCAGTAGTGCTATAGTAGTATTATATTTTATGTTTATTTAAGGATGACAAAGAGGTATAAGGAGTTGGCTAATTTAACCTGAATGTTTAACATTACAGGTTTAAGAAATACAACCTAAAAGAAGGGGTTCATGAGAAACTTCTGAAAGATCAGTAAGACCTCATTTGGTAAAAGAGCAGAAAAAAGGCATTCTGAGTACAGACCAAAATGTGGTCAGGGGCATGGAGACTTCAATCAGGCTGTCTTGTTTTGGAAACTGGAAGTAGTTGAGTATATCTGGAATGCAGAGGTGAAGCAGTGTGTTGGGAAGCAGCTAGAGGGGCAGATAATCATCGTGAAGTCTGCACTTGAGGTTTTGAGTCTTACAGCAGTATGGAGAACAAGTTAAGTTTGAAGTCATTGAGCTAGTTAAAAGATCGTCATAATTGTCCATTCAGGATATGTAAAAGAAGAAAATATTTGCAAAAGACACATGTGATAAAAGACCATTATCAAAAATGCACAAATAACTCTTAAAACTCAACAGTAAGAAAATAAATGATTAAAAATTAAGCAAAAGATCTAAAAAGTCACCTCACCAAACAAGATATACAGGTGAAAAGTAAGCATATGAGAAGATGCTTAACTTCACATGTCGTTAGGAATTGCAAATTAAAAATAAAGATGAGATTTCACTACATATCTATTGGAATAGCCAAAATCCAAAACACTAAATGCTGGTGAAATTTTGTAGCAACAGGAACTACTATTCATTACCGATGGAAATGCAAAATGGTTTATCCACTTTAGAAAAAAGTATGGCACTTCACACAAAACTAAGCATACTCTTATCATCACACTTCTTGTCAGTCAGTCAGTTAAGCTGTTCAGTCATATCCGACTCTTTGCGACCCCATGAACTGCAGCACGCCAGCCCTCCCTGTCCATCACCAGCTCCCGGAGTCCATCCAAACCCATGGCCATTGAGTCAGTGATGCCATCCAACCATCTCATCCTCTGTCATCCCCTTCTCCTCCTGCCCTCAATCTTTCCCAGCATCAGGGTCTTTTCAAATGAGCCAGCTCTTCACATCAGCTGGCCAAAGTATTGGGTTTCAGCTTCAACGTCAGTCCTTCTAATGAATATTCAGGACTGATCTCCTTTAGGATGGATTGGTTGGCTCTCCTTGCAGTCCAAGGGACTCTCAAGAGTCTTTTCCAATACCACAGTTCAAAAGCGTCAATTCTTCTGCACTCAGCTTTCTTTATAGTCCAACTTGGCATAAACTCAAATGAGTTGAAAATTTATGTCTAAACACCTGCACATGGATGTTTGTTGTAGTTGATTCGTTGCTAAGTTGTGTTGGACTCTTTTGTGATCTCTTGGAAGCCCACCAGGCTCCTCTGCCCATGGGATTTCCTAGGCAAGAATGCTGGAGTGGGTTGCCATTTTTTTCTCCAGGATATCTTCCTAACCCAAGAATTGAACCCATGTCTCCTTCATTGGCAGGCAGGTTCTTTACCACTGAGCCACCAGGGAAGTTTACATCAGTTTTATTTATAACTGCCCAAACCTAGAAGCAACCAAGATACCATACAATAGGTAAGTAGATAAGTAAATTGTGATACATCCAGACAATGGATTCAGTCCTAAAAGGAAATGAGCTATCAAGCCATGAAAAGACATAGAGGGAACTTAAATGCATACTTCTAAATGAAAGAAGTCAATCTGAAAAGACAGCATACTGTGTTACTCAAATACATGACATTATTAGGAAAGGGGGATGGAAAGGGAGACAAATGACAGAGGATTTTCAGGGCAATAAAACTACTCTGTACAATACTATAATGGTAGATATATGTCATTTTGATGTTGGGTTCAGTTCAGTTCAGTCACTCAGTCATGTCCGACTCTCTGCGACCCGATGGACTGTAGCACACCAAGCTTCCCTGTCTTTTACTATCTCATGGAGCTTGTTCAAATGCATGTCCATTGAGTCAGTGATGCCATCTAACCATCTCATCCTCTATCATCCCCTTCTCCTCCTGCCCTTAGTCTTTCCCAGCATCAAGGTATTTTCTAATGAGTCAGTTCTTCACATCAGGTGACCAAAGTATTAGAGATTCAGCTTCAGCATCAGTCCTTCCAATGAATATTCAGGACTGATTTCCTTTAAGATGGACTGGTTGGATCTCTTGGCTGTACAAGGGACTGTCAAGAGTCTTCTCCAACACCACAGTTCAAAAGCATCAATTCTTTGGTGCTCAGCTTTCTTTGTGGTCAAACAACTTCCCCTGTAGCTTAGTCTGTAAACAATCTGCCTGCAATGCAGGAGACCAGGGTCTGATCCCTGGGTTGGAAAGATTCCCTGGAGAAGGAAATGGCAACACACTCCAGTATTCTTGCTGGGAGAATCCCATGGACAGAGGAGCTGGGTCAGGAGTTGGGCATGACTTAGTGACTAAAACCATCTCACCTCCATACATGACTATTGGAAAAACCATAGCTTTGACTCTATGGACCTTTGTTAGCAAAGCAATGCCTCTGTTTTTTAATATACTGTCTAGGTTTGTCATAGCTTTCCTTTCAAGGAGCAAGCGTCTTGTAATTTCATGGCTGCACTCACCATCTGCAGTGATTTTGGAGCCCAAGAAAATAAAGTCTGTCACTGTTACTATTGTTTTCCCATCTATTTTCCATGGAGTGATGGGACCAGATGTTGGGAAGGGATTGAATATTGTGTCTGTAATTTAAATCTTGAGTATTATGAATATTTTTGAATCCTGAGTACTATGTAATTTAAGTATTATACCTATAATTTGTATTTGATTCTGACTCACAGACTAGTGCTTACTATACTGAACCAAAATTGCCACTTTTTAGACAGAAGGGAAAATATAGATATCAAGCCACAATCGTATATCTAGGATTGAATCCAGCTAACCACATGTACTCTGGGTCTGTACTCACAAAATGGTAATATCTTTCTCATGAGGCCATTTTATGCTTAAAATGAAATGAGATAATGAAATGCCCCAAGACATAGAGGACATTCAACATGTGAAAGGAATCTGCTTTGATCATATGTTGCCCTAACTTATGGCAATTCTTCACAGTTTTCATTCTTACCAGTTGCTACTACTAATGTAGTAGATGACTACTACAGAATCTAGTCATTGCAGTATTGCGAGATATGATGCAGAATGGCTCTTTAAAAAACTCTTCTCTCTTGTACTCCTTAAGAAAATCTGAATATTAACAAGTTACATAAACATGCCTCAGACTAAATTTTGTAACAGATGTTCATCTACTGACAGGCAGACAGACTGACGGCCATGCACGTAATTTATGTGGAAGGTAAAAGGAAGTCTCAGGTCTCTATCATTCTAGGTTCTCTGACAATACCTGAGTGAAAGATTAACTTCAGAGAGTTACGAAAGGTCCAGTGGCAGGATTCTAACCTTACTGTTGTAGTCTTGTGGGAAAAAAATTCATCAGAAAAAGTCGTCTAACAAAGAGCCAGTAGTGAATTCTAACCCTTGGCTACTCTTCTGCCTGATAGAACTATTGAGTTCAGTAGGCATCATACATGTAATTATGTTTAATACACTTAGCATTTAAATTAAAAAAAAAAAAAACAGACTACAAAATAAAAGGGAAGTTCCATAAAGCAGATGAGAAAAGCTCTTTGGAATTAGGACATGTGGCTTTTGATCTCAGTCCTGCCCAAAATGGGCAGAATAACTTTGGGTAAACCACTTTGCTTCTCTGAGCTTCCATGAATTTTATAGCACATTGTTGTCAGTTATAGAATTTAATATAATATCCTATGTAAGGGAGTTTTATAGTCTCTAAATTTCTAAGTAGTTAAAGATGCTGTCTTTGTTTTTGTAATAGTCAACATCATCATTATCACCTCAAACTGAAATTTAGTTTCAAGTTTAGATTAGTAGTCAAAACTGCAATGTAACTCAACATCAGTAGGGATGGTCTTGAACAACATAGTCCACTAGAAATATTATGCAAGACGCATATACAATTCTAAATTTTTTGGTAGCCATAATTAGAAATGTAAAAAAATTATGTTAAACCTTAAAATCTGGTATGTATTTTACACTTTATCCCATCTCAATTAAATATTAAATATCTCATCAAAAATACTTGACCTGTATTTAGACTTCCTAAAATATAGAGAAAGGGAAAATCACATATCCATCTGGCCCCAAACATAAAACTTACCCATAACTGAATTTAGTGTTAGTCTCATAACTACTGAAAATTTATTTTTTCAGGGTAGGAGGGAAATCTTAACCTATTTCAAAACGAGAAATTGATTTCAACAGTCAGAATGTGCCTGGGCTGGGTCAAAGTCCTTATGGATCTGGCAGAGAATTCCCTTAGGAATAGCCACATCCTATAAGAAGCTTCCCACAAAATGAGCTTTCTCAGTTCCATTGATTGCAGAGGCTTATTTTCCTCAAGAACTTGAAGCTATCTTGCTCCATGTTCCTGCTCTCAAGCACATCTATTTGCTGTCTCTGTGCACATCTGCTCCACGGCTCCAGCTGTCTCGAGTGTCTTATGGAGAGGCAGGTGTGAGCATCAGGATCTTCTTTCTCTGGCAGGGAAGGTTTATTCCTGTAGTGGCCGTATACCTCTCCATCTGATAGCCTGGCTTTGTTGGTTTTGATTCTGAGACCCTCCACATAAATCTAAATCATCATTTCCTTGTTCTCCTGAAATAGCAAAGGGAAAAAAAATGTAGACCATTTTTATCATTTCTTCTCTATCTTATATTCATTGGGCTTATCCACATCGCTGTGCTAAAGGTTACATTTACAATATTGTATAATACAAAGTTTCCTGCCCATTGAGACTGTGTCAAAAATGTTGCTTAGGAAAAATAAATTTCTTCTGGGAAAAAATTAGATATAGAACTTAAGAAATGAAGTTAAATTAAATGAGATGGTTTAATTTATATGAAAGTTCAGTTGTGTGATATAAAAAAATAAATATTTTGTTCTGAATTTCATCAGCATGGTTTGTATCAATTTTTTCTTTGTGTTACATAAGAGGAAAAAAAAGGACAGACTCAAAAAGGAAAAAAGTATAGGAGGAAAAAAAAAAAGAATAAAAAAACTTAGCACTTCGGGACCTTAGTTACTTCCATCATGTTTTATTCTGGCTCTGCACATTCCTTTCTACAATTAGCCTGCCCTTGTTCCATGAGCCTTCATAATATAAAATCAAACATCTAAGCACCCCTCATAAGGACCTATCCTAAACCTCTTTTCCTGACTCAGGCTGTACACCACACTGAACTTTCTCCAAATGATCATTTTTGGATCAGATACTTTAGCAAAACATTTATAGCTTCAACTCAAGGCTTATTCTCAAATTATGATTAAAATAGTCTTCAGACTATAATGCCTCTGCTTCTCTTTATTTCCCCTTCCTTCTACAGCTCTGGACCTGCTCATCTGCGGGGACTGCTCAGTGTAATTATACTGAGAGATCCTCCTCTGGGTCAGGAGATATTCCATTTGTGTGTCCCCAGATAGAGGGGAGAGAACACTCTGTGAGAGGTCTTGGTATTGCCAATGCTTTATGAATAAGTGAAGGGTGAATGGACCGAAGGATAGACTGATGCTTGAGTGATAGGATATGCAGAACAGATTGGAAGAAGGAAGCAAAACACAAAGCGACTATACATGAAGGTTACCCAGGATTCTGTTACTTGGCACTTCACCACTTCTGCAACACAGTGATAACTGAAACAGCCCAAAGTGGCCCTGAGGCTCTGAAAAAGCTAAAGCGCTTTCTGAATTCTCAAAAGAAAAGTGCATTCAAAACACTTCCATGCTCAGGATATTGGGTTCAACTCAAAATTGAACTGGTAACCCAAGTAAATATGAGGTATATCACATAGATATGATTTTCAAAATCATATAAATTAGAGAAGAAAAGGTAGTTTAAAAAGCATTTAGCCCACCAGTCTTATTTAATGAATTATCTGTATTTCCTATGTCTACTTGCTCTTTTATTATTCACAAGAAAGAAAGAGAAGTCGCTCAGTCATGTCCGACTCTGCGACCCTATGGACTGTAGCCTACCAGGCTCCTCCATCCAAGGGATTTTCCAGGCAAGAGTACTGGAGTGGGTTGTCATTTCTATCATGTTTGTCCTCATTACTCCCTCAAGTCATATTTGTCATGGACATCAATACCCTGAACAGTACCCTGAACAGTACTAAATTCTAGGGTAAAGTCACAGTTCTCACTTTATTCAACCTATTAGCAGCTTTTAAAACAACTGATCACTCTTTCCTTGAAACTACTTTTTCACTTGGTTGTTATACCTATTCCATGGGTCCCTGCATCTCAGTCTCCTCTGATGGTTTGTCTCTGACTTGTAAACCTTGCTTAGGACCCTTAGCTTCTCTGCCTTCACTTCACTCAACTTCAAATTCTGTGGCTGTACATTTATCCATGTTTAGGTCATTTGCAGATTTTAATTTCATACTTGGAGCTCCTCTACTTGTAGACTCAATTATCTTACTGACTTGAGATTTCCACTTGTATCTATCTATATCTGTATCCACATCTCTATCTAAGCCATATATGTGTATCTATGTCTAAGTCTATGTCTATTTACATCAAAGATGGATCTTTTGTTCTTATGCTTTTCTCAGTGTTTTTCACCTCAGTAAACGGTGCAAAATTAAATCATCACAGATTATTCTATTATACATCTCACATCCAATTCATCAGCAAAAAAGCTGTGCTATCAAATTTATCTTCAAAATGTATCTGAAATCTATCTCTGCTCTCTGCTTTATGGGCTCCCACCCTAGCCTGAGTCATCAGCAGTGGTTCCTACTTAATCTTGTCTGGACTTGTCCCCCTAACAATATTTACTCCATAGAAGAGTCAGAGTGCTTTAAAAGAGAAATCAGATTGTACCTCAAATCTGCTCAAAATCCTTCAATGGGTTTTCCTGTAACTCAGAAAAAAAGGAAACATCTCACCGCTTGCTACTGAGTGGCTTGGTCCTGCGAACTACTCTGACCTTGTCTCTTTTCACAAACCCCTTCTTCACTCTGCTCTGACCACAATGGGAGTCTTACTGTTTCTGGAACAAGATAAGCATGATCTTGCCTCAGGCTCCTTGACCTTGCCGTTCCCTTTACCTGGAATGCTCTTTCTCCAAAAAATGCACAGGCTCACTCTTCTCTGCTCAACTATCACCTTATCTGAAAAGCCTTCTCTGATCATCCTATTTCAAACTGTATCCTCTTGCTTCTTTAACCTCTTTATCCTGTTTCACTATTATAACTATTATAACTATAGTAACTCTTGTGGCAACTTGATACATACTATATGCTTACCCATTTGTTTTTAATACAATGTGAATTCCATGAGAAAGGGACTCTGCCTATTTGGGCCAACAAGGGATTTCCCTGGTGACTCAGTGGTAAAGAATCCACCTGCCAATGCAAGAGACGTGGGTTCGATCCCTAGGTTGAGAAGATTCCCTGGAGAAGGAAATGGCAACCCACTCCACTATTCTTGCCTGTGAAATCCCATGGACAAAGGAGCCTGGAGGGCTATAGTCCATGGGGTTGCAAAACAGTCAGACATGATTTAATAACTAAACAATAACAACATCCTCAAAACCTAGAACTGTGTCAGCCTCTAACAGTGGCTCAATAAATAAATATTTTAGGGTATGTGAATGAAATAGAGGCTCAGACACTAGCTTGGAAAGTCAAAATAGGAACCAGACCCTCTGACTCTTAGTTTGGTGGTGTCCTGCCTGAACACTAATACACCAAAAACCCAATCTCTGACCTGGTGGGATTATAGAAAGGGTATTGTGCACACATATACTGAGTGTAGAATATCAACAGTAATCATTGTTGTGTGCTCACTTTGTGTCAGGCACGGAAGAACTGACATGAATAATACTGAGCCCCTTCCCTCAAACTACAAATTCTCAGTACTTGTGGTATAATTGGAACGGAGGCAAAAGATTCTTCCAGACTCATAGGTGTTTGCGTCATCAAAAATGATGTCTGGTAAGCTGTGCAGAATAAAGAAATAGTGGCCAGGTAGCCAAAAAGGTATCCCGTTTATTACGATGACACACATGAGCCCGCAGAGTCATGAGAGAGCCCAGCACAGTTAGGAAATTATAAGTATGAGTGAAAGGAAATCTGCAAGGACAGGAGTGAGACTGAAGAGATAAGTAGGGACCACAGGGTAGAATGCTTGAGGGGCTAATTCTACAGCATGTGGACTCTAATGCTAAACGCTGCTGGAAGACTCTGACAGGTTTTAAGTAGGAAACCAGCATGCAAAGATTTGCATTTCAGAAAGAAAATTCTGTTTGCCAATATTGAGGAGCACTCTTGGAAAGGAGGCAGGAAGGCCAGTTAGGAGGCCGCTGTCATAGAATTGGCACAAAGTTATGGGGATCTAAAGCGATGACAGTGAAATTTATTCTATTACACAAATCCTATTGGGATTACATTTCCAGTAAACATCAATGTGATTCCCCTACATTCCTGAAAGGAAGCAAGGATGGCAAATAAGGATCATGATAAAACATCTTTTATGGCCAGCATCCAAACTTCCTCTCATTCAGAGAGCAGAGGCATATATATGTGAGACAAGATTAACATCTTGATGATCAACTCTGACAGCAGAGCTTGGTAGCAGTGACAGAAGTAGACAAGATGAGGAGCTTGTAATGGTCTATCTGAGATAAGCACGTAGGGTTTGTGAAAAGGCAGAGGCAATTCAGACACCAGCTTGCAAGATTAGGGTGGACTGAGGTATGATAAAAGAGGTGAGACCTTTCCAGGGAGGTTTGAAACAAGACACTGAAAATGATATACTTCTTGGGGCTGGAAGCCTCCCAGACTCAGTGAGAATGTTGTCGCCATTTGTACCCCCTTGATTTATGAAAGCTTTGTGTCTTTCTTTCTTTCTTTTTTATTTTTGCTGTGCCATACGGCATGCAGGGTTTTGACTGGGAGTGAACCCATGCCCTCTGCAGTGGAAGCCCAGAGTCTTAACCATTGGACAACCAGGGAAGTCCTCACCTCTACCTTTTTTAGCCTTGCATCTTTTTTTAAAGAAAGATAGTTGTAACTGTGAACAAAATCTTACAAAGGAGAAGCAGAAAGATTGGCAAAATAACCTTCTGACTGAAAGAATGATTTTCCATGATGTAATACTCATTGGCAACTGGCTAGTTTCTTCCTAATAAAGACCAGATTTTTGAAGCTTGAGTTCTGATGTCTAATGATATATGGGTGAGCACAGGGAGAGAGATTTGAAGAATGTCAGAGAAATTAGAAGATAAAGTTCAAAAAATTCGTCTTCTAAATCATAAACATCTTTGTTCCTTTTTCTTCTCATATCTAAAGTAAGGGTCATAGACTCTACCCTGTCTGCCACAGGGCGTGGGAGAATTAAAAGAAAGATGAAGCCACTTTGCAAATTGTATATTATTAAATAGCCTCTTTGGGAGATCTTTCTGAATGATAAATAAATCATGCTGTATGTTAAAATTTTAAAGCTCACATTAAGCGATACTTTTTCATTTTGCTTTTGTTGCTCATTTTCCCTCATGAAATGCTAGAATCATACTGAATTGTAAATGTTCACACACACACACACACACACACACACACATGCCGTGAGGATCTGGCTTCCTGGATAAGTTGCCACTCTATTTTGTCTTGTCCTTTTCTTAGCTACTTTCTTAGGTACTTCGATGATCAAAGTGATCATCGGCCAGCAGGTGCATCTGAATAGGACTTTGTAGCTTCCAAGATGACAGGCACACAAGATGAACAATGAATACGTGTAAAGAAATGTGAATAAACCTCAAATGTTATCTTTTCTCTCAGTCACTGGCTATAGGACTTTCAATATTGATGGTGACAGATGCACACCAGCGATTGTACACCTAAGACTCAGATGCTTAGGAAAAAGTAGACTGATGCTAAACCCTATGACCCATGGAAGGGTCCTGATTCAGTTTAAAGTTTTAAGTTCAAGAATTCTTAGACGTTTCCAGGCACTAGTCCCTTCCTGTTCTTGCTTCCTTTACAAGGTGCTATTTCCAAAAGATATAAAATGTGGGGAAATTTAATTGAGAGGAAACATGTCCCTAATGTCAGGGACAAATATCAAGACTTGATTAGCAGAGAAAATCACTGATCCTATAGTCAAATCACTGGCTGTATAGGCGCAAGGCACCAGGTAAGCTAGTCAGGACATCAGAGCGCTGATGAGAAGAAAAGGGTTGATGTGGTATCTTGGGCAGAGATACAACTACACCCTGACAGCAAGTCTGACAGCTGTGAAAGTAGATTAATTTGCAGAAATTATAGCTACTTAGTATGTGTGGAGCCTAGACTGAAAAATAAAGTGTAAGAAATAAAGATAGGACTAGACGTACAAGAGAGGCAAGACAGATGGGCTTTCAATCAGTCTTAATGGGGGCTGTGGGCATATGTGTGTGTGTGTGTGTGTGTGTGTGTGTGCGCGCACGTGCGCGCACAGTTATGTCAGACTCTTTGCAACCCCATGAACTGTAGCTTGTAAGGCCACTCTGTCCATGGGATTCTCCAGGCAAAAATACTGGGGTGGATTGCCATTCTCCTCCAGAGGATCTTCCTGACCCAGGAATAGAACCCACATCTCCTGTATCTCTTACACTGCAAGTAGATTCTTTACCACTAAGCCACCTGAGAAGCCCTAAAGGTGGAGGACTGTCCTAACTATTTTGGGCTGGAGCAATGCCTGGACTGTGGTGTGCGGAGAAGCTCTGGCTTTCGAACATACTGGATCAGGGCCTGAATGGCAGCTGTTTATGGGATTTGTTGATGGCTGTGCCCCGTCACTTAATGGTTAGGAAGGCTTGTGAAAAAGAGATACTTTAGCTTGAAGGTTAAAAATCTAGTTTCTGAAGTCAGATGGCCTGAATCGAAATTTCAGTGAGCTGTGCAGCTTTGAGCAGTTATTTAGCTTCTTAAGTCTCAATTTCTCAAAATGACGGAAATAATAGTGCCTATTTCAATCAGTAATTGGGGAGGTTACAAGAGTGTTTAGCACAGGGATTGGAACACATAGGAAAAAAGCAAACATGTTTTCATGTATTATTACAGTTATTATTTTTGTGACTTCCATAGTTTCCCTAGCATGGAACGTACTTGTGTGTGTGTGGTTAGCTGCTCAGTCGTATTTGAATCTTTGCGACCCTGTAGACTATAGCCTGCCAATCTCCTTGTCCACGGGGATTCTCTAAGCAAGAATACTGGAGTTGGTTGCCATGCCCTCCTCCAGGGGGTCTTCCCAACCCAGGGATCAAACCCAGGTCCTCCTCATTGAAGGAGGATTCTTTACAATCTGAACCACGAGAGAAGCCCATAACATACTTGTTGCATACCTAAAATGGGTAAGGCCTGCAAAACACTGAAAAACACCCACTCTAGCAGTGTAGAACAGCTATGCCATACAGTCTGCCCTCTGTATCTATGGATTCACATGCTAGGAGTCAACAAAGTATGAATGAAATCTGCATATAGAAAACCTGCAGATAGGGAGGACTGACTATTCATGGTACTTCGTCATTTTATGTTAGGGACTTGAGCATCCAAGGATTCTGGTCTCAGAGGGGACTCCTGGAACCAATCCCCTGAGGGTAATTAGGGACAATTTTTCAGGCCTTTGGTTTGAATGGAGCTCAGTGAACCATTGACACTGCCTTTTATCCACAGAGTCTCAGCAAGCTTCTAGGAGTCTTATATCTGTTTCAGCCCATTGACAGAAGCTGACTAAAAAGATAAATCAGATTTTGTGCTTCCAGGAAGATGGGAATCTAAGGGCAGGGGGACATGGTTAAGCAGGATTAGGTGGTTTTCAGCTCAGTCTCCATTGGGATCTTTAGACCTTATATTGTATCTCTCCTGCAGAGTGATCTGAAATTATTGCAAACTCTCTTCATTATGCCTGATGGAAGTAGAGGTCCACATTCAAACATTTTCCTGATGACCAAAATATTTAGAAATTTTTTGATGGAGACAAATTTGTCTTTTGCAATAATTACATGTGTGTGTGCGTGTGTGTGTGTGTGTGTGTTTCTACACACATATATACACATCTGAGAGATTTTGTTTTTCTCTCTGTTGAGTGGATATAATTAACATTTACTATGTGTCAGGTACTGTGAAAAGTGCTTTCTGTACATTACCTTATTTTACTCTGAGACTTTTCTGTTCTTCACATTGCTTTTATAAGTGAGATCTCATGGCTTTTAAAAGGTGAAGCCAGATTACAACCTAGACCTGTCTTATTCAAAATTAAAGCTCATAACCATTATACTAGAATACCTACTGTGCAAATGTTGACTTTCCTATTAGGATTATAATCTAGATCCCTATAAAGACTTCTATTTGCATTCCTCTTTGGAATTACCATCCACGTAAAATATAGGGTACTATATATGCTCATATAAATCTAAATGCATTGTCATCCAGGGAGAATACAACTTTACTGAAGACGATCACAACATACAGTTAAATATCAATAGTGATCAATAAACTGTGTATATGCAAGCTATTAATAATTTATACTGATCATTAGTAGTCTTCTATCTACAACTAATTCACAGGGAAATTCCTTTCATATGCTCACGAGAGGACTTTTTTCATTTTATGAGTCTTAATCATTTCTCATAACTTCACATCTAGTCTGTAGAATGATATTAATATCCTCAATAACAATGTCAATCAATAATGTCAACAACCACAACAATAATAATACAGATTACTTATTAACATCAACACTATATGATTTATAAAGTAAGGTGTGTCAGGCACTACCTGAGCATATTATATATGTCATTATATGTGTATATAGATATATATATCTATTTATATATATATCTATTTATATATGTGTGTATAAATTTATATATATATACACATTATATGTGTATACACATATATACATAATATACACATTATATGTATATGTATATACATAATATATACATAATATGTGTATAAATATATATATATATTTATATATATATATGTGAGAACTCTCTTCATTTACCATATGGGGAATCTAAGATTCAAAGAGCAATGTGCACAGGGTGATGCAGACAGCAAGTGGTGAAGTCAGATATCAAATATAAAGAGAAGTGAATCCAAAGCTATATGTGTTCTTTCTACTTCCTGGACTCTACTAGAAAAATTTTATTCTTTTTCATTCTGCACCATTTGCTCTTGCTACTAATCACACATATTTTACTCTTCAATTGTTCTGGAAGTATTTAGAAGCATTGTTTTCTTCAATCTCCACTCTTCTATTATAGGATGGAGGGAAGGCATAGCGCACAGGGTTTTATGAGAATAGAGTTAGAGAAAACCCTAGGGAAGGGGAAGGGAGGGGTGTAGGGGTGCTGAAAGTAAATTGTAAAGCAGAATAGGTCCCAAATAGAATACCAAAAAAATCAAAACAGTAAGTCTCAAAACTGAAGATTCGAGGAATTGGAGTCTTTCTTGCCATATCAGTAGATGAGGCTGTCACAGTCATCAGCGATCCTGGCCCTCCAAACGTGAATTCCTGAGCCCTAAGGGAACATCCTAAGGGATGCTCTTCTCAGGGAGGAAAAGAACATCAGCACGATCTGCTGGCCATTGGGCTGCAGTCACTCCCTATGGTGAGCACTGAGGAACTCAGGATATGAGAAGCAAAGGATACTGGCACCTGATAGCTGAGATGCATATGCAAGGAGTGATTTCAGTAAGCCCAGACTATTACATCTTCCTATATATAGTGCATGTGTGCATGCTGAATTGCTTTAGTCATGTCTGATTCTCTGTGACCCTATGGACTGTAGCCTGCCAGGCTCCTCTGTCCATGAGATTCTTCAGCAAAGAATACTGGAGAAGGTTGCCATGCCCTCCTCCAGGGGATCTTCCTGACTCAGAGATCTAATCTGCATCTCTTCTGTCTCCTGTATTGGAGGGTAAGTTCTTTGCCACTAGCACCACCTGGGAAGCCCTCTCATACATATGAAAGCCCTGAATTCCTTAACTTGGGATATCTGATTTCCCTCTAATTTACAATAATCTTTTGAAGTTCAGACTACCTGCCCTTTGTTGCAAAATTTCTATGTAACCTGGCTCCTCCCTTTGACTCCTCTGAGAAGTTCTCTAAGGGCTAGTTGAGATGCTGTCTCCTTGGCTAAAAATTTCCGCTGAATAAAACATAACTCTCAACTTCTAGGTTGTGACTATTTTTTTTAAGTTGACAATTCAAAAAACGTGAGAGAGCCAGAAGATTTTGACATCTGTTGTATGTATGCAATTTATAAATTTGAAGACAATATGTATGTGTGTGTGTGTGCGTGAAATGTATTTGAATTTGTAACCTAGAGTTAGTCATTTCAGGAATTCACAATTCATAGGAATTCGAGAGCAGAAAGGCCTTGCTCCAGAGGTGGTTGTTACATGAGTTAGCTGTATTTTCTTTCTGATCAATACCGGAGGATTTGCTAATTAACTTAATAAATATTAAAGAATGGGGTTTTAATGGTTACAAATTAGTAGTATTCAAGATCTATGCTTTTTCTAAGAATTTGGAGACATTCCTCACCCTAGCATAAATAGGAAGTCCAGTGAAACCTCCATTCTTCCTTTTTCAGGCTATACCTGGAGGCTAGAATCTGAAACTATAAAGTCAGAAAAATCTGTTTACCTGATGGTGATTATAAAACTAATTGAATCCTGCTTCTATATTTCACAGCATCTCAGTGATCCCAGAGACAACATGTTATACTCATGGAGCTTAAAGCACAGGGAACTGGTACATCTTTGATTTACAGAGGAGGGCTGTTGAGCTGTTGTTATAGCTTTTTAAACAAATAAATAGCATTTCTAAAAAATATCTCCAAGTGCGGCTGAATCTTCTTTGACACTTGCTTTTATAAGTGTCAGGTTTTGACGTTGTCAGAAGGTAGCTAGCACTCATCTCTAACCATAGCAGGTACCAAAATCTACCACAGAAAATCTAATAACTGTACACGGACAACTGGCTTAGGCTAGTTCCCAACCACAAGATTCTAAACCATAGAAATGAGAGCAGGGGTAGAGGCTTGAATATAAATAGAAAATGATCTCTGGCAATTTGTCAGAAGAGGTATTAATGTCTTCTTTTTGCAATTTTGGCACCAGCTGCCCATAAACGCCTGAGCTGTAAAAAGTGTGTAAAGTTGATGCCTTCTTATAGCCAAGATTTCCTCATTGGTGATCTCAATTTGCTGAATAATTATTAAAAAAATGAATTATCAGCAGCTGTTATCTCTGTCATATGTCAAATGCTGGTTATTTCCAAGAACTCAATATTTTGTCTCCATGCTCACCTAACAGGCAAGCTACCGTTTCTTCACCTTAATATCTGCCTAGACCAGCTTCACTTCCTTTCATTAAACATTTATCAAGTACTTAGTTATGCTGTATGTATATCATTGATTTCCTTAGTGAAAAGCCTCAATAAGCTTAGTGGGGTTCTACAAATTTTTCAGACCAAATGATCATCTAAAACATAGTTTAGTTCACTGTAGAAGTTGGTGCTGTGCTCAATCTTCATGCTGACTTTCCATTTCCCTAAATATAAGTCACATTTTGGATTCACTTTTCCATGTCCTTTTCCATTAACGTCACCAAAGATTACAAACTTTCTAGAGAAAACCAAAGTCTATGTGAAGACTTTCTGTAATGAATGTAGATGAAATGTGCTCTCAACTCTTCAGATTTCTATACACATAAAGGAACCATTTTTCTTTTCTATCTTTCTTTTCTTTCCCTCATAAAGCAAAAATAAAGCAAATGAACAAACAAACAACACACACACAATACACACAAGCAAAATCAAAGAATCTTTTCTTAATGACTTTCTCTGGAATGCTAGAGATCTTTTACTACAATATTGAGAGAGGGCTGGAAACCGATTAACTTCGTGGCCCTTTATTGCACTCACTGTTCAGCAGGTATAAGTCATACTGCATAAATTTGTTCCTCTTTCTTTAGTACGTCTAAAAAAAGAAGCAGTAAAACCCATCAAAGTGTGTTCTAAAGAGAGCCCATTTTCTGTTATGATTCTACCTGGTTGTGCCTGTGCTTACCTTTGCATTCAGCTCAGAAAGGTCAATATTTGGAAGAGAACAAGAAGGATATTTATGAAACTATAGGAACACACATTTCATTGGGAAATGCTAGCTGTGCCTCCCATACTTCTCTGAGTCATCTCCATAGGAAGCCAGCATAAATGCTACCTATTATTTTTGGGGATTGAGCTCTTAATTTGCATCTGTTTTCTATTGGATAACTCCAGGAAATTGAGATCACAAAGTTTAAAAAGGAGAATACCTGTTTAATGTTCCATGGCAGTCAGATTTTGTGCTTGATGCTTGCTCACAGCAAAACCCTTGCAGGCAAGAGGCAGAATGAGCAATTTAACCAATCATTGACTGCTCAGAGTCCATTATGTAAATGGAAAATAAGGCCATTGTATTAATGGGGAAAAATGGAAAAATAAAGTCCTATCCTAGCAGTTCATTGTTTAAAGAGGGACTTATTTGAATATCTGTCATATAAAATGGGTCTTTTAAAAGCAATATATAAAAATGCAAAAAGGAAGTCTGCTCTGGACTTATAAACATGCACAAATCTAAAGTTAAGTTTCTAATACAGCATTTCTATTTTTTCTTTGTTGTATCTAATAAATACTATAGCAATCACAAATATTAAAAAAATATTGCATTTTGAAAAGTTTATAGACCTTTATTGAAAGTTGACTTCTTCATTCTCAAAAACCAGCCCTTAGTAAGTGCTGCTGTAATGCCAGGAGTTTGAATATTTGTTTTAATCCTTACAATAACCTTGTGAGGCAGTGCTTTCTTTCTTTTCTGGTGAGGGCATGATGTTATAACTATCTGATGATCTTTCAGTTACCTGTTGCTGAGTAACAAATAACCACAGCTCTCCAGGATATACAACAGACAGTTGATAACATACACGTCTGGATCAGCTCTTCTGATCTTGGCTGGCTTTCCACACAGGTATAGAGGTTGCCTGGCCGTCACCTAAGGTGACTGGAGAAATTTGGCTCTGTTCTACTTGTCTCTCAAACAGCCACAGGCTGCCCCAGACATGTTCTTCTCGTAGCAATAGCAGAGATATAAGAGGACTAGACTCGTGGAAATGTGCAGTTCCTTGTATAAGCTTCTGTTGGCTCATTCCCATTAACATCTCATTGGCTACAGTGATACAGAGAGAAAATATATTCTGCCTTTGAATGAGAGGTGCTCCAAAGTCCCAGGAGAAGCCATGCAGAATTGAGTCCATTAAAGCAATCAATCTTAATTAAAGCAGTCAATCTCAAACAGATGACAATGGCTTAGTATTGTCTGTTTATTTAATCAAATTGCTGTTCCTGTTCTATTGATTTAACTGATAGCATACCTGTAATACTTGCAACTTTTCTATACAAACTAAAAAACTAGAAACCAAACCAGACTCTAAACAGTTATTTCAAGGGTCATTTCATTTTCCCAAAGCTTTCCCAACCCACCTATTATTTTTCTTAGTAATGAAGATGATGGAAGTGGCCATCACCATTTATTGACATTTACTATATGCCAGACAGTAAGGAAACACTTATAAATCTTACAGTGATCCTACTGAGTGGGCACCATGATCCCAGATTTATAGATGAGGAGGAAAGTGAGCTGTAAGGAGATTGAGAAATTTATACAAGTTTGTCCTGTTAGTAAGTACTGAAACTTAGATTGAAGTCTGGATCTGTTGGATGTCAATACTCAGGCTTTCAACAGCCAGTCTACCACATTTTAATCTATCCAAAAGCTAATAGTTAGAATTGCTTACATATTGTTATCTCCTGCCATTCCTCTGTCAGGAAGATTACAAATATTTTTGTTTGCTTTTGGACTATTGAAAAAAAGGCTATGTTGTTCTAGTGATACACAAATTCAAACATAGTCTGGGTATAATAGTATCAAAAATTTTTCCCAACAGACAGCATTTGTTTTAATTGTGCAAAGCACTCAACTGTGACCTGCAGAGGCTCCCTCCTTCCTTCTTTCCTGTCTTTGTTCAGACTGGCTTGGACCCTTTCTAACAATATGGCCATTTAACCATCTGCCTTCAAGATGTCTCCACTTCAAGGAATCAAAATGTCTACTCCAGTTAAAATGACACTTTCAATTTGTAAAGCCAATAAGGAGTTTACAGAATGATTTTACATTTATACATATATTACTCACTTTCACTATTTTTCTTACATTTTTCAATTCTTATAACGAGTATAAGGGCAGATAAAAATAAAACAATAATAGGCTTAAATGGCAACCCACTCCAGTATTCTTGCCTGGAAAATCCCATGGACAGAGGAACCTGGTAGACTACAGTCCATGGGGTCGCAAAGAGTCGGACACGACTGAGCAACTTCACTTCACTCACTTAATTCTCTCTATTGAAAATAAGGGAGCATATCCTTCCCTTCTTTTATTGACAGTTTATTTTAGAAAACTTAAACTTATAAGTACTTTCTCTTCTTTTTGAAATGCATATAAATTCTTTGAAAAACTAGATAGGTCCTTTGTCAGGTTTATGACCAGGAATGTCTTTCTCAACTCAAATACCTGGGAACCATTTACTTGGAATAAAAACATCAAGGGAGATAGCACACCTACCTCTTGGTTTCAGTGGTAGGGTAGGAACCCATCTTCATGGGTTGCTCCAAGTTGCATATCTGCTTCCTTCAGTAAAAATATGAAATGTTTGTTTTTCTTCTGCAAAAAGTCAATTAACTAATACAGATGGTTATTCCAACTGTGAAGTGAAATTGGGATGAACTATGTGTGGCAAATGGTATTGTGAAGTCCTCTTACTTGAGGACTATTTATTCTTTATCTCAAGCACAGGTATGTAAGATGAAAGGGTAAGATTTCTTTCTGTCTTTGCAGTCTCTTAGCATATTGTCTGTGATGTGCAAAACTTCTCTGTTTAATGTTTTTTTTTAAATAACAAAACTATTTTTTTCCCTACTAACTTTGTAGGGAGGATTTTTAGGTTGGGAGAAAATTTTGTCTTTAATTATATTTCTCCAGCACAATCTGCAAGCTGAGTATTACTACAGTCATTTTACAGGTTAGGAAACCAAGGTTCCAAGAGATGAAGTAACTTGTCTATATGGACAGTCCAACCAATGGGTTTATAAATTCATGAAGATTGGAATCATGTCTACCTTGCCGATAATTTTATTTCCAGTGCTCCATGAAAATTTGGCAATATGAATGCACACTTAGACTTTTTGGAAGAATAAATATCCCCAAATCCTAAGATCTTTCCAATATTATATTTGATGCTAATTTGTAGCAATTTAGAGTTATAGTGTGGTATCATCAACAGTTAGAAAATTAAAGAGGAAGATTATTATCTGACTGTGAACTACTGAGAATGAAATATAATTGATCAAAGTAGAGATATTCAAAAGCTCTGAAAGAGAATATTTTAACACCAAGGACTAAACTATACCTTAAATATTAAAAAATATAAAGAAATAATGGAATGACATTTGGGGACAGGGTGTGCTCAGCCATGGGATCCCTGAAAGACAATAGATGCCAATTTTAACAGGACCCATCCTATTATAGGTCACATTGGTAAAAGCAACTTCAGCCAACAGTGCCACTGGCAAGTCCACGCCTAAAGTGAAATGAGAGGGTCAGATGATCTTGTCTTGATCCTGTTAAATTATATTACTAATCCCTGTAGTGCTGTTAAATGGATTAATCAATAGATTTCAAATTCTTTTAGTCTCTATTATTTTATTTTCTTATAGTAAGTCAGTTAATAGTTTTCAGTTCATATCTGCTTTCTCATCAGGTGTGACTAGCATAAGATAATATTTGACATGTCATTTTTATGTTGTCTCAGTACCATTCTAGTTTCACTAGCCCAGCTTAGTCAGTCACTTTGGACTTGACCCCTTCTGGGCAACGACAAGTGAATTTCTGGGACTTCAAAGAGGAGAACCAGATTAGATGGGCCCTCTCTTGTACCACCAGGTCCCAGTCCATTTTATGAAAGAAATACATGACAAGATGAGCTCAGGTACCTGAAACACTGTCTCCAGGAACCATTCCCCAGCTCTAACCTCTTCCTTTGTTGCCCACTTGAGAAAGTGAATGGGAACATAAATAAGAGAACATTACAACTTAGAGCAGAATTTCACAAGGACATGCCCCATAAAAAATCTCCACTCTTAACCAATAAGCATGCTATTAGACAAAAGGTGGGGAAAGCTGAATAAGTTTAGAAAATTGTGGTATGACATAGCAATAGTTTGTTCGAGCTGGTTCATACCAGCTCACAAGAGCTAAAACTGATTTGTCTGTTTCTGTCCCTGCATTCAGTAATGTCACATGGATACTTTGAAATAGGCCAAGGCATGAGGGTATTTGATGTCATAAAAATCTACAGATACAACAAATTGGAGATTTTTTTCCAGAGAGCAGTTTATCAGCATACGTTCAGATGATAAATTTTTATCCAATTTGTTGAATGAGAGATTTTTTAATCATAATACCCCTGATGTTAACATACTTTTCCATGAAATACTTTCAGCAGAAATGCCATGTTGAGGCAAAATTAGACCCTTCATAAACTATAATAAAAATGAATTAACTTAAAAATTATATTACCAAATATTTACTGGTTAATTTTATGTGACATACCACCCTTCTGGTCATATCTTCACTTATTGGTGTATTTATTCAATAATTATTCAAGAGCTTCCTAAGCAACAGATAACATGGCACCAAGATGCAATAGCTGAATACAGTCCCCCAATGCCACTTCCAGCTGTTGGAATACTCTGAGTTTACCATTTCACTTTTGAGATACCCACATGTCCCTGAAAGCGGATACCCTTTTAGTCATGGGCAAACAGTGGGATAGCCCATGCCTCCCCCAACAGGACTTAATATCCTATGCATCATGCTAAGTTCTTTATATGCATTACCATGTCCCTTCCTTGGGTTTCCCTGGTGGCTCAGATAGTAAAGAATCTGCCTGCCATGTGGAAGACTGGGGTTCAGTCCCTGGATTGGGAAGATCTCCGGGAGAAAGGAATGGCTACCCACTCCAGTATTCTTGCCTGGAGCATTTCATCCAATCCTTATCCTTCGATGGCTCTGTATTTTATTATCCCAACTATTACAGGTGAGGAAACTCAGTCACATAGAGATTAAATGATCTGTTTTGGGTCACATGACAACAAATGCTAACATCAAAATTCAAATCTAAAAAAAGAAAACTAGCTCATAGGTATACTTAACACTATGCTTTGTCACCTCTTGACAAGACATTTAAGTTTATATTTTAACATCTCCACACAGAGGGGAGGAACAGGCTGAATATATTCACACATCCATTCATTAAGCATTTACCCAGTACTTACCTAGAGTTATGTTAATCATGTTTCTTAAAATACATTGTATATACCAGGTGTGCTCAGAAATGCTCCATGGGGCGCCATGCAGAGTCTCAGGAGAAATATGGCTCATCTTCCCAGAATCCAAAATTTCTAAGGAAAGGAGAATATATTCTCATGTTAAAACAAACAAAAGATGTATTTGGATTAGAATGCAAAGTTTATATAAGTTTTAGGAACACTAGAAAATTCTCAGAGATTTTACACTATGGAGTAGCAGCTACTTGGTCTAAGTGTCAGAATTTTTGTGGTCCACTGCTGAGCTGAGAATACTTTGTGACTGAAAATCTGTTATCTACTTTATTAGAATGACCTTTCCTCTCTCTTCCTCAGGTACACTGGACTTCTTTCTATTCCTACTACTCTTCACCTTGTCTGGAACTCTCTCTGGATCTCATGCCTGATCTGCCTCCACATTGAGTTTCAACTAGACTTTCATTTATTTAAGTTTTCTTTGACTCTCCTACCTTAAGTCACATCTATTTCTATCTTCTGTTTTGAGAAAACTCTGTAACATTTTTCTACTGTGAGTTCACCAAATTGTGTTGCCACCAACAGCACACTAGTGTTCCCTTTTCTCCACATCCTCGACATTTGCAAAAACACAGAAGGACCAAAAGCATGGGCAGACATCAGTCACTAGAGTTCAGCTGTTAGTCCATCACTAACTCCCGGAGCTTGCTCAAACTCATGTCCATTAAGTTGGTTATGCCATCCAACCATCTCATCCTATGTCATCTCCTTCGCTTTGTGTCTTCAATCTTTCCCAGCATCAGGGTCTTTTCAAATGAGTCAGTTCTTCCCATAAGGTGGCCAAAGATTGGACTTTAAGCTTCAACATCAGTCATTCCAATGAATATTCAGGACTGATCTCCTTTAGGATGGACTGGTTGGATCTACTTGTAGTCTAAGGGACTCTCAAGAGTCTTCTCCAACACCACAGTTCAAAAGCATCAATTTTTTGGTGATCAGCTTTCTTTAAAGTCTAACTCTCACATCCATACATGACTACTGGAAAAACCATAGCTTTGACTAGACAGACATTTGTTGGCAAGGTAATATCTCTGCTTTTTAATATGCTGTCTAGGTTGGTCATAACTTTTCTTCCAAGGAGCCAAGCATCTTTTAACTTCCAAACCTGCAGTGGTTTTGGAGCCCCCCAAAATAAAGTCTCTCATTGTTTCCATTGTTTTGTCATCTATTTGCCATGAAGTGATGGGATCAGATGCCATGATCTCAGTTTTCTCAATGTTGAGTTTTGAGCCAACTTTTTCACTCTCCTCTGACTTTTAAGAGGCTCTTTAGTTCTTCACTTTCTATCATAAGGGTGGTCTCATCTGCATGTTTGAGGTTATTGATATTTCTCCCAGCAATCTTTATTCCAGCTTGTGCTTCCTCCAGCCCAGCATTTCTCATGATGTACTATGCATATAAGTTAAATAAGCAGGGTGACAATATACAGTCTTGACATACTCCTTTTCCTATTTGGAACCAGTCTGTTGTTCCATGTCCAGTTTTAACTGTTGCTTCCTGACCTGCATACAGATTTCTCAGGAGGCAGGTCAGGTGGTCTGGTATTCCTATCTCTTGAAGAATTTTCCACAGTTTGTTGTGATCCACACCGTCAAAGGCTTTAGCATAGTCAATAAAACAGAAATAGATGTTTTCCTGGAACTCTATTGCTTTTTCTAGGATCCAATGAATGTTGGCAATATGATCTCTGGTTTCTCTCTCTTTTTTAAATCCAGCTTGAACATCTGGAAGTTCATGGTTCTGATACTGTAGAAGCCTGGCTTGGAGAATTTTGAGCTTTAGTTTACTAGTGTGTGAGATGAGTGCAATTGTGCAGTAGTTTGAGCATTCTTTGGCATTGCTTTTCTTTGGGATTGGAATGAAAACTGACCTTTTCCAGTCCTGTGGCTACTGCTGAGTTTTCCAAATTTGCTGGCATATATGAGTGCAGCACTTTCACAGCATCATCTTTCAGGATTTGAAATAGTTCAACTGGAATTCTATCACCTTCATTAGCTTTGATTGTAGTGATGTTTCCTAAGGCCCACTTGACTTTGCATTCCAGGATATCTGGCTCTAGCAATTACATCATGATTATCTGTGTCATAAAGATGTTTTCTGTATAGTTCCTCTGTGTATTGTTGCCACCTCTTCTTAATATCTTCTGCTTCTGCTAGGTCCATACCATTTCCATCCTTTATTTTGCCCATCTTTGCATGAAATGTTACCTTGGTATCTAGAATTTTCTTGAAGAGATCTCTAGTACTTTCCATTCTATTATTTTCCTCTATTTATTTGCACAGATCACTGAAAAAGGATATCTTTTCTCTCCTTGCTATTGTTTGGAACTCTGCATTCAAGTGGGTATATCCTTCCTGTTTTCCTTTGTTTGGATAGACCTAGAGGGTGTTATACTTACTGAAATAAGTTAGAGATAAACAAATACTGTATGTTATTATTTATGTGTGGAATCTAACAAATGAAAGGAAATGACTGTAACAAAAGAGTGTCATAGACATAGAGAAGAAACTAGTGATTACAAGTAGGAAGAAGGAAGGAAGAGGGACAAGATCAGGGTAAGGAATTACAAGACACAGTCTATTCTGTATAATATAAGATACAAGGACATATCATAAGCACAAGAAAAACAGTTATATGTTATTACTTTAATCAGAGTATTATCTATACAAATACTGAATCACTACACTGCACACCTGAAACTAATACATGGCTCAGTGATAAAGAATCTATTGCCAATGTAGGAGTGATTTTGATATCTGGATAGGGAAGATCCCCTGGAAAAGGAAATGGCAAGCTACTCCAGTATTCTTGCCTGGGACATTCTATATATGGAAGAGGCTAGAAGGCTACATTCCATGGGGTTGCAAAGAGTCAGACACAACTTAGTGACTAGACAACAAAATTAACTACACTTCAATAAAAAATAATTTAAAATAAAGTCACACTCTATTACCATATCTACTTTATTTGGAGCTATATATATATATATATGTATGTATGTATATATATATTTTTATAGCATTTATCAGTATTGGAAATTATCTCATTCTTTTTATAACTGTTTTTGTTCATCATCGCTATCTCTTAAAGGAATTTAAGCATTCTAAGAGTGAGAACTTGTCTATTTGCCCACAGTTTTATTCCTAATCCTCAGAACAATTCCTGGTATAAAAAGGTATTTAATAATGCTTGTTAAATGAGTGGATAAATGATGAAGTGTATAAACACTTGCTACTTAGTTAATCCTTCTCACTCAGTTTCTATATCTATTAAAAGAGTGAAAGTATGGCATTTTTCTTAGCATCATCATGAAGATTTACAAAATATATAAAACATGCCTATAATCATGACCAGCATATAGCAAACACTTAATAAGTTTAAGTTATTGTAACTAAAAGACACATCAGGATCAATGTGTATGACAAAGAAAATCACTTTTCTATAGTTTCTGCATTTCATTGGGACTGTATTGAAGAGACATTCTAAATAAAAATACACAGATTCTTTAAACCCACTTCTTCAAAACACAACTAAGCATCAGGTAGATTTATGTTCGTCTTGTCACCGTGGACATAAGCTGCATTATTCCCAAAGAGTAGTGCAAATCATAAAATTTTTCCCTCAGAAAAGGCTATAAAGTGTTAGCAATAATGAAAAAGACGATGGCAATAATGATTCATTGCAAAGGCATGGGCAGAAAGTTGCATCATCTAGTTAGTATGTTTTAAATGTTTATGAGTTGTGGATGCTTTTGTGTATTCAGTGCTGACCACTCACAAAGAAAATACGACAATGATGCTTGCCCTTTTTAAAATTTGGAATCACTAAATCTTTCATTTAGGCTGCTTCACTGCTCTAAAATCTAACCTGTGTGTTCATTTTAAAAAACTTCCATTTTTAGATTATCTTCCATATTAATAGAAACATTTCAGTGTAAAGTAGACATTTTACTCTAAAATCCTATTTTACAAAATCTATCCAAAAATTGGGGTTTATTTAACTGTTATGAGTTAAGAATTACAGGTTAATCTGAGATTCTTTTTCACAGGTTGATAAATAGTCATATCTAGCTCATTTCCGAACATTAAAAAATACCATTGGTAAACCTATGATGAATTTTGTTATAGTAAAGGCTGGGGGAGTCGCTTATATGGTAAACCAACTTCCATCAAAGATGTTTACATTCTAGGGTTGGAGAGAGGGACAAAAGAAAGTAAGTGTCTAGAGCATTCTGAATTTCAACTCTGGGTCAAGTGAATCTGAGGGACATTTTTGAAGTTTTGGCATCTGAACTGATATGTAGCCTGAGTAATCGCCAGGCTATCAAGCATTGCTTTCTAAAGGTAAGTTAAAGAAGCTTCTTCTTCTTTTTATTTTTTGCTGTGGGTTCCATGTATCATACAGCAAATACCCACTGCCTATCTATTTTACATATGATAATGTATATGTTTTCATTGCTTGTTTTTTTAAAATTTAATTAAATTTTTTAAATTTTATTTACATTATCATGTTGGTTTTGCCATACATTGACATGAATCTGCCATGGGTATACATATGTTCCCCTTCAAGAACCCCCCTCCCACCTCCCTCCCGATTCCATCTCTCTGGATCATCCCTGTGCACCAGCCCTGAGCATCAAACCTGGGCTGGCGATTGATTTCACATATGATAATTAACATGTTTCAAAGCTGTTCTCCCATATCATCCCAACCTTGCCCTCTCCTATAGAGTCCAAAAGGCTGTTCTATACATCTGCATTTCTTTTGCTGTCCCGCATACAGGGTTCTAGTTACCATCTTTCTAAATTTCATATATATGCGTTAGTATACTGTATTTTTGTCTTTCCTTCTGGCTTACTTCACTCTGCATAATAGGCTCAAGTTTTGTCCACCTGAGTAGAACTGATTCAAATGTATTCTTTTTAATGGCTGAGTAATATTCCATTGTGTATATGTACCACAGCTTTCTTATCCATTCGTCAGCTGATGGGCATCTAGGTTGCTTCCATGTCCTGGCTATTGAAAACAATGCTGCGATGAACACTGGGGTACACGTGTCTCTTTCAATTCTGGTTTCCTAGGTGTGTATGCTGAGCAGTGGGATTGCTGGGTCATATGGCAGGTCTATTTGCAGTTTTTTAAGGAATCTCCACACTGTTCTCCATAGTGGCTGTACTAGGTTGCATTCCCACCAACAGTGTAAGAGGGTTCCCTTTTCTCCACATCCTCTCCAGCATTTATTGCTTGTAGACTTTTGGATGGCAGCCATTCTGACTGGTGTAAAGTGGTACCTCATTGTGGTTTTGATTTGCATTTCTCTGATAATGAGTGATGTTGAACATCTTTTCATGTGTTTGTTAGCCATTTTTATGTCTTCTCTAGAGAAATGTCTGTTGAGTTCTTTGGCCCACTTTTTGATTGGGTTGTTTATTTTTCTAGAATGGAGCTGCAGGAGTTGCTTGTATATTTTTGAGATTAATTGATTGTCCGTTGCTTCATTGGCTATTATATTCTCCCATTCTGAAGGCTGCCTTTTCACCTTGTTTTTAGTTTCCTTTTTTGTGCTGAAGCTTTTCATTTTAATTAGGTCCGTTTATTTATTTGTGCTTTTATTTCCAATATTTTGGGAGGTGAGTCATAGAGGATCCTACTTTGGTTTATGTCGGAGAGTGTTTTGCCTATGTTATCCTCTAGGAGTTTTATACTTTCTGGTCTTATGCTTAGATCTTTGATCCATTTTGAGTTTACTTTTGTGTATGGTGTTAGAAAGTGATCTAGTTTCATTCTTTTACAAGTGGCTGCCCAGTTTTCCCAGCACCGCTTGTTAAAGAGATTGTCTTTTCTCCATTGTATATTCTTGCCTCCTTTGTCAAAGATAAGGTGTCCATAGGTACGTGGATTTATCTCTGGGCTTTCTATTTTGTTCCATTGATCTATATTTCTGTCTTTGTGCCAGTACCATACTGTCTTAATGACTGTGGATTTGTAGTATAGCCTAAAGTCAGGTAGGTTGATTCCTCCAGTTCCATTCTTCTTTCTCAAGATTGCTTTGGCTATTCGAGGTTTTTTGTATTTCCATACAAATTGTGAAATTATTTGTTCTAATTCTCTGAAAAATACCTCTGGTAGCTTGATAGGAATTGCACTGAATCTATAGATTGCTCTGGGTAGTATACTCATTTTCACTATATTGATTCTTCCAATCCATGAACATGGTAAATTTCTCCATCTATTTTTGTCCTCTTTAATTTCTTTTATCAGTGTTTTATAGTTTCCTATATATAGGTCTTTTGTTTCTTTAGGTAGATATACTCCTAAGTATTTTATTCTTTTTGTTTCGATAGTGAATAGAATTGTTTCCTTAATTTCTCTTTATGTTTTCTCATTGTTAATGTATAGGAATGCAAGGGATTTCTGTGTGTTGATTTTATATCCTGCAACTTTACTATATTCACTGATTAGCTCTAGTAATTTCCTGGTAGAGTCTTTAGGGTTTTCTGTGTAGAGGATCATGTCATCTGCAAACAATGAGAGTTTTACTTCTTCTTTTCCAATCTGGATCCCTTTTATTTCTTTATCTGCTCTGATTGCTATGGCCAAGACTTCCAAAACTATGTTGAATGTAGTGGTGAGAGTGGGTACCCTTGTCTTGTTCCTAACTTTAGGGGAAATGCTCTCAGTTTTTCACCATTGAGGATAATGTTTGCTGTGTGTTTGTCATATACAGCTTTTTATTATGTTGAGGCATGTTCCTTCTATTCCTGCTTTTTGGAGGGCTTTTATCATAAATGAATGTTGAATTTTATCAAAGGCTTTCTCTGCATCTATTGAGACAATCATGTGGTTTTTATTTTTCAATTTGTTAATGTGGTGTATTACATTGATTGATTTGCAGATATTGAAGAATCCTTGCATCCCTGGGATAAAACCTACTTGATCATGATGTATGATCTTTTTAATGTGTTGTTGGATTCTATTTGCTAGAATTTTGTTAAGGGTTTTTGCATCTAAGTTCATCAGTGATATTGGCCTGTAGTTTTCTTTTTTTGTGGCATCTTTGTTGGGTTTTGGAATTAGGGTGATGGTGGCCTTATAGAATGAGTTTGGAAGTTTACCTTCCTCTGCAATTTTCTGGAAGAGTTTGAGTAGAATAGGTGTTAGCTCTTCTCTAAATTTTTGGTAGAATTCAGCTGTGAAGCCATCTGGTCCTGGGCTTTTGTTTTTTGGAAGATTTCTGATTACAGTTTCAATTTCCATGCTTGTGATGGGTCTATTACTATTATCTATCTCTTCCTGGTTTAGTTTTGGAAAGTTGTACTTTTCTAAGAATTTGTCCATTTCTTCCAAGTTGTCCAGTTTATTTGCATATGATTGCTGATAATAGTCTCTTATGATCCTTTGTATTTCTGTGTTTTCTGTTGTGAAGCTTCTTAATGCAGCCCACCAGTTACTTAGTAGCTGGTACTAATTAACTCTGTGTCTTTCATTCAGTAATAACAAGAGTCTTGACTGCTGTTTTTCAACTATCTCCCTGGCTCTTGAACCTGCTATTCTTGTTGTCATATGATTTCTTTTCTATTTATGTAGTTCAATCTTTTCCTACTTCACCGTCTCTGTGCTCTGTATACACCTACTCTACTGTGAACAAATTGACTTTAATTTTTACAATACTTTTTTCAGATCGTGAGAGAAATACATATTCAATATAAGACATTTATAAAATTATATATATATAAAGGAACATTAGTACTGACCCAAAAGCACAACCCACATGTAACATTTTTGGTATGCTGTGTTTGTCTACAATCTTTTCCCCCACATGTACATCATTACCAGGTAAATGATCTTTTTGAAATTGCTTATGTTTTCTAAATTGTTGAGGAAGGCAATTACTGTATCACTCCAGTTATTTATCTATCCACTTGTTCTCACTCTTCTTAAAGGAGGAAAAAACAGATCAGACAGTTTAGAAGAGGAAACTGATCCAGCAATTTTCTAGCCCCTTCCTCTTTTCCTCCTCTTGGGACCCAGTGGCCCAGAAAGGGGTGCATTGCTTTATTCCTCCATGTGGTAAGTCTTTGGGCTTTCCTGGAGGCTCAGATAGTAAAGAATCTGCCTGCAATGCAGGAGACTCGGGTTTGATCCCTGGGTTGGGAAGATTCCCTGGAGAAGGGAATGGCAACCCACTCACAGTACTCTTGCCTGGAGAAACCTTAGTCTTGGTGAGGTGGTTACTCAGTGGGAAGCCTGTCCCAGCCCAACTCTGCTGAAAACTGAATGGGAAACTCTAATTCTAGAGTGTTACAAAGACTACATGCCATTTTCTTCAATAGCAGGTTTTTTTTTTTTTTGTAATAAAGATGTTATTTTAGCCTTTATCATGGGGAGCTTTTAATCTTCCTTTTTCAATTTGCTCAGTCCTTGCACAGGAAAGAAGGATGTTGCTTTATTCTTCGCACAGAGACCAAACACATGTGCTCTATGATGGATGCAGTGATGTGCCATCTAGATGTCTGTTTCATAAAGTCTTGTTCTCTTAACTTCTGGAATTAGCACCAACATAGGATGAAGAGCCCCTTCAGGGATCATCTCAGATGCAAAGAGCATCACACCCAAGGCAGTGAACTTAATTTGGAAGCCTACATTCAATAACTCATTGCTCTGTGTGTGTGTGTGTGTGTGTGTGTGTGTGTGTGTGTGTGTGTTAGTTGCTCAGTTGTGTACAACTCTTTGAGACCCTATGGATGATAGCCACCAGGCTGCTCTGTCCATAGGATTCTCCAGGCAAGAATACTGGAGTGAGTTGCCATTCTCTTCTCCAGAGGATGTTCCCAACCCTGCAATCAAATCAGGGTATAAAGTCTTGGCCCATCCTTTGACACATCCAATGGTTATTCTAGCTCCAGAGCTCCCTGAACATCAAAAAGATTATCACTGAGCATAAGCCAGTGGTATTTGGCTTGGCTTTTCCTTTTCCTCATAACTGCTTCCTGTTTCTCTATTATGAAGATGTTCCCAAGGGCTCTCCACAAGAAATACCCAGCATGCCAAATTCTGTCTCTGAGACTGCTGAGTCTGCTTACTGAGAAACTTAACCTCTCACATTTATATGTACAAATACAGGCATAGCATTCTGTTAAAGGCATTTGCTGTAATAACTACATATTGTTAAAAAGACAGTCTAATAATAAAGGAATAATATTGTATTCAATAATGATTCCATAATTATTCAAACTCTTGTTCTTAGACATTCATTGTATTTGTAATTTTTGCTGTTTTAAATATCACATCACAAAAAAAAATTTGTTTACAAATATTTTTGCACATATCTAATTAATTGTGAAGTATAAATATATTCAAGAAAGTGAAATTACTGGGTAAAATCAGATGCACATTAAAAAAAAATCAGTTTACTCTCTGGAAAATCTCACACCAATATATACTCTCACCATCAAGGAATGTGAAAATCTATTTCAAAGCACACTTACTAACATTGATGTTTTAAATAATATATTTTCTAGTTATTTAATTATGCTTTTATTTTCCTTATTAATGAATTATAAAATTCATTTATATGTTTATTGGCTAATAACTGTTATCTCTTTCTTTGTGGATTATGTGTCTATAAACATGTTTATTCTACTAGATTGTTTTTTTCCTTAAAAAATTTTCTAAAACTTTTCAAAACTAAAGAGTATTGACATTTGTATAGTACTGAGCTTATCATGAAGGAAATTGATCGTTCTCTGCATTTAAGAGGGTTCTTTCATGATATAATGTATAACAGTGATTCTCAACTCCTGTCAGTTTTGCTTCCCAGGGCCTCTGGCAATGTCTGGAGACAATTTTGATTGTCAAGACCTTAGAGGGAGGGCAGGAAAAGGAGGTACTACTGAAATATAGTTAAAATCTAGTGAGTAAAGGCTAGGGATGCTGCTAAACATCTTACAAGAGGGAAGTCCACTAAAACAAATACTTATCCAGCCCAAATTATGAATCATGCCAAGACTGAGAAACCCTGGTCTGGTCTGTACAGAGAGTTCTGCAAACTTCCTGCATGAGTTTACTTATAGGTTTCTGTGTGTGTGTGTGTGTGCACGCACAAGTGCAGACATATACATATTTTCTGACTCGTTAATGTTGTTTGAAATAAATCACTTTTTATGTGTATATTTTGAAACTCTAAATCTTTTTTGGTATTTGCATACTTTTTTTTAGTCTGCTGGGTTTTCTATCTAATGATTTTGTTCTTGATAGTAATATAGGTGTTGCAATTTTGAAATTATTTTGTCTATACTGTAGGTAAGAAAAATAACTAAGTGTACTGGCATTATTGGAAATCAGAGTTTTCAATTCCTCTAGGACCCTACGTGCTATAAAGCACAACTGCTACTTTATGTATAGTATAGTGCCATTGTTTTTTCTAATATAAGGGCTTTCCTGGTGGGTCAGATGGTAAAGAATCTGCCTGAAATGCAGGAGACCCAGGTTCAATCCCTGGGTCAGGAAGATCCCCTAGAGAAGGGAATGGCCACCCATTCCAGTTTTCTTGCCTAGAGAATTCCATGGACAGAGGAGTCTGGTGGGCTACAGTCCATGGAGTCACAAAGAGCTGGACATAACTGAGCGACTAATACTTTCACTTTCTAATGTAATAGTATCACTAATAACAGCTGCTATTTACTGAGTCTCTCTGATGTCTGTCTGGTGTTGTCACTCTACTCACTGATATACATGGAATATTCCATTTGTTCCTCATCATAGTTCTATGAAGTGATTATTATTTTCCCTGCTTTACCAAAGAAGCTCAGAGTTTATAAAAAAAACTGTGTCAAATCCTTGTGCTCAACTCCTTGGCTATGATCTTTCTATTTGGGTATAAAAAATGAAGTTAAAATAGCTTAATATTCAGATCTTTAGCCTATAGGTGATACTATTTGTTCTAGCATAGGAAATTTGAGGACACTTTTGCCAGATACTATATACCTCTAAGACTTTGATTGGAATTGGACAAAGAAGTATATTAAGTTATTTTCAATTATCCATTGATATAAACAATAAATGTTTCCTGTCAGGTCAGTAATAAGAGACACTGATACTTAACTTTCAATAGCTTCGTGTTAAAAGAACAACAACTGATATTGATCATCAGTGTGAACATTACCTCAAAGTCACAAATTTCTCAATAGCTTTTTGGGTTTTATTGGCATGGATTGTTTGTTTACATATATCATCCTTACATAAGATGTCAATTCCTAGCATATTTATTTTTCTCTTAATCTTCATCAACATACGTAAAATGCTAGTCTGGAATAATTATAAGTAGAGCAAATTCCGAGTCACTGTGTCAGGCACCTATCGGCTTCTAGGACCTGGTCATGTCATAATCCTCTTTTGAAGTGCTTTTCTGCATCTAGGGAAAGTTCTTTGAACTGAAGCTATTCTCTTCTCCCAGTTTGAGAGATAGCAATGAGAGGGTTAACTAATACAATTATTTCCAAGTATAATTGTTCATAATTTGAAGAGAGTAAATATCCTGCTTTCTGGAGCTTATAGGAAAGAGAGGAAAGATTAACTAAGAGAAGTGAAAGGGATTCCCAGGTGGCACTAGTGGTAAAGAACCCACCTGCCATTGTAGGAGACATAAGAGACGTGAGCTCGATCCCTGGGTTGGGAGGACACCCTGGAGGAGGTAACAGCAACCCACTCCAGTATTCTTGCCTGGAGAATCTCATGGACAGAAGAACCTGGTAGGCTACAGTCCATGGGGTTGCAAAGAGTTGGACACGACTGAAGCGACTAAGCACAGCACACAGCACAAGAGAGACGAAAGGAGAAGAGGATGGCAAAGGATGAGATGACTACACAGCAACACCAACTCAGTGGACATGAATTGGAGCAAATTTCAGGAGGTAGTGAAGGATAGGGAAGCCTGGCGTGCTGCAGTCTATGGGGTCACAAAGAGTCCCATACAACTTAGAGACTGAACAACAGCAACAAAGAGAGGTGAGTTTCCTTTGTCATTTCTCTTTCAAGGAAGCTTCACACAGCACTGAGGGAAAACAAAAATGTTAGACCGTTAGAAAAATAATTACAGAATTGAAGCTAGGGACTGTCGTGAATAGTGGCAATGGAGAGAACTGATAGAGCTTAGGAAGTTCAGCGATGGATTCCAGTCTTGACCAATTTATAATGAGCTATATTAAAACCGAAGCAACTCTAGAAGTCAGCTGGGGTGCATGGTCTCAGTTTCTGTGAACTACCTTTAGAATTTCATCATAAATTTGGTTTTGCTTCAGCTAGTTCAAATGGGTTTATTTCACTGAAACCAATGAGTTTTAACGAATTAAAGACTATAGTAACTAACTCAGATACTGAATCCTCTGGGAAAAGGTAAATTCCCTTGTTTGAGCATTAAACCTTAGGCTCTGGGAGACAGGAAAAACATACATGGTCCCTCAAATGAAAAACTCAGCTTCTCCAAGAAGTCTATTTAGTTAGCTGTAGAGTTCCTTTGCCAACCAGTATACTGAACAGCTAGAATCTATGAGTCTTTTTCATGGGGCAGGTTGTATTTCTACAACACGTCAATTAGACAATGAAAAATCACTTCTCAAATTTAATTCAACACACCCCACTGCCCTTGTGTTGGTTTCAGCAAAATGTCTAAGATATATATTTATATGCCTTGAACAGAAGGGTTCAGTAATTTGTCTTCAGCTGCTGGTCACTGTTCATTCAGTTCAATTCATTTTAAGTGTGAATGTAAACAGACTATTGTGTGATCTGATTAAGGAACCAAAAAAAGACATGCAACTTCCCTTGGGAAATTTGTATGTTGGGGGTTTACATTTCTACTCTGAACTAAATCAGTATTTGGCTACTTTACTCTTTTATTTTCATTGAATAAATCATATTTTGGAGTCACAGCCTTTAAATTCCAGGTGATACTGCCTAGGTAAGTGAAAGCCATGTGGCTAGTTCAGTGATCCAGAGAAAATCAATTTACCTCCCAAAGTGAGAGATCTCAAAAGAAAACAAAACAAAAAATGGGTGAATATAAATGAATCAGACTCTTAAAAGTTGTTTTCATCTCTGATAGCTATGACTCAATGACCTCAAAAGATAAATGTATGAAAACATAAAGAAAGACTTCACCTGTATCAAAAAGAAAGTCATCCACTGAAGATGAATGATTCATGAAATATTTTCCCTATTTCTATCTTTAAAAACTGGTCTTCAGTAAAAATCTTTTTGAATGAGAAACTACAATTGCAGATCTTCTTTATGGACCCTAATGTTTTTTTTTTTCCATCCTATTTTATTTCTTTGCAAATGGGTCTAATCCAAGTAACTTCTCCAAAAGGTAGCTTGAATAATATTAAAATGATGGGTGCATCAATAATGCAGCTAGTGGGTAGTCATTAAGAGTTGAATTTTGGAGTTGGTTTGGTTTCATTTCAAAAAACTATGTAATGCTAGGCAAGTAACTGGAAAATTCAGATTTCTTATCTGTAGAATGGGAATGAAGTTAAGTGAAAGTCACTCGGTCGTGTCTGACCCTTTGTGATCCCATGGACTGTATAGTCCATGAATTCTCCAGGCCAGAATACTGGGGTGGGTAGCTGTTGCTTTCTCCAGGGGATCTTCCCAACCCAGGGATTGAACCCAGGTCTCTGGCATTGCAGGCGGATTCTTTACTAGCTGAGCCACTAGGGGAGCCCAGAATGGGAATAATAGTACTTATATCTTAGGGCTCATGTGAGAACCAAAGGAAATAATCCATGCAAAAATGTTTGAAGTTATAACCATTTTTATTAATATAAGTTCATTTATTCATTCAGCAAGTATCAATATTTACTGAGTGAGCCTTATGTGTCAGACACTGTTCTAGGTTTTGGAGATGTAACAGTGAACAAGACAAGATCCAGTCCTTCAGAGATTTTTATATACTAGTGATAGAGACAGATATAATAAATAAATAAATATATGTTATAGTATTTAGGAATGATTTTTTCCTATGAAGAAAAATCTTCATTTTAGTGGCGCTCATTAACCAAAAGCCTTGACATATCAATAGGATTTCAGTAACAGGAAGGATCGACAGATTGAGATGGCAGGGTAGAATGATCCTAATGGAATCATGATGCTGCAACCAGACACATGGCAAAGAAACTTGAAGTTGAAAAATAAAACGGAAGTCAAACTACTAGGGGTTAACCATATTGTGAGCTTTGAAATCTTTATCAAAGTAAGAACTGAAAAATAGGTAAACTGTATCTATTTTTTAGAAAGAAAATGTTGTTAATTCTTGATTTGGTAATCTTTCTGAAGTAGGTTAATGAAAAGAAAATGTAATTGTCCAATATTTCTGAAACTCAATGTTCTTTCTGCCTCTAAAGAACATACTAAAACAGCAATGATAATAGTGATAATGGCTAATAATACTTATAAGAGCAATAACAATTGTTGACATTTATCAAAAGCTTACAATGTATCACATTTTTGCAAAGCCCTTCAAGAGCATAATCTCATTGAATCTTTAAAACTCTATGAGGAAACAGAATCACGGATATAGAAAACAAAATTATGGTTACTACAGGGGAAAGGGGTAGGGAATAAATTAGGAGTTTGGGATTAGCAAATAAGACTACTATATATAAAATAGATAAACAGCAATGTTCTGGTGTATAGCACAAGGACCTATATTCAGTATCTTATAAAGAACTTAAATGTAAAAGTATATATATATGTATATATATATATATATATATATATATACACACACAAACACACACACACACACACACACACACACATATGTATAGCTGAATCCCTTAGCTGTACACTAGAAGCTAACACATTGTAAGATAACTACATTTCAATAAAAGAAAACACTATGCATTATGTGCCATAATCTCCCTCAATTTACAGGTAAAGAAACCGAGACTTACAGAAGTTAAGTCTTCTTAAGGACACATAGTTGGTAGAGAAGAATGTCAAAGGCTGCTCTATTGATTTCAAAGCTCTAAAAGAACTTTGTCAATACCTTTTGTTCTTACTGAATTATGAACTCTTCCTTCATTGCCTATTCTATATAATTTATTCAACATCCTTTTGTATTGGGTACCTTATATATCATGTTTTTCTTAATTATCTAAAAAATATGATGAGGTATATTTTAGCTATTTGTATATAGCAAATCATCCCCAAAATGAGTGGTGAAAACAACAAGCATTTTTTTTTCTCACTCATGGATTTTTGAGACAGACCGGGAGCCAGATAATCTACCTTGGGCTCAGCTAGAATTGGCTCCAAGCCATGGATCACCCAGATACGCTCTACATGCCTTTCATTTTCTTTGGGCCATTCAGCTAACTTTACGTTTTGCATAACTATGACAGAAACATAAGAGAGAAAATCCCACTAACCATGGCAAGCAAATGTCAAGCCCCTATTCTCATCACATCCAATAAAACTTCTTTGGTCAAAGTAAGTTACATGGGTAAGGCCTACATCAACAGAGTGGGAGAATACACTTGGACTGAGGAGATGTAACTGCAAAGGCATAGGAAAAAGACATGGATACAAAGATGACAAAGATTTGGTGACTTGGTGACAATGATGCAATCTACCACAAGTATCTACAATATGACCTACTACATATTAATATCTAAATAGACTAATATTACATATAAATAATATTGCAATATACTATTTACAGATATTACTAGAGATGAAGAATTAGAGACTTAGTTTGTTTAATAAACTTGACTTTAGTTCACTAGCTCTTAACTGAAATAGTAAGATTTTTATTCCCATTCTCAAAGAAAAACTGCTTTCCAGTAATGGGAGATGTTAAGAAAAAAGGAGGAACTTAGGTGAACTTATGGTATTGTCTGTCCCTTGCAATACCTAATCTTGTTCCTGACCCACATGCATGGTCAATAAATGTGTGATAATCAAAAAGTAGCCATCAAAGACTCCAATTAAACCAGAGGCAAATGCACAAAAGTGATAGTGTTGAGTGGGACATTTTTATAGGTTCCTTTTCTATATTAATGGTGTTCATAAGAAGGAATTTTAAAGTAATGCAAAAGTAGAGATGGCCTTTGAACAAAGAAATAAATATATTTTGAGAAGACAGATAATTAAAATGAAACACTGGCATTACTTAAGTAGCATTATTAAAACAAGCTATTTAGCAAAACTATTATCCTCTCCAGTTTTTACTAGGGGAAAAAAAGACAAAACAAAGCAAAACAAAAACAGATAAAACATGATTACAGAATTTGTGCTTCCCAAATGGAGGTAAATCTGGCTCTTTGTTTCCTCATTCTTCTAGTGATGCAAATTTGGGCCTTTTAATAGATAGTATTAACTTGATATGCTTCCAACTCAGTAGTTTTAAGTATAATTGATGTCAAGAAAACAAATGTTGCAGGGCAGGTACAATTCTTTTACAATTAAGAGATCACTTGGGTCCACTGCACTGCAAACACATTGAAATTAGTGATGATATATAAAGCATGTCGACTCTTCTAAAGTAAATGAGAAGCCAGAGATGTCCTATGAAGAATGTGCCAATGACTACAATCACAAGAGGTAAAACTTATAAAGTGCTTGCTATGAAGCAGTCGATAATACACTATCATAATCTGTGTTATCATTTTCAGCCCTAATAAGAAGTCTTCATTTTTTCATGCATTCAAAAAATACATGCTGACCATCTATTCCTCACTAGACCTTGTGTTGGCTAGTGGTAATAGAGTGGGGGGAAAAGTAATCATGGCTCTGTCCTTGTATGACTTATAGTCACTATAAATAATCACAAAAATAATTATAACACTGCAATTGTGTCAAGTGCTATAGAGACAAACTTAATCAGTAATTTAACCTGACTGAAGAGGTCAAAGAATGCTTCTCTAAGGAAATAATTTGAGTTGAGACCTGAAGGACAAAGATGGCTTAGTTACAGGGAAGAACAGCATCTGGTCAGAGGGAAAAGCAAAGATGAGGCAGGGAGCAGAGCTGGGCTGATCTCTAGAATGCAGAGTGAAGAAAAGCAGAGAAGGATGAGAAGAAAAGCAGATGTGGCTGGAGAAGAGACGGGGGCCTGACCACTCAAGATATTGTTGAGAGAAGCTTTGTCTTTATTCTAAATACAATGGGAAGCCATTGAAGGGAACCAGAGGAAGAAAACCTAGCATTAGCGATATTATCAGATTTTAAAACTGTCTGGCTAGTAAGTGGAGATAAGATTGGATAGAAGATTTTTTTAAGGAATCTCCACACTGTTTTCCATAGTGGCTGTACTAGTTTGCATTCCCACCAACAGTGTAAGAAGGTTCCTTTTTCTCCACATCCTCTCCAGCATTTATTGCTTGTAGACTTTTGGATGGCAGCCATTCTGACTGGTGTAAAGTGGTACCTCATTGTGGTTTTGATTTGCATTTCTCTGATAATGAGTGATGTTGAACATCTTTTCATGTGTTTGTTAGCCATTTTTATATCTTCTTTGGAGAAATGTCTGTTAAGTTCTTTGGCCCACTTTTTAATTGGGTTGTTTATTTTTCTAGAATGGAGCTGCAGGAGTTGTTTGTATATTTTTGAGATTAATTGTTTGTCTGTTGCTTCATTGGCTATTATTTTCTCCCATTCTGAAGACTGTCTTTTCACCTTGCTTATAGTTTCCTTTGTTGTGCAAAAGCTTTCAATTTTAATTAGGTCCCATTTGTTTATTCGTTTTTTTATTTCCAATATTCTGGGAGGTGGGTCATGGAGTATCCCGCTTTGGGTTATGGCAGAGAGTGAAGTAAGCCAGAAGCAAAAACAACAATACAGTATATTAATGCATATATATGGAATTTAGAAAGACGGTAACGAGAACCCAACATGCGAGACAGCAAAAGGAACGCAGATGTATAGAATAGACTTGTGGACTTTGTGGATGAGGGTAAGGGTGGGATGATATGGGAGAAGGGCATTGAAGCATGTTAATTATCACATGTCTAATCAATCGCCAGCCCAGGATTGATGCTCAGGGCTGGTGCAGCTAGATTTCCCGGGGGGGAGGGAGGAGGGAGGGGGGTTCCGGAGGGGAAGCATATGTAAACCCATGGTGATATCATAACAATGTATGGCAAAAACAATAAATTTAAAAAAAATAAAATAAAATAAAATACCAAAAAAAAAAAGATTGGATAGAAGAAGGCAGGCAGGATGAATACAGATAGACTGTTTCCATAACTATTGCAATTGTATAAGAAATGATGACAGCTAAGACTATTGTGATGGCAATGGAGATAATGAGAAATACTATCTTTTGAAATTCTAAGGCACACTTAAAAACAGTTTAACACCTCTGAAATTAGGATGCTTCTTATAGTCTCTGTGCCATATTAATTATCCAACTGCCATTGCCTGTGTAAGTGCATGGAAATTTACAAAATAAAAAAGACAGTAGAGATATTCTCTTAGAAATGATATACAGAGAAATTTTGTGATGGCGATAGTGTGTAAAAACCCTGGTGCTCCAGATCTAAGTCAAACAATGTGTCGAAGCATTCATTGGCAGCACTTTTTCCTTGATATGGGTACCTAAAGTAATGGTGCATGTTACGATTGATGGGGTTTTAGATTCACTGAAATATGATGAAAGGACATTAGGGGGCTAAACCAAAAAAGGCTAGTTATGGATTGACTATAGATACGACCAGGTGACTGAGCAACAACATCAACAGAAAGTAAAGGAGACAGAAGACTCAAGTTCCTGTTTGGTTAAAAAAATATATAACATTATGAATAAATAGGTGTGTGTATGTGTTAGTCTCTCAGTCCTGTCCGACTCTTTGTGACCTCATGGACTGTAGCCCACTAGGCTCCTTTGCCCATGGCATTCTCCAGGCAAGAGTACTGGAGGGGGTTGCCATTTCCTTCTCCAGTGAATAAAGAGGTGTGTAATACCATACCAATATTATTTCCATTTAACTGGAAAACTAATTGAAATAAAAGGAATTAAGAAAACTGTCAAAGGCTATACTATTTACAGTTGGCAGAAATTAAACAGATCTGACTACAGTGCCTGATATGCTAAGACATGTACAAAAATAACCCTGGACCAACATATACCATCAAAGAGTAAATGGTTGACTAGCTAAAGTATAGAAGTATATTAAATGTTACTTGATCTCACAAGGAATTAAAGAATAATGATGGACTATTATGTTGTACGCTGCTTATTCAAAACAAAACAATAAATTATTAATTAAATAAATTAAATCATCATCAGAAATTGTCAATATTGAGTATAAATTCCTTTTTATAATGTAAGAGAAAACAATGTTTAAGAACAATAAAATTAAGATAAGTGTAACAGAAAGGAATGCATAGGTAAAAAATATGGAAATAATTATTAATTTTACATAGGCAAGTGCTATTTTGACATTTTCTAGCCTTGAGTAGCAATCTACATTTTTTTCTTCTTTTTTTTTTTTCCTTTTTCTTCATTTCTTTTCACGTTTCTTTTTTGAGAGGGAGCAGACAGTGGGAAGAGAGCACTAGTTGTCTTTTACTATAATATTTTCCTAAAAACTGCTCTTGGCTCATGTTCAGGATCCTGGGATCAATTTCTAATGCAGACATCCTCCACTATCTCTCATGTCAAGAGCCAATTGAGATGACATCTATCAATGCCCAGCATAAACACTGTCATCCCAGTGAGCTTCAGCCTGTCTGAACAGATGGGGCTTGGATCTCTGGACTCATTATTTACCTTCCCAGCTCTTCCTCTCCTCTGGCAAAGTGCTTGGACACAGTTACACATAAAGCCAAATGGCTTGTATTTTTGTTCACAGATTGTACATTGTCTTTTTCTTCCTCTTGGCACCTTTAGCCATTTGTCATCTTTATAGAACTGATTCAAGAAGATTTGTGTGACTAATCCACATCCCTAAATAATCTGCTACGGTGTTAATCCCTGGCAATGCTGAATTTCATCTGGAATTCACAAGAAAGAAGAGTGTCATTGGCTTTAAACCCATATCAAGTAACCCTAATTCCATCCTACCTGACTGAAATAAACCAAAATATTGATTTGGGGGTTTCTGAGATGACTTTGGTCAAAGAGAGGGAAAGTATCAAATCAAACTATTGAACATCTCATGACATGGACAGAGTAGACATAAATCGCCAATCCCACAAAGTGATTGGAAAGTATAATTGGGGTTTTAGAACTAATAATCACTAAGCAAACTTGTCCTTGTTTCTCCCTTTCATCATTATTAAATTATCAGTGTTTTTTAATAAGAAATTTTACTTTATTTCTCTCACTCTTGAAGTCAATGCAATGCCACTCTCCTTGAAGTTAAAAATGGAATGCTGAAAGCTCCAAGTAATTAATACAGGTATTCTTAGAATAAAGGGTTTAGGCTACAAGAGAGGCTGATTATTTTTATATGATAATGTTGTGATATTTTACCTAACATGCTTAACATTTATGCTAAAAATTGGGACTGCAATCTTAAGGAATCTTATACTCTAGAAGTTGCAAACTGGATGACATACTGGATTCAGCTTTCAAATGTTATTTGTCTACTGTTAATTTTTTAAAAAATTAGTTACCATGATAAAAACCTGGGAAAATTTAAATGGAATTCAAAACATTCTGCCATGGAAACAATCAACCATGTTTGATCCATGCTAATATAAGATTTCTTCTAAGTTTCCAAGCTCATAGTATATTTTTAAATTAATCAAAGAAGTTATCTTTCTCATAATACCAGCTTTTAGACTTTTTGAAAAATTCTCTTCTCTATTTTTTCCATTATATTAATATGAAAAATTTACCTCTAAGTTTCATCTTCAAACTTATTATTGTTTACCGTGAATGTCTAATTCCTTAGGATACATACCAAATTCTTTTATCCTTCATCATTTCCTAAAAATATGGGCACTTAAGGCTATACATTTTTCCACGTGAATTGCTCTTTCTGTATCATATGCTTTGATATAAGACATTTTCCTGATTTTTGCTTTGTAGATAATTCTAATTTCATTTCTGTTTTTTCCTTGTTAATCTAAGTTGTCTATTGTTGTTATTGTTGTTTAATCATTATGTCATATCCCACTCTTTTGCAATCCCATGGACTGTAGCCCCCCAGGCTTCTCTGTCCATGGGATTTATCCAGGAAAGAATACTGGAGTAGGTTGCCATTTCCTTCTCCAGAGGATCTTCCTGACACAGGGATCAATCAAACCTGAGTCTCCTGTATTGGTAGGTGGATTCTTTAACACTGAGCCACCACGGAAGCCTGTGTTAGCTATTGGTGTCGTTCAAACCTGCTAAAAATTTTAGTTGTAATTTGATTAGCTCACAATCAGAAAATCCATCCTTAAAATTCAAGATTTTAAAAAATTTTAGGACATCTTTATACAGATACATATTAAATGAAATTCTAGATTAGATGAGATTAGAGTTAAATAAAATTCTTTATTAGATGGCTATATTTTAGGTGTTTATTAAGTCAAGCTTATTGATCACATCATTAGTCTTCACAGTCTTTACTTTTAAAGATTTTGTCTGCTGAGTCATTTCAGTTCTGTAGAGGTACTTTGACATCTTCAGTTGTAAATCATGATTCTATCTTTCTTCCACTTTATTCTCATATTTATTTCATATCTATTTAATCTGTGTTCTATAGTATCTCTTTATCTTCTGTCACATCCACATTCCAGCTAGTGGGATTGTGCCCTTATACCCAAGGCAGCTAATTTTGGGTACTCTACTGTGCTTCTTCTCTGTTGTTGTTGTCTAGTTGCTCAGTCATGTCTGACTCTTTTGTGAGCCCATGGACTGTAGCCTACCAGTCTCCTCTGTCCATGGGGTTTACCAGGTGAAAATACTGGAGTGGGTTGCCTTTTCCTTCTCCAGGGGATCTTCCTGACCCAGGGATCGAACCCAGGCCTCCCACATTGGAAGCAGATGGTTTTAACCTCTGAGCCACCAGGGAAGCCCATATTCCAACTTTTCTTGACATGCTACTACTCTTATTTCTGTACTATTATTAGAATTTATCTTGAATATGCTTCCTATATTTCAGGAACTTTATTTAACATTGCATTTATTTTCTCAAATGATCTGTCACTATTTATTTTAAAAAGGTGAAAGATTTATATGATCTGTCTGAAGAGAAACCAGAGTATGTCGCTGTTTCTTTAACTGTTAGTTTTACTGCTTATCACTTGTTTCCTCTTAATTCATTTTTCCCATGCTGAGTTCCAAGCCTTTTCTCTCTCTCTTTTTTAAATAGATCAAGTTCCTCATAGTTTTGCTCAAGTGTGGTATAAGAGTAGTGACCCTATTCATCCCTGTTTTCCTAGGAAGTCCTACTCTTTTGGTAGAAGTAGTGATAGTGCCATTTTTCACTTTCAGTTAGGATGATAAATTACATGCTAGTCCAGCTTTCCTAACAAGTCTTATTTTATGCCTGTTATTATGGAATAATTAATAATAGTGGCACCTTTCACTCTCAATTGGAATGATAAATTACATATTACCGTATGTACGGGAACACACATTCTGAATTCTAGAGTATCTCTATCTATCTTACTCATATACTAACATCTTGGCCAGATACATGTTTCTAAGATTTTAATTCTTATTTCTCGCTCATTTAGATGTATTATTCTACCATCTTCTAGCTTATTTTTACTTTTGCAAGCAGTTCAATCTTTATTTTGAAATGTTAGGAGTTTTTTATCTTTAAATTTAGAAATTTTAATGCCTAGGTACATGTCCTTTTAATTACTTATACTGGGAATTCGATGTGTCTTTTAAAATGATAAAATCTATTTGCAGTTTTTTAAGGAATCTCCACACTGTTTTTCATAGTGGCTGTACTAGTTTGCATTCCCACCAACAGTGTAAGAGGGTTCCCTTTTCTCCACATCCTCTCCAGCATTTATTGCTTGTAGATTTTTGGATTGCAGCCATTCTAACTGGTGTAAAATGGTACCTCATTGTGGTTTTGATTTGCATTTCTCTGATAATGAGTGATGTTGAGCATCTTTTCATGTGTTTGTTAGCCATTTTTATGTCTTCTCTGGAGAAATGTCTGTTGAGTTCTTTGGCCCACTTTTTGATTGGGTCGTTTATTTTTCTAGAATGGAGCTGCAGGAGTTGTTTGTATATTTTTGAGATTAATTGTTTGTCTGTTGCTTCATTGGCTATTATTTTCTCCCATTCTGAAGGCTGTCCTTTCACCTTGCTTATAGTTTCCTGCCATTTGACCCAGCAATCCCACTGCTGGGCATATACACCAAGGAAACCAGAATTGAAAGAGCCATGTGTACCCCAATGTTCATCGCTGCATTGTTTACAATAGCCAGGACATGGAAGCAACCTAGATGCCCATCAACTGACGAATGGATAAGAAAGCTGTGGTACATATACACAATGGAATACTACTCAGCATTAAAAAAAATTCATTTGAAGCAGTTCTACTCAGGTGGACGGAACTGGAGCCTATTATTCACAGTGAAGTAAGCCAGAAGGAAAAACAACAATACAGTATACTAATGCATATATATGGAATTTAGAAAGATGGTAACGAGAACCCAGCATGCGAGACAGCAAAAGGAACGCAGACGTATAGAACAGACTCGTGGACTCTGTGGATGAGGGCAGGGGTGGGATGATTTGGGAGAATGGCATTGAAACATGTTAAGTATCAGATGTGAAATCAATCGCCAGCCCAGGATTGTTGCTCGGGGCTGGTGCACCGAGATTTCCTGGGGGGAGGGAGTCGGGAGGGAGGAGGGAGGGGGGTTCTGGAGGGGGAACATATGTACACCCCTGGTGATATCATGTCATTGTATGGCAAAACCAATAAAAATAAATAAATAAATATTAAATAAAATAAAATAAAATAAAAATGATAAAATCTGATACTTCTTTAGCCTGGGGATATTTGTGTTAAATAGTTGTTAAACTAGTATAACCCTTAAATCTGTTCCTTTCTCTTTTTTTGGAAGTTCTACTATTGGCATGTATATCCTGGATCTATCCTCATGACCTCTTTTCCATCCATATCTCCACTTTAAAATATTTGCTTTGAGCTTTTCTTTCCTTCTTATATCTGATCTTCTAGGATACTAATTCAGATCTCAACAAAGGTCATACTTGCTTCACTTTTCAAATTGTTTAGTTGGAAATCATGCTTTAAAGGTGAAAACTTTATTGCTAAAATCTAACTTCTGTTTTTAATCTGAATATTCTTATGTTTCTATTATTTTTCTCTTTATGATGACATTTTTCTCATCCAGAAACTATATTTTGTTAGCCAGCTGATCTTTTGGTGTCCTATCTCTGCAGGTATGGGACTCCACCTTTAATATGTTATTTTTCTGTCAGCTTATTAGAGACAAGTTCTGAAATTCCCTAACTAGCGACTAGCTCACAAATTATGGGAGAAGAAACATTTTCTAACCCTGTGAGCTAGCAGTGTTCAGAACAGAACCTGAGCTGATGGTACTCTGAATGGTCAATGGACAGAACTCTTTCAAATCCTCCTAAATTTTAAGCTTAATAAGTTTTTATTCTCCACCCCTCCAAAAAATAATCTCACTTCCCTAGACTACTGACACTGTAGGAAGGATGACCAGAAGGGAGAGAAGTAAACAGGTTTATCATGAAAGGAAGAGCTCTATCTCACCTCCTGTTCCAGGTACATGATAGGAAGAAGCAGCAAAGAAAACATATATGGCCATGCCCATGATAATGGAGTCGGTCATCAAACTACATCTTACCAGTGAGATTAATGATACTCCTCCTTCAAGATTAGTGAGAAAGAGTTAAGACAATGAAGAAACTATCCTTGGAACTGAGAGAAATACCAGATCCTTCTTTCCCTCTAACGACCTATATTAGGTTCCACAACTAATGAGGAAGGGAAAAATAAATAAATAAATAAAACATAATATTTTTTTCCCATCAAACAGCTCAGTGACTAGTGGAGGAAAAAGAAAAATGAGGTGGATAGCCCATAAAAATAGAAATATAATGTAAATTTGCTCAAGATGATATAAAACCCAGAGGAGAATATTGTGAACTCTGTGAGGTTTCTTAGTAATATTGCAATGGAGATAATATTATAGTAGACTCTCAAAGTCACCTTGGAAAAATAAGCAATATGCTATATGCAAGAAAATTTACCTAATGCAGAGGATAAAGCTGTCCAAATTCATCAAGATATGAAATCAAAAAAATTCCTTGTATTAACTAGAGTTTCAGATCCAAGTATACAGCATTGAGAGATTAGGCTGAAAGAACGATAAGAATCAGAAAATGAAAGTCATAGGAAGTCATATAATGCTAAGTTTGAGCTTTGTCCTAACTGTAATGAGGTGTCAGTGGTAAGTCTGACTCTTCTAATTTAGAAGGGAAAGTCTACTCCCATCTAAATGGGACTTTCTCATCTAAATGGGAAAATCTACTCCAACAGGTCTTAAGAGAAGGTAACAATTTCAGGAGTTTCAGAAAGTATTGAAATTTCAGAACAATTTCATAAAGTATTCCAAGAGTAAAATGCAATGAAAATTTTAATGTAATATATCCTAAATTGCCACAAATATGATAGTACCACCAACTGCCATCTATATCGTACTAGGGACTTACTGATATAAAAATTAGCAATTAAGATTACTAGTTCAAATCAAAGTTTTTAAGTCACAGCTTATAGACTTGATTTAAAGAGGAGTTATACACAAATTTTAAGCCTTAATTAGCACTGTGAAATTGAGTATTTCTGCTGTCAACAAAGATTTGCCATCATAAATTGGTGGGAATCAGAACATCAAAGCATCTATGGTGGAAAATCAAAGAAAAATTACTTTTTATGTCTGATTCAATAGCAATGCAACTTTATTTTTTATTGAAAACTTTTTTTTACTGTAACAGTTAAAGTAGTCTTTTCTCTTGAGATAATCGTTTTGATAATTGAAGGCAATGTCTAAGGGTTAGTAAAAATGCAAAATTCAGGATAAATTTATCCACCTTTCATGAATCAATAGTAAAAACATTGATGATGGTGGGTACATGTATGCTATAAGGAGGAAAAATAATTTCAATTAATTAGCATTTGATTTGGATGTAATGTTCTATGATATGCTTTGTTTTACTTATTTCCACCATATGTTTATTATCTTATAAATAAATTGTTTTTAGTAAAATTTAATTAGTTGATATTTGTAAAGCTGTCTAAGGATAAGCTTTGCATAATTGCTAAGAGTTTGGTTTTGTTTTTTTAATTACTAAGCATCAATATTTTCTCTGTGTGCTTGCTGCATATAAAGAACATTAATTTTTAAACCCGCAGTAGCATCTTTCATTTGACATAGCTTTATAGAAAGAATCAGGGGGCTCTGGAGTGTCTAAAGAAACAGTCTTAAGGAATTAATTTCTAGCTTACAAAACTATTTACAGAGCTCAGATATATGTCCAAAAAATTTCAAGACCCTGAAATAATCATGGTCTAGTCACCAAGTCACTGTCCTTAATATTAGAACAAACACCAACATTCAAGAAAGGACACTTCATAGTTTTCATGAGAAAATACACAATGTGATTGAGAACTGACAAACAAATTTGGTCATGGACGAAAATAGCTGCTGGTAAAGCCAGAGGTGGCTAGTGTTTGTTACTCTCATAACCTAACTGCTGGGTTATAAAGAAAATAAGTTGTGAATTATTCCTCAACTCTGTCCCCCTGCTGACACAAATAGTAAAGAATCCATCTACAAAGCAGAAGACCCGGGTTTGATTCCAGGGTCCAAAAGACCCCCTGGAGAAGGGAATGGCAACCCACTCCAGTATTCCTGCCTGAAAAATTCCATGCACAGAGGAATCTGGCAGGCTACAGTCCATGAGGTTGCAAAACACCAGAAAACTGAGCAACTAACATATCTCTGTCCCCTATATGGACATTTATTAGATTACTATTTAGCCATAAAGCTGATGATGGTAGTAAAGTCTGATGCTGTAAAGAGGAATATTGCATAGGAACCTGAAATGTTAGGTCCATGAATCAAGGCAAACTGGAAGTGGTCAGACAGGAGATGGCAAGAGTGAATATCGACATTTTAGGAATCAGCAAACTAAGATGGACTGGAATGGGTGAATTTAACACAGATGACCATTATATCTACTACTGTGGGCAGGAATCCCTTAGAAGAAATGGAGAAGCCATCATAGTCAGTAACAGTGCAAAATGCAGTACTTCGATGCAATCTCAAAAACAACAGAATGATCTCTCTTTGTTTCCAAGGCAAACCATTCAATATCACAGTAATCCAAGTCTATGCTCCGACCAGTAATGCTGACAAAACTGAAGATAAACGGTCCTATGAAGACCTACAAGACCTTCTAGAACTCACACCCAAAAAAGATATCCTTTTCATTATAGGGGACTGGAATGCAAAAGTAGGAAGTCAAGAAATACCTGGAGTTACAGGCAAATTTGCTCTTTGAGTACAGAATGAAGCAGGGAAAAGTCTACCAGACTTTTGTCAAGAGAATACACTGGTCATAGCAAACACCCTCTTTCAACAACACAAAAGAAGACACTACACATGGACATCACCAGATGGTCAATATCGAAATCAGATTGATTATGTTCTTTGTAGCCAACGATGGAGAAGTTCTATGCAATCAGCAAAATCAAGACCTGAGCTGACTGTGGCACAGACCATGAACTCCTTATGGCCAAATTCAGACTTCAGTTGAAGAAAGCAAGGAAAACCAATGGACCACTGAGGCGTGAGCTAAATCAAACCCCTAACAATTAAACAGTGGAAGGGACAAATAGATTCAAGGCATTAGATCTATTAGACAGAGTGCCTGAAGAACTATGGATGGAGGTTTACGACATTGTACAGGAGGCAAGGATCAAGATCACCCCCAAGGAAAAGAAATGCAAAAAGGCAAATTGGCTGCCCAAGGAGGCCTTATAAAGAGCTGCAAATAGAAGAGAAGCGGAAGGCAAGGGAGAAAAGGAAAGACATACTCATTTGAATGCAGAGTTACAAAGAATAGCAATGAGACATAAGAAAGCCTTCCTCAGAGATCAATGCAAAAAAAAAAAAAAAAAATAGAGGCAAACAATTGAATGGGAAAAACTAGAGACCTCTTTAAGAAAATTCAAGGTGCCAAGGGAACAGTTCATGCAAAGATGGGCACAATAAAGGACAGAAATGGTATGGACCTAGCAGAAGCAGAAGATATTAAGAAGAGGTGGCAAAAATACACACAGGAACTATACAAAAAAAAAAAAAAAAAAAGATCTTCATGACCCCGATAATCATGATGGTGTGATCACTCACCTAGAGCCAGACATTCCGGAATATGAAGTAAAATGGGCTTTAGGAAGCATCACTATGAACAAAGCTAGGGGAGGTGGAATTCCAATTGAGCTATTTCAAATTCTAAAAGATAATGCTGTGAAAGTGCTGCACTCATTATGCCAGCAGATTTGGAAAATTCAGCAGTGGCCTTAGGACTGGAAAATGTCATTTTTCATTCCAATCCCAAAGAAAGGCAATGCTAAAGAATGTTCAAACTACTGCACAATTGCACTCATCTCACACACTAGAAAGTAAAGCTCAAAATTCTCCAGTCCAGACTTTAGCAGTATGTGAACTGTGAAATTCCAGATGTTCAAGCTGGTTTTAGAAAAGGTGGAGGAACCAGAGATCAAATTGTCAACATCCACTGAGTCATCAAAAAAACAAGAGATTTCCAAAAAAGCATCTACTCCTGCTTTATTGACTACAGCAAAGCTTTTGACTGTGTGGACCACAACAAACTCTGGAAAATTCTTCAAGATATGGGAATACCAGACCAACTGAACTGCCTCTTGAGAAATTTGTATGCAGGTCAAGAAGCAACAGTTATAACTGGGCATGGAACAACAGACTGGTTTCACATAGGGAAAAGAGTATGCCTAGGCCATGTATTGTCACCCTGCTTATTTAACTTATATGCAGAGTACATCATGAGAAACATTGGGCTGGAGGAAGCAGAAGCTGGAATCAAGATTGCTGGGAGAAATATCAATAACCTCAAATATGCAGATGACACCACCCTTATGGCAGAAAGTGAAGAAGAACTAAAGAGCCTCTTGATGAAAGTGAAAGAGGAGAGTGAAAAAGTTGGTTTAAAACTCTACATTCAGAAAACTAAGATCATGGCATCTGGTCCCATCAGTTTATGGCAAATAAATGGGAAATAATGAAAACAGTGAGAGACTTTATTTTTTGGGTCTCCAAAATCACTGCAGATAGTGATTGCAGCCATGAAATTAAAAGATGCTTGCTCCTTGGAATAAAAGTTATGACCAACCTAGATAGCATATTAAAAGGCAGAGACATTACTTTGCCAACAAAGTTCTGTATATCAAAGCTATGGCTTTTCCAGTAATCATGTATAAATGTGAGAGATGGACTATAAAAAAACCTGAGTGCAGAAGAATTGGTGCTTTTGAACTGTGGTGTTGGAGAAGACTCTTGAGAATCCCTTGGTCTCCAAGGAGATCCCACCAGTCCATCCTAAAGGAAATCAGTCCTGAATATTTATTGGAAGGACTCATATTAAAGCTGAAACTCCAATATTTTGGCCACCTGATGTGAAGAGTTGGCTCATTGAAAAAAACCATGATGCTGGGAAACATTGCAGACAGGAAGAGAATGGGACAACAGAGGATGAGATGGTTTGATGGCATCACTGACTCAATGAACATGAGTTTGAGTGATGGACAGGGAGGCCTGGCGTGCTGTAGTCTATGGGGTCACAGAGGGTCAGACATGACTGAGCAACTGAACTGAACTTAATTGGGTTTCTCTTCTGGTTCCGTTGGTAAAGAATACACTTGTAATGCGGGAGACCTGGGTTTGAACCCTGGGTTTGGAAGATGCCCTAGAGAAGGGAAAGGCTACCCACTCCAATATTCTCACCTGGAGAATTCCACTACTGTATAGTCCATGGGGTCGCAAAGAGTTGGACACGACAGAGTGACTTTACATGAAGTTGGTTTAGAATGGGTTAATACAATCTGTTTTCTAGACCTGAAGAATCTCCAGTTCTATGTTGTCTAGGCATTTCAATTTAAGTGGTTTTGATAAGGACATGATAAATTCTTGAGAGAAGAAATCCATCTAATTGGCATAATACAATCAATATATTCTTCTAAAAACAATAAAGGGGCACAGGACCAATTATGGAATCAAAAGCACAGTATTATCTCTGAGAGGAGCAAAGAACAAGCAAAGATGGTTTAGCCAAATCACATACCTTAAATATTTTCAATTTTTCAAATAAATGTCCCATAAATGATCATAGGGGACTCCACTCACCATCCAGTGGTTTGTAATTCGGGGAAGGTTGGTTCAGTCCTCAGCTGGGGAACTACGATCCTGAATGCCTTAGGGCAACTAAGCCCACAAACAGCAAAGACAGAACCTGCACTCTAGCGTTTAGGAGCCACAACTAGAGTCCATAGCCTCAATGAAAGATCTCGAGTACTGCAAAGAAGACTCAGCGCAGCCAAATAAATAAACACATATTAAATAAAAACATAAATTTTAAAAAATAAATAAATGATGATAACACCAATTTCATCAGTAAACCCCCCTTTTTATACCGACTTTCACAAAGTATGAGTTGTGAATTAGTTATTGATAGCAGAAGGATGTGTTTCTCTGCTATCTCAGGAGTACAGTCCTTTATCATATTGCTAGTTGACCAGCTCTGGACTCCAAAATCCTGACAGCATGGTACCGTCTAATCATCCCTAGAACTAAAACTGACTGATACATGTTAACTATACTGGGGTGTCTTAAAGTAAATTATAGGCATTATAAAAAAATGTGCTGGAAGAAGTATAGGATTTTGAACAAAGGTCCCTTTAGTAAATACTTGCTGAAGTGTGTGATGTTTTCAAAAGTTATTCAACTTCCTGCAGTCCCAATATATTCTCCATAAAGAAGGGAATGTAATAATACATATTTCATAGGAGTGTAATGAGAATTAATTGAATTTCTGAAAAGTGCTTTATAAATGGTAAAGCATTACTTTTAGGTTTAATAAAGGTTAAATGATCCTTAAGGGAAGCTGGAAGTATATTCATAGGCAGAGAGGAGAATTTTCTTAGTACTACTTTATTCCAGGGATTTTGCTAGTTTCTTTATTGAGAAGATAAAAAAATATAATCTCTATAATCTTTAATGACAAAATAGAAAACCTATAAGTGCCATACTCTTTAATTCAGTCATATCTAGTAAAAATCATGCTGACACCAGAGGCTATAAAGGATCTTATTAGCAAATGTTAATGAAAATTGAAGGGGGATAAAAGATTGTGGACTCAGGTACACTGCAGGAAGCAGACTTCTGAACTCTAAAATCATTTACTGCTCATCAATAAAGATAAAATTTTGGAATGTTTGAGGGGCATTTTACTTCGTGTTATCACAAATACATACCCTATTTCTTGTTGGAGTAAGATCTGTGTCAGATTTATACCTGTTCTCTATATCCTCATCATAAAATGCCTTGCTTATTTTTAAAGAATTTCCTTTATATATAGAAACTCCAAACATTTAAAACCCTTCTTATGAAATGTAATCCATAACTCTGAAGCAATTCTAGTTGTTTGCATGGAACAAGTATATTGTGATTCACAATTGTTTGCTGCCCCTCCCTGGAGGACCATTATAATTTCAAGCCCCGTTGATGACAGAATCAGCCAATAAAGTGAGAATAGAAATGACTGAATTCCACTTCAAACAGTAATTTTAAGTATCAGCACACATTTTCCCTTTGCAATAAATTCAACAATGGATGCTTTGGATATTGCACAGGGCATAGAGGGAATGTCCCATGAAGAAGAGTCATAGACCACTCCATGAGGGACGCATAGCATTGGTGACAGATGAATCTTTGCTGTCGCAGACCACTAAGACTTTACAGTCATTTGTCACTGCAGTCTATGCTGCAGTGTTCCATTTACAATCCGTAACTTCATTTGTATAGAAGACATTTAAAATCCATTGTTACTTTATTAACCAGAGAATATCATATTTTGCGTTTGACTTTTTTTTTTTTTGCTTTAAGACATATTATGACTGACACTGATTATTTTGAAAAGTAACGTAAAGGATTTTTTTTTTCTTTAACAGCAGCTCTATGTACTGTCATTTCAGTCATTTCCGACTCTTCACAACCCTGTGGACAGTAACCTACCAAGCTCCTCTGTCCATGGGATTCTCCAGGCAAGAACACTGGAGTGGGTTGCCATTTCCTTTTCCAGGAGATCTTCCCTACCCAGGGATCAAATCTGTGTATCTTATGTCTCCTGCATTGGCAGGTGGGTTCTTTACCACTATCTCCTTTTTCTTCGACAGCAGCTCTACCTGAATCTAAATTAAATAGGAAGGCAGCAAGGCATTTTTCTTGTGCCCTATATAAGAAAAGTGAAGAAATATCACTGGCAGTAGAAAAGTACTAATACTGCCCAGAGTGATTCCAGGCATGCAGGAGACATTCAAACAATATTTGTGGTATGAATGGATAAAATATAACGCCAATTAATTCACCTAAGAGTGACATGTAAATTGGTCTTTTTCCCTGCAGTATTAGTATGCTCTTGTTGTAAAATAATTGTATAAGAAACAACCTCAGAATTTTAGGGGCTTAGGAAATTAATAAATTTCCTTTTTCATAGGTCTGTGGGACAGCTGGTATGGCTCTATTTATAACTAGAAGTCCAGTTTAGGTGTGTTCTACATGTTTCACATTCTGAAACAGTTGTTATTCAGTGAATTCTGTCCTCACACAGAACAATAGAAGCTTACAGAGTAAGTCAAATCATGCAACTATACTTTCTGCTTGCATGTCTGTGCACATTTTATTACTCAAAGCAAGGTATAAAGCCAAGCTCAGAATCAACAAAGAGAAGATATAGTTTCTATCTATTCTCCTGGAAGGCATATAGCAAAGTATAAGGGCATAAATTTTTAGGATAAGGAGGGTGTAAAGAGGTGGAACAAAAATACTAACTTGTCCACCAAAGATGATTTATTTTTTAACACAAATTTAAAAGCAGCAATAATAAACAGCAATAACCTCCTCTACAGTGCTAATTACCTCTGCTGAGAATTTTACAGCAACCTTTACATGGGTGCAGAGAGGATTGCTTAAACTCAACTGCTACAATCAGTTGAAACTCTGAAATTGACTAATGCATGATATAAGAATATCTGCTAGGAACAAATCATATTTTAAAAAAACAGTTTTTTTAAAAAAAATATTTATTTATTTTTTCTTTACATTATCATGTTGGTTTTGCCATAAAAAATAATTTTAAATTCAAGAAGTATTTATGAACTTTTAAAATGCATTTTGAGTAAGGTTTTGTAACGATACATAGTGCATACATGTGTGATCAGTTATGTCCAACTCTTTGCGACCCCATGGATTGTAGCCCACCAGGCTCCTCTGTCCGTGGAATTTGCTGGGCAAGGTCACTGGAATCGACTGCCATTTCCTACTCCAGGGGCTCTTCCCAACCCAGGGACTGAACCCACATCTCTTGAATTGGCAGGTGAATTCTTTACCAGTGTGCCACCTGGAAAGCCATGTAACTGTAACTCGTGTGTTACTGAACACACGTGATGGTGACGGTTAATTATATGGGCAGACTTGGCTGGACCACAGTACTAAGAAACTTGGCCAAACACTCCGTCTGGAGGTTTCTGTGAAGGTATTTTAAAAGATGAGATTGGCATTTAAATTGGTAGACTTTGAGTAAAGCAGGTTATCCTCTAGAATGTAGGTGGACCTCTTCAAATTAGCTAAAGGTCATAAGAGAAAAAGACTGAACTTCCCCCAGGAGGACAGAATACTACCTCCAGACTATGTTTAGACTCAAGTTGAAACATTAAACTTTTCCTGGATCTCCAACCTACTGGCCTGACCTGCAGATTTTCAACTTGCCAGCCCCTTCAATTGTTGAGCTAATTTCGTAAAATAAATCTGTCTATCTGTCTCTCTCTCTCTACACACACACACACACACACACACACACACACACACATATCTTTTTGGCTCTATTTCTCTGGAGAACCCTGACTAATACAATGACTAACATTACCTCTGAATAACAGAAAAGGTATGAATTTGGATATAATTATGAATTTTATAAAGTTATGAATGATTAATACATATAAAAGATCTCTCATTTTCAACATGAAGCAAAAGTATCCACTTTTGATTATTAATTGATTATCATAGGGACAAGATGAGGAATGCAGATACAGCACCATCATCAAATCTATTTTCTGCACCAAATCTTTTAAAAATTACAGAAAAATATGTTTTAAGTATAATAAGTACAGAATATAAAGGAAAATAATACAGTGTTATCAGCAGAACAGAGATTTTGAGAACCACCTGAAAGCTGAATTGCAGGCATAATTGACTAGCCAAAACCAAAATTAAAAAACCATAGCTCCACAGACTCCAAAAAACTATTCTTTACATCTGTGTCTCTTTTGATATCTCGCATATAAGTTTATCATTAGCATCTTTCTAAATTTCATATATATGTGTTAGTATACTGTATTGGTGTTTTTGTTTCTGACTTACTTCACTCTGTATAATAGGACTCTGTGGGAGAAGGTGAGGGTGGGATGATTTGAGAGAATAACATTGAAACCTGTATATTATCATATGTGAAATAGATCCCCAGCCCAGGTTCGATGCATGAGACAGAGTTCTCAGGGCTGGTGCATTGGGATGACCCTAAGGGATGGGATGGGGAGGGAGGTGGGAGGGGGGTTCAGAATGGGGAACACATGTACACCCATGGCTGATTCATGTCAATGTATGGCAAAACCACTACAATATTATAAAGTAATTAGCCTCCAATTAAAAAGAAAAATGAACAAACAAAAAAACATAGCCCCCAAAATATGAAGAAAAGCTGGAATGTAAATTCAAACAATTTTAATGATTCTGAAAATATAGAGTCAGATTGTACAGAGTCAGAGAAGCTTCTGGAGATTTTACCTAACTAGGACTAAATTTTTGAAGTGCTGAGCTCTTCCTCTTCCGTTGTTCTGACTGAACAAGAAGCAGCAGGGACATTTCTGAGGCTCTTAGGGTGTGCCTGGTGATCTGAGAGAAGAGCAGAGCAAAGCTTGAGCTAATTCCAGTTTGCAACCTAAGTTGGGCTAAAGAGATGGGGAAAGGAAAAGAGGTGGTTCCTGACAAAAAGGAAATGATTTATGGTGTTTCCAAGTCAAGGCAAAACTTTTTATTTTGATAATTGGTGAGAGCATTTTTTTTTTTTTTTCGGGTGGTGCCAGTGGTAAAGAATCACCCTGCGAGTGCAAGAGTGTAAGAGATGACGGTTTGATCCCTGGGTTGGGATGATCCCCTGCAGGAGGAAATGGCAACTCACTCCAGTATTCTTGCATGGGAAATCCCATTGACAGAGGAGCCTGGTGAACTAAAGTCCACAGATTCGCAAAGAGTCAGACACGCCTGAGCGACCAAGCACACACTATGCACACAGTGGACAGGATAACTAGTCTTTCAGTCAGTATTTTTCCTAACACTCCCCGAAGTAAAGCTTGCCTATTGCATCCTGCATGTAAACACAAACCTTGCAGCCAACCCAGACAGAGAGAGGGCTATTGGTGACATAGATTTTCATATGTGGAAATTAACTGTTTCTCAATGCTCTGATTAACCTGCCTAGTCTTTCAATCCTAACTCAGATTGGCAAACCACAGATCACCAGACATCTGGGGAAAGACAATGAATTGAAAAAGAATAAATAAGATAAACAAGATATTCTTTATTTGATATATTTGAGACAAATTTCTCTATAAATGTTAGATGATCTGATGCAGAAAGAAGAATTGATGATGGCTCTAAATCTGCATTTTAGATTGTCAATTAAAAGTGAATAATTTTACTTCATGTTTAAAATAAAAGATCTTGTACATACATTGATTATTTCATAACTTTGTAAGCAAAGAACAGTTGACTTTAGAAAGAGATCAGGAAATCCAAAAATAAATAGGATTAAAAAAAATAACGTTCTCCAAAAAACAGAGTAGCTCTTTCAATAACAAATACTAAGAATCTGCACTATAAAAATTGCTAAAATGAAAAAGAGAAGTAAAAATTAGAGAAAAAACAGAAGGATTGTGAAATAGAAAAGAGAAATGGCTAAAGAACCGCTTTCTGTTCTATGTACATATAGAGAGAGGAAGCTATATACATGTATGCATGTATGCATACTCAGTCGCTTCAGTTCTGTCTGACTCTTTGCAACTCTGTGGACTGCAGCCCACCAGGCTCCAGAATCCAAGGGACTCTCTAGGCAAGAATACTGTAATGGCCTGCCATGACCTTCTCCAAGGGCTCTTCCCAACCCAGAGATCGAACCTGTGTCTCTTTAGGCCTTCTGCATTGGCAGGTATGTTCTTTACCATTAGTGTCACCTGGGAAGTCATATATGTGTGTGTGTGTGTGTGTGTGTGTGTATATATAAGACAGGTATATGTGATTAAAAAATACATATTTCAATACTTCATAGCTATTATATTAAAAAAAAACAGGCAGGGTACCAATATATGCCAACATTGGTAAGTTTTCAGAATATGTAAAATGATGAAATGATTCCAAGATAATTCCACAAAGTTAGCATAAGTCCTAACAACAAAATTAGATGAGGAATAAATTCTAATCAAAAAGGATTTCTTTCTAAGAAATATAAGGAGGGTTTAGTGTTAGGAAAATCATATGTTATGATTCACATATAATTAGTAGATTAAGAAAAAATAATTTTGATCATCTTATAGATGTGAAAAACATTGGATATAATTTTTGCTTAAAAATATCTTAGCAAGTTACAACTAGAAGCATTCTTCTTTTATTTGATAACATCTGTATGCCAGAACTTTCCAGTTAAACTTATACTTAAGAGTAAGGAGTTTTAAAATTACACTCAACTCAGGAAAAAATTATATATACCAACTACTACTGCCATTAGTCAATATCTTACTGGAGATTCCAGGCAAAGTAGTAAATTTAGAAAAAAAATAAATATATCTCCACATATTTAAAAAAGAGAAAACTGTAAGATTTCATAGATGATAAAATTCTCCTCAAATATAATCCAGGAAAAATTACTTGAAATTTTCATAAAGTTAATAATTTTTTAGTAGTATTACTGGATAAAAGATCTATATATAAAAAATCACTATTTTATACAATAGAAATAAATAATAAGAAAAAGGGGAAAATATTACTTGATTAGCACCCAAACTACAAAACATTTACGAATATACCTAATATAACTGTGTGTGCCACTCAGTCACTCAGTCATATCTGCCTCTTTGTGGCCCTATGGACTGCAGCCTGCAATGCTCCCCTGCCCATGGAATTTTCCAGGCAAGAATACTGGAGTGGATTGCCATTTCTTACTCCATAGAATCTTCCTGAGCCAGGAATAGAACCCTCGTCTCTTGTGTCGCCTACAACTGGCAAGTGGATTCTTTACCACTGTGCCACCAGGGAAGCCCATCCTAATGTAACTATTACCTATTTAAACACAGGTAAATACTAGTAAACCAAAAAGAATGAATAGACATATAAAATTCACAAATGTAAAATCTAAATATTCCAAAATAATAAACAATCTCATGTTAATCAAATTCAAAACTATCCTAAACATACATTCTCAGACGATTCTGACAAGTTAATTCTTTAATTCAAAATGGAAAGAAAAAATATAGATAATGAATACACTTTTGGAAAAATTGAAGAAACTAGAATCTTGTATATATCTAAACTTAACCTTCAGGTCCTTGTTTACATGTACCCAAAGTTATTTCAACTGTGAGGTTTGAGGGCACAGTTCCCCACAAAATCATCCTCACTTTGGATATCAGGTACAAGTTCTATGGGTTCCTCAAATCACTCAAAAATTAGCTAAAAGGAGTGTGAAACTCATTGAAAGCTGTTACACTCACATTGCAGGTTGTTAAAGGATACAAGATACAGATTAAAATAAGCCAAGAGACTAGATGCATAGAGTAGAATCCACAAAGGTCCAAACATGGAGGTTCCAGTTGTCCTCTCTCTACCAAGTCATGGACAGCTTGGTCATGCTGCAGATAGTCTGCACAGAGGGCTGCTCACCAGGGAAGCTACCTTTGGTGTCCAGAGTTTTTACTAGGGCTTTAACGCATATTGTCTACATAGTCTCAAGCCCCTCCTAGAAGTTAGGCTAATACCTTTAGTCATCAGGTCTTATGGAAGTTGAAATTGGTATGTTGCAGCTCAAAGGCCCCATCATAAATCACACTGTTAGAATGTCCAGTGGCCAAAGCCCCAATATACCCAAAGAACACTCCTGTCAGGCAGGATATTACAAGGCCCTAGAGCTCACTTTTCAGTGATCAAGGAAAAAGCCCAGACTTCTCTTTCAGTTCAGTTCATTTCAGTCTCTCAGTCATGTCCAACTCTTTCCGACCCCATGAACTGCAACATGTCAAGCCTCCCTGTCCATCACCAACTCCCAGAGGCCACCCAAAACCATGTCCTTTGAGTCGGTGATGCCATCCAGCCATCTCATCCTCTGTTGTCTCCTTCTCCTCCTGCCTTCAATCTTTCCCAGCATCAAGGTCTTTTCCAATGAGTCAGCTCTTTGCATCAGGTGGCCAAAGTATTGGAGTTTCAGCTTCATCATCAGTCCTTCCAATGAACACCCAGGATTGATCTCCTTTAGGATGGACTGATTGGATCTCCTTGCAGTCCAAGGGACTCTCAAGAGTCTTCTCCAACACTACAGTTCACAAGCATCAATTCTTCAGTGCTCAACTTTCTTTATAGTCCAACTCTCACATCCATACATGACCACTGGAAAAACCATAGCCTTGACTAGATGGACCTTTGTTGGCAAAGTAATGTCTCTGCTTTTTAATATGCTATCTAGGTTGGTCATAACTCTCCTTCCAAGGAGTGAGCATCTTTTAATTTCATGGCTGCAATCACCGTCTGCAGTGATTTTGGAGCCCTCAAAAATAAAGTCAGCCACTGTTTCCACTGTTTCCCCATCTGTTTGCCATGAAGTGATGGGACCAGATGCCATGGTCTTAGCTTTCTGAATACTGAGCGTTAAGCCAACTTTTTCACTCTCCTCTTTCACTTTCATCAAGAGGCTTTTTAGTTTCTCTTCACTTTCTGCCATAAGGGTGGTGTCATCTGCATATTTGAGGTTATTGATATTTCTCCTAGCAATCTTGATTCCAGCTTGTGCTTCATCCAGCCCAGCACGTCTCATGATGTACTCCGCATATAAGTTAAATAATCAGGGTGACAATATACAGCCTTGACGTACTCCTTTTCCTATTTGGAACCAGTCTGTTGTTCCATGTCCAGTTCTAACTTTGCTTCCTGACCTGCATACAGGTTTCTCAAGAGGGAGGTAAGGTCGTCTGGTATTCCCATCTCTTGAAGAATTTTCCACAGTTTATTGTGATCCACATAGTCCAAGGCTTTGGTATAGCCAATAAAGCAGAAATAGATGTTTTTCTGGAACTGTCTTGCTTTTTGATGATCCAGTGGATACTGGCAATTTGATCTCTGGTTCCTCTGCCTTTCCTAAAATCAGCTTGAACATCTGAAAGTTCACAGTTCACTTATTGCTGAAACCTGGCTTGGAGAATTTTGAGCATTACTTTACTAGCGTGTGAGATGAGTGCAATTGTGTGGTAGTTTGAGCATTCTTTGGCATTGCCTTTCTTTGGGATTGGAATAGACAAGGTTAATTCTTCACTACACAATATGAAAACTTAGTGCATAGCATAGAATTCAAATTGGAAATGACCTGCACATTTTCATATAAGTATTGGAAACTATCTGGGGAAATATATACTAAACTGTAAACTACAATATATGCCAGTTTAGGAAGAAAACAGAGGAATTTGGGGGGTCTGGGGTGTAAGGAGATTTTCATTTTTTGCTCTTTGTACCACTAAAGTATTTGAATATTTTTAACAGCAAGAATCAATTAATAGATATTGTGTTTGATTTAAGTAACTATTTTTTTAAAATTTGATTGTCCCCATTTCCATTAAATAAATATGAACAGAAACCTATACCATATCAAGTTTAAGAAGAGTCCTGTGTTTAGCCCACTGGAGGTGTTCATATGCATTGTCTGGGTTTACTGGCCCTCCTGTTCATCTCTGAGAAGGTGGTGGTTGAAATGAGCCAATAGAAACTCTATGAATCTATAAACATTGCTGGTATATGTGGAGTCATTTCCTTTTCTCTTATTTTTTTTTCTACATCATTATTCCGAGTCAAATTGCACAGGTGCAAAGACAGAGACTGCACACCTGCTCACCCTCAAAGTCTCCTTTATGAAGTACTCTTCCTAAATCCACCCTTTAAGGTCAGTGTTTCTCATGCTTCTTTCCTTGCTCTGCTTTTATAGCCAGACTGCAAAGCCTCAGAGGGTGAACTCATCTACCTTGAACTTGTCTCTTATCATTTGTGGTGATTCATGAATTTTATTCCCTGACTCAATTCTTTGGACTTCAATTTCTGTATTTGATATCTTTAACCTATCTGTAGTCTTTTTGCTGCTTTAATCCTAAGTTTAGATCTTTATCATTTCATTTCTCACTACTATAAAGGTTGCTGATTAAAGGACCAGCTTGGTAACATAAATAAGTGAAGCAGACAGCTCTAAAAGACTCTGGAGTAGTGAGGACTATGAGGAGCTGGAGAATTTTTGTCCCTTTTGAAAGCATTAAAGTTCAAAGTTTTGCTTGCTGCATATGTGTCTTATTTTGTTTTCCATTATTGTGGGTAAACATTTCTGTGACCAAATTCGAGCTAGTATGCAAACTCTGTGAACAGGGTCTCTACACCATATACCTTATGAATTTATTTGGCTGCTGGAATTATCTGTCTAGATATATAAATCTAATAACATCATTCCTTCATTCAAAATTTTTCTAATATTTAATTCTACAGTAAAATCAAAACATCTTACTCTGGCAGTCAACCTTTTAATTTTCGGACTTCTAATTATCTTCAGCATATTCCTTACCATTCCCATATCACAGCATGATTTTGCAATTCTAAAATTCTGCCATATCAGATAAGCTACTGTGCTCTACATTGTTTCTGTGACATAGCTGACTTTTTAGAAGAATTTCCTGGCCTTGCTTCCTTCACTTATTTCTCCTTCCCTTATTTCACTTTGATAAAAGCCTCTTGTTCGTTGTTTCTTCACAGTCACTGACCTAGTCCCCTCAAAGCAATTTTCACAGACTTTATGAAATAGTATATGCTTGCTTTCTGCCTCTTTCACTAAAGTGTATGCTTTTTAAGGTGGGCTTGAAGTTATGCTTTTCTCTGTAAATGGCATTTGGAACTTAACAGCGACTACATCAATATCTCCTTTTTTCCTGAATGGATTTTTCTTCTTCTAACTACAAAGTTAGCCTTTATGAACACAGAGTTTGACAACAGACAGGATTCAAGTCCTTCCTCTATTATGTACTACCTGTGTGACATTAGGTAAGTTATGTAAACTCTCTAAGCCTCGGTTTTCTCATAATGCCTACCCCATAGAATGACCATAAATATTTAAGTCATATAATTCATTAGTACACAGCCTAACACTTTGGAGCTGTTCAAAACTGCAGGCTATGGTCATGATAACTATACAGATCTTCCTCTACTTATGATGGGATTACATCATAATAAAACCATCATAAATTGAAAATGGATTTAATATGCCTAATTTACCAAACATCATAGCTTAGCTTTGCCTACCTCAAAAATGCTTACACACTTACATGAGGCTACAGCTAAGACAAAAACTATTTTATAAAAAATTGTTGTGTATCTCATGTAACTTATTGAATATCATACAGAAAGCGAAAAAAAGAACTGCTATAAGCCTGAATCAGTTGTTTACCCTGGTAATCAGGAGGCTGAAGGGGGCTGCAGCTGACCAGCAGCATGAGAGTGTATTGTACTGCATATTGCTAGCCCAGGAAAAGAGAAAATGCATAATTCAAAGGTATGATTTATACCAAATGTATAATGCCTCTATACCATTGTAAAGTCAAAAAATTATTCTGTTGAATCGTCATAAGTTGAGGACGGTCTATGACAGCAGAAATAGAAGTAATGCTGATAACATTTTAAAAAATTAAACATTTCAAAAACATTTAATTTCTTAAAAACCATAGTGCCATTCAAAAGAAACAGTAAAGCATACTGAACTCCTGTTACAGTGGTTCTCAGTATACCCACACATATCTTTGCTTGCCTTAATTGAACTCATTACCTCACCCTATCCTTAATCCCCAAGCCTGCTCCTCCTCCTGGATTTCCTATGCATTAAATAGGAAATTTCAAATTTCCTGCCATCCACACCTTTGGTTAATCCAGTGATTTAGTAAAAGGCCTTCTTGATTCCTCTTCCACGTCAATGCTATAGTTAAGCATCAAGTCCTATTTATTCTATGGTACAATAGCTACAACAGTAGTCTCATGCATGTTGGCAACCGTAATTGATTTTCTAAACAGCAGTCAGACATAATCTGAGCATTTCTCTTCCCCTCAGTGCTTTCCATTATTCAAACTCCTTCCCATTGTCTCGAGAAGTCTCGCAAGACACACCTGCTCTGGCCCAGTACTCCAGCATCACCTCTGGTTACTTACTCCTTTATACTTCGGCTCCACCAGGTTGTGATTCACTATACTTCTCCAATCTATCTTGCTTTCCCTCACCACTAGGTCTTCACAGAAGCCATTTCCTTTTCTAAAACTGGCTCCCCAAGTCTTTAACCTAGCCAGCTATCATTCACTACTCAGTTTCACCATATGTGTGATTTCTTGTAGGAATCCTTCACTGACATATATCCCCTCTCCCACTATGGTTCATGCAACACAGCACTTGACCTGTTTCACTGTATTGCAAACGGCTGTTCACTTGTCCTCTTTCTCAGCTCCCTTATACCGTGAGCTCTATGAAGCAGAAACCAGGTGTGTCTTGCTTATCGTTGTATCCCTAATGCTTATCTCAATACAGGTTGCACACAGTAGGAATTGTAATATCCAGGCATGATAAAAACAAATGAATGAGGGGATTGTTAAGCTTATTTAGAAGCTGCATCTAGGTCAAACTGGAGGGTGTAAACTCCTTTCTTCTTTATTCCGGCTCCTGTGGTGATCCTAGAAGAATCAGTGTATTCCTGAGTTTTCGCAACTGTCTGTAGCTAGTCTGATTGAAGTTCAGCAGGTCTATGAAGTTCTGCAGTGTGAAGCATAGCAACTCTCCTCTCTTCAGCAGTAAGAGACTTTTCACACTTTATTTATGAGAATAGAAGTGATGATTCCTTCACTGCACATTTCTTCTCCAACTGATTGATTTTATTTTTCATAAACTTAGAATTACTTTTCCAAAACTCAATTTATTTGATCCTTCTTTTCAGTCCTCTGTGTTTAGAATGCCACTGATTTTTATTACCACTACAATTGGTAAAACCCGCCAGCTATGCTGACAGGGTCAAGGTCTTCTTATTTAGATAATCAAACTTTACTTTTTGACTTAAAAACAAAAAGTACATTTCCAGATATCAGTGATGTGATGCATATGGAATTAAAGTATCATTGCCATCTATAATCTCAGTTCTTTGAAGGGAACCGTGAAAAATCTATTCCTTATCTCTATTATCAATTTCCTTGGAAGGAAAGTTAGACAGCATGTTGAAAAGCAAAGACATTACTTTCCCAACAAAGGTCCGTCTAGTCAAGGCTATGGTTTTTCCAGTAGTAATGTATGGATGTGAGAGTTGGACGGTGAAGAAAGCTGAGTGCTGAAGAATTGATGCTTTCAAACTGTGGTGTTGGAGAAGACTCTTGAGAGTCCCTTGGACTGCAAGGAGATCCAATCAGTCCATCCTAAAGGAGATCAGTCCTGGGTGTTCATTGGAGGGACTGATCTTGAAGCTGAAACTCCAATACTTTGGCCACCTGATGAGAACAACTGACTCATTTGGAAAAGGCCCTGATGCTGGGAAGGATTGGGGACAGGAGGAGAAGGGGACAACAGAGGATGAGATGGTTGGATGGCATCACCGACTCGATGGACATGGATTTGGGTAGACTCCGGGAGTTGGTGATGGGCAGGGAGGCCTGGCGTGCTGCGATTCATGGGGTTGCAAAGAGTCAGACCTGACTGAGAGACTGAACTGAACTGATTATCAGTTTCCAATGAGAGGAAAGCTTAGATTGCAGTGATAAAATCAAATCCTTCCCAAAAGTTTTGTCATCAGCTACTTGTGAGGATAAGTAAAGAAACAGTTCATCATAATGGAAAAAATTATATGGGTTTTGGAGCCTGATGAAAATGAGTGAAGTCCGAGTCACAGCTCTGTGGCTTCTAGCTGCATTAATTTGGCATTTTATTAAACTCTCTTAGACTCACTTTTCCCCATTATTTTTTTAAATGGTTTGCCATAGTACCTGCAATGACATTGTTTTGAGTTTAACTGAGCAATGTACATACAGAATCTTTTATCTAATGTCATTGTACAGAGTTTAAGCATATAAGTTATAGTTACTGTTTGCTATGAAGCAACCTCTGAAGCAGAGTTCTTGCAACAGCATGCTTTTTTATAATCTGAACCTGAAAGATGCATGTTGATCCTGCCATCTTTGCGAACAGTCCTTTGATGAAAGCAGTTCCCTGAGACTTATCTTCACATGTAAGAGAATCAGTTGGATCCAGATTTTTCTATCTTCACTTAAGGTGGTTCCACATTAGTATAAAAGTTGTAGCATTCAAAGAGCCCTGTGACATAACTTGTCACAACCCTTGGCTTTCAACTTTCAAGGTTATCTAACGTCAGGTGATGTGGATTACTACAATTTTTTCTGAACTTCCTTCTTGAGATTTGAAATGGTGTATTCTCCCAATATGTCCTTGCTTTAAAAGAATGTGCCCGAATCTTGAATCTGAGAGCAGAATGTAGATAGAACACTGCTCAGCCTGAGCTCAGCGCCTGATAGACCTAAAGATTTTCTAGCATTGGTATTTCTCACCTTCTGATGCAGATGGGGAACACTCTCTACTTATATATTGTAGCCAAGGTTTCCATTGAAAAGATGTTTCTTTAATTTTGTAAAACAGCTAATGGAGTGGTTTCTCTGACTAGGGTCTTTACTTGAATGACTAAAAATGACAAAGTTTACTCAAAGGATTGCTGCTGAAGAGAAGGATTTTTACTACCTATAGCTGCTTTCCAAGTTATCTAAAACAATGGCTGTGGAAGACACATCTAAGGTGACCAGCAACTACTCTTGTGTAATCCCCTTCCCATTAAGTGCCGGCGGAATCTGTGACTTCTAACAGTATATGGCAAAGGCAATGAGCTATCACTCTCTTGATTAGGTTACATTATATAGCCAAAGTGATGTGACATCACCTTTGGTTCACGTACATTATATAAGATTCTGTCTTAGCAGATTAGAGCAAGAAATAATAGCCCACTTCTGAACTGCCAATGGAGAAGGCCATGTTTCATGGAGCTCTGGGGGGCCTCTAGGACTCGTGAGAGACGTCTCTGGCTACTAATCAATAAGAAGCTTCAGATATATAGCTGCAAGGAAATGAGTTCTGTCAACAACCCAAAGGGATCTGAAAGTGGTTTCTTACTGGTCAAGGCTTGGATGGTGTGACACCTTAATTGTAGTCTTGTGAAATCCTCTGCGGAAGACTCAGGGAACAGAAATACTGATTCCTGTCCCAGAGAACAGAAATACTAAATGTATGTTGTTTTTAACTTCTCAATTTGTAGCAATTTGCTACGTATCAATACAAATGAATACAGTAGCTTTTGAATCAAAAAATAGTTTTTTGTTTTTTTAGATTTTTCATGCTTCTTTAGATTGACCTGGGCTCATGTAGGGGTCAGCTGGAGTAATCACATGGTTGCTTTCAGCCAGGAACTCAGACAGAATGTACAGAACTCACCACCACTTCCATCCTCCTACACATGTCTCTTCAACAGAAGAGTTGGACTTCTTGCATAGTGGCTCAGAACTCTAAGAGAGAGTGTCATTTTCCAATTTGCTTAAAACCTAGACTTAAAAGTCCAAGAACTTCTGCTATACTTCATTGGTCAAGACAAGTCACAAGGCTATTTAAGATTCAAGGTAGGAGAAATAGGCTCCACCTCTTATTGTGGGAGCATCAAAAACATCTGGAATGGGAGAAATTGTTGATGGCAATATTTACAGACAATTGGCCACAACCCAGCCTCTGGCTACAGTTCACAATCATTTCACTTGCACAATAAGGAAGAGAAAACACTGGGTAAGCAGCAAGCTGTAGTTTTTAAAAATATTTTTAATTAAGGAGAAAAAGAAAAGCTTTTCCCTCAAAGTATCAGGTGCAAACCTACAGCACCCTGACCTCTTTCTCTCCTCCTTGATTGTATGAATAACCCTGAGATCACCTCTTAGAACTGGATTTAACTTTTAGCTGCAGCTGCTGCACAGCCACGTGTGTGTATGAACGACATTATACATTGCACATACCCTTGGATGCCCCAGTTTGGTCCCCTTCCAACCACCTTTTTATAGTATGATGAGTTAACAAGTTGGTAACCTGTACAAAGAGAGACGCAGCTATTTAATCTCTTGTCAGACGTTGCTCCTCTTGGTACGATTCTGTACAGGTCTCTGTAAAAAGTCCTTGATGTCTCAACAGCTCATTAACAGAGTTCATTTTTTTATGGCTTTTTGCTTTATTATTGTGAAAAAGTTCTAGATTCATTAGAAGATCCTGATGAAGAAATGCAGTTGAGATTTTTTTCAGTAATAAAATCTGCATATTTGTATTTCAAACAATGTAGCTAAAACTTGATGTAAGTTCTTCCTTTTTTCTGTTTTTTGGTTTAACAAATATCATTTATTCAGTATAAAATATCTATATTATATGTTCCCCTTGTTAAGAATAAATGTACATTAAATCTTGGTAAAGATATATAAATAAATATAAGACCGACTCACTCCACAGTGGCAAAGCCTCTGTTCTCAGAGATCCTACTTTTGAACAATAAAATTCTTTGGTTAAGATCCAGTCTGTACCCTGGGAGTGATTTTCTATGTCTTCAAGCTCCATTCTTAAACCTATTAAAAAAGATAATTGCCAAAGAATTGATGCTTTTGAACTGTGGTGTTGGAGAAGACTCTTGAGAGTCCCTTGGACTGCAAGGGGATCCAACCAATCAATCCTAGAGGAGATCAGTCCTGGGTGTTCATTGGAAAGACTGATGTTGAAGCTTCATGAAACTACAATACTTTGGCCACCTGATGCAAAGAGCTGGCTCATTGGAAAAGACCCTGATGCTGGGAAAGATTGAAGGCAGGATAAGGGGACGACAGAGGATGAGATGGCTGGATGGCATCACCAACTTGATGGACATGAGTTTTAGTAAGTTCCGGGAATTGCTGATGGACAGGGAAGACCTACATGCTGCAATCCATGGGGTCACAGAGAGTCAGACATGACTGAGTGACTGAACTGACTGACTAAAGCTCCATCCTCAAGCTTTTGCCTCTGTCTTTCAGATCATCTTTTTGCATAAGAAATGGCCTATATTTACAGCTGAATGGCATTTACAGCCTTCATCCTGCCAATACAAAATTGAGGACCTAAACGTTTCTTCATTTTAAACTTTCTTTCTCCATTTACGTCCAATCTAATTCAGCTGCCTTAAAAATCACTGCGTGTTTCCAAGGTATCAAATTATAATCCACTACACTAGAAAAATGCCACCACCACAGGTCTCTTCAGGCCACTCTCCACTATAGGTTGAGATTCAGGATGCTCTGGGATAATAGTTTTTACAGCCTTTGAAGGCTTTTGTCTGGCCAAGAGGGTTTACAAGGCACTGACTTAAATCTCTCCGTGTTCTTAACAAGCAGTATTAAAGTTATACCATTGATTTGATCTTAACTCTGAGTCCACATTTTGCTGTCAAAGCTTCAATTTGATCTTTGTTCTGAAGCTGTTTCTTATATTGAGAATCTTTTGTAGGTTTGGGTAACTGGAAATGAGAAAAGGTGTTATTTTTCTACCTAGCAAAATCTGGTTGAAAATATTTCTTCTTGGTTCTTTCGAACACAGAAAAGTTCCTCCTTTAATTCTTTTATCTCTTATAATCATGTCTCATAACTGAAAAAAAAGAAAGTTTTCAAAATGTTGCCAGGAAATCTTGCAAACCATATACAGAGTTCATTAGGTACTTCTTCTATCCTCTAAGTAACCTCAAACAGTCAACTTAATTTTTCTGCCAGTACTTAAAATATCCTACACTTTCTCCAGTCTCTCATTGCAATCTTCATTAACAATCTCTTCATCACCATCCAGGCCTCTGCCAAATACTCACTCACAATACCAATACCACACATTTTATATTGGATATGACACCTAAGATCTTACATCTGAACAAATGACCCTGAGGAGCTTTATCCACACATGGGCTTGATTTAGGTGACAGGATCCTTGACTTGGAACTGATTTCATAACGGGCTGTGGCTATCTGGGGAGAGGTGAATGTATTTTGCAATTTGGGGAAATGTGAATTGCTGGGGCAGAACACAGAGCTAGGTGGCCTTTGAAACTGGGTATCAGCATTTCTTCCACCCTTGTACATGCATGCCACTCTTCTCATCAAGAGATTGAGTCTGTTTCCTCTCTTTTGAAACTGGTCTGGTCTTATTATTTGCTTGAATGCAATTACATTCTTGCCCCAGGTGTTAAGAAGACTGATGTATGCTTTCTGCCTCCTGGGGACAGTCATTAGTGTATATATATATATAAAGAGGTTACATGTAGAAACACTGTGGTAGATAAGATGCAAGTTTGGTCTTTTCAGCCCCACCTGATTCCCTGGTGAGTGTGACCTTGTTTGGCCTGTAGAGAGTAGGGAAAATGCCAAATTTAGCCCAAACAATGCTCAGAACCATGACAAATAATAAATTATTTTTACACCACTAAGATTTTTTCTGTTTTGTTTTGTTTTATTAAGGGCAGCAACAGGTAACTGAAATAAATCTTGATCATGGAATCATATACAATACAGTTATATTATGTGTCAGCTGAATTGTGGTCTCTCCCAGCATAACTCTGACTTAAATAACCATTTCACTAAGACAGTTGCTTGTCTACTTCAACATAAAGTAACTGAATAATGTGATATTGAGGATAGTTTATTTATTTAGTGACTGCATTAAATATATTTGGTTAGGATAAGTCAAAAAGACAAAAGACAGAATAAGATATATAATTGGGTTCCACAAATGTGTAGGAATTGGTTCCTTGATATCTTGTTTGTTATGAAAGTGAAAGTGTTAGTTTCCCAGTTATGTTGGATTCCTTGTGACCTCACGGGCTGTAGCTGGCCAATTTCTTCTGTCCATGGAATTCTCCAGGCCAAAATACTGGAGTGGGTAGCCTTTCCCTTCTCCAGAAGATATTCCCAACCCAGAGATCAAACCTTGGTCTCTTGTATTGCAGGCAGATTCTTTACCATCTGAGCCACCTGGGAAGCCCCTGTTTGTTGTGAGGTGGCTGTAAATTTCCCAACAAATATATACCAAAAGGTAGAGTGACTGATGTTGAACATTAATAATGTGCCTACTAGATTTGCTCTTAATCATATTGTTTACTCACGTATTATGATGGAGTCTGGATTAATAAGCTTAGGAGAAGATCTAATTAAATTGTTCCTCTTTGTTTAGTTTTCTTTTTCTCATTAGGATGCTATCCTCATTAGCTGAAACTGCAGTATCTTATATTTAGCAATAACCAAGCAAAGGTTATGTTTTTGTTCTAAAAAATATATAACTAACCAAGCTCTATAAGCTATAGGTTAGGAAAATATAACCCTGTAAAGCACAATGAAATATAAAAAATCAGATAATCATTGCTTTTTCTGTAGAGAAACTGAGATTTCAGAGACATCAAGCATCACCCCCTAGGTTGCAGCCACTTCTGTTTCTGACAGAAATCTATGCCTTTCTCTTTTTCTTTCCCTCTGTGTCCAGGGTGCCTCTTAGAAACTGAGGTGCTCTTTAAAGAGTGAAACCTGGAGTATAACATTGAGCAGACAGTAGTGAAAGGTGTGCAGTCTTTTTAGTAGCCATGATTGAAGGCAACTCTAGATGATACTAGTCTTTACAGAACATAACATGTTTGCTTATTAATAACTTGCAATGGCTGTCTTCATTTTCTGCAGCATTAGAAGGTCCAGTACAATGTTTCAAGTCTTAATTATCCTATGCCAATTTCCTTATCTCTCAATAAAAATGTATCAAGAATGAAAAATAAATGCCATCTAATAAAAAAATGCTATATTTCAATGAATGTTTACTATGTGCCCCCAACAATTCTATGTCCAAGAAATACATACATAATAATTTCTGTATCTTTAAGGGCTGTCACTTATCATTGTTATCCTAAAATTCAAGACAGACAAGTTAAGATAGGCCATCTTCCTACAAAGGACTTGTATGATGAAATCATTGTGCCCAACTGGTTAATTTATCTGACATCACCACCAGAAAACAAAGCACGAGAAAGCATCATGGATTAGTATTTGCAAAATCTAACTTCAGGAATTCTCAAAATATTTAGTTTCCTGTTCCACACCCTCAGAGATTCTGATTAATTAGTTGTATCAGTTAGTAATGGTTCCAGCAAGTGTCAAAAGAAGTGCTTCAAGCATTTATAAAGGGACTGTTAAAAAAAATTCAATGCAAAAAATCCATAATGATTAACTATCACAATTTTAAATAAAATGCCAAACAGAACCACACAGGAACATTAGGAAAAATGAAAAATCAGAAAGAGTGATCTTGTCTTTATTTAAAATTTTGACATTGTGTTCACCATGAATTTTTGCATTGATTTCAATTTTTAGAAATAAGTGCATTAAAATTTCTTCTGAAAATTAAATGAAATAAACCTTATGAAACAGTACAATGCTTGACATGGTTATTTCTCAACAAATATTATTGTTATGTTTGGAGATCTATTTTTATTAGACTAATTGAGGAAGGACAATTATTCCTTTCATGATATTCTAGACTAAAGTAAAGGTTTTTTTTAATTCAGAATTTTAGAATATTGTAGCAATGGGATCAAAGAAAATCTTTGCTTGTCCTTGGCCTTCTCACTCCAAAACAGCTTTCTGAAGCAGGGAAAATATTTTATAATCTATGGGAGCTACAAAAGGCTGTTTCCTCCTGACCCTGTCAATGGACTAGCCTCTTATTACCAGTCCAGCTTTTGCTGATTTTCCTACCTATATTACATCCAAAATTTGATGTAATCTTTGCAGCAGTCTCCAAAGTGGGAGCCACAAACCCAGAAATATATAAGACAATCCACTGGGGCCAGGGAGAAAATAGAGTTAAAGTATATAATATTTATTTTAAATATAAATATGAGGAAGAAATTAAGCTTTTTAATATTCAATAAATGAATAACTAACCACTTCTTCATCCTGCTTTACTCAATCTCTGCCTTATACAGTGCTCACTCTGCCTCAGCGTATATAGGAAAATTATCCCAGGAAAGATGAACACTTTATACAACAGAAATGTTGACAGTAGTGTTCTTATTGGATGGTTTCCATTTTAACACAAAACATTTTGCATTTTATGGGATGATATCATATGGCTGTGTTAAAAAAAATAAAAATTTAAAAATAAAATCTGTATAATACTATGTAATACAATGAGAATTGGCTATAATGTCTTTTGGCAACGTACTGCAAAGAGTTGTTGACCATAAAGGTAAATTATATGTTTTTGTCTTACAAAAGAAACCAGTTCTAAATTTGCTGATATTTTTTTTCTAGTAGAAATGGTTGCTGGGAGTTGCTACTTATCAGATTTTTAAATAAATAAATACTTTAATTCATCCCTTCAAGGTAAAAGTGATATTTCAACAATAGACAAGACAATAAATGCTTTTTGAAAGAAACTCTTACTATTGAGAGAGTATCTGGAAAATAGAAGATTAGAATTGTTTCTATCCTTTTCTAGTGTTGCTGCCAAATATGTTGTATACCACCTATAAAAAACACTCATATCTGCAGGCTCTAATGCCTCAGAAACATAATTTTTAACCTTTCTAATATTTACACAAATGATATTCTGGGGGGGTTGAAGCTCTTGTTTTTACATATCTAAAAGTGCAGTGTTTCAATTAGGTTGAAAAACAATCAACTGAATTATCAGAGAAGAAGAAAATTTACAAGATGTAACTTGACATAAACTACTCATAAGTGGTGAAAAACTTAAAAATCTTACTTAATAATTTGTTATATTGCACTCTATGATGCCTTTCTACCATTTGGATTTGTAAATCTTTTTCAGACATAAAAATTAGGAATAAAAAAATGAAATCAGAATTAGACTTTTATATTGCTATGTCACAAAATACTAAAGACTAAAAAAGACAAGGAGGCATATTCAGTCACATTGCTTTCCCTCCATTTATAATGTATTTATACATTAGTAACAATATTTTTGTTGACAATAAAAATGATTATGTAGCTTTAATAACATCATGTCTCATTCCTTTAAAGTATACATTTAATATATATTAATAATATTCATAATATATTAGGACCACACCATTTGTAATTTTTTAAAAGAAATAAATAACCATATATTGCAAAGGACCAATTTCGTTACTGACACACGTGAGTTATCAAAAATGTCTGAATATTTGGATAGTTTGTTGCTAAGTCTACTCTGAATGTCTTGACTTTCTAATCAGGTTGAAAAAGCCTTACCATGCATACTTTTGAACTTCTCCTCATAGCCTTTAGAATATTGTTTAACATGTAAAACTAATAGGCAACAATAAAAATAGCTAGCACTTATAAAATGCTATGCCAGTAATTATATTGGTGCCTTACAGTATAGTACAGGCTCTCAAGGAACACTCTGTTTAAGCTTCATAGCACATCTACAAGGCCATACGTTACCTTATGAAGAACCAAGAAACTGAGAGTCCGAGCAGCTACACAACTTTCTCAAGTTTAGAAAGCTAGTAAGTTACAAACATGATTTAAATACATTTCTTTCTGGATCTGAACACTAATATTACTAGTAAAATAATTATGATAATGTCTAAGAGTCATTGTTTTTATTACATCCCAGGGTTCTAAGAACTTTACGTTGTATCAAATAACCTTTGCAAGAATTCTTGGAAGCTGCTGTTCGGTAGCTAAGTCGTGACCCACTCTTGGCGACCCGTAGATTGCAGCATGCCAGGTCTTCCTGTCTTTCACCATTTCCTGGAGTTTGCTCAAACTCATGTCCACCAGGTCTCCCTGTCCTTCACCATCTGGAGTTTGCTCAAATTCATGTTCATTGTCAGTGATGCCATCAAGCCATTTCATCCTCTGCCACCCTCTTCTCTTCCTGCCATCAATATTTCCCAGCATCAGGGTCTTTCCCAATGAGTTGGCTCTTTGCATCAGGTGGCCAAAGTATTTGAGCTTCAGCTTCAGCATCAGTCTTTCCAATGAATATTCAGGGTTGTCCAAGGGACTCTCAAGAGTCTTCTTTAGCACTAAATACAGTTCAAATCTTATATAGGGTGTATTAACTGGAGTGTAACATAGAATTTAAATAACTAATCCAAGCTAGTAATTGGCAGAAGCGATATTTAACTCCCAGAGACCATCCCTTAAGTATACCCTACTGACCCTAAAGACTATGTGCTTTACCATATGACACCATTCTTCCATATTGGTTGGAATTAACCAACAATAATGGTATCATTGTCAATATTATCATCCTAGGATTATTTCTAGGTTTTTATACTTTTAATGAATTATTCAAAGAATGAAGATGAATGAAGATTATAATGTTGGAGACCAAATCCAGAGAGATAAATTTGAAAAATTTGTCTACTTAATTTAAGTTCTGGACTCTTTTAAATAATTTCAGTGCAAGTCGTTTTTTTACTTGCTCAATTTAGCTTAGGATTGTCTCACTTCTCCATATCACTGAGCATGTCTGCTGGTAGGAACTATGTAAAGCAGAGTTCTTTTGATAATTAGACAATAACAATGCCTAATATATTCCCTGTAAAATATGTGGCAAGTTGGCAAGACTTTATTTAATATTTAAATCAGGTTGTTATGGCACTTGTGAATTTTTTAATGGCACTTGTGTATTTTGCATTCTAGGCTTTATATTGATACCCTGTGAAATTCAAGTCACTTAGATTTACAGGTTTTAGGTTGCCTATTTACAAATGCCCTAATTAAAAGATGCTTGCTCCTTGGAAGAAAAACTATGATCAATCTAGACAGTATATTAAAAATCAGAGACATTACTTTGCCAACAAAGGGCCATCTGTTCAAAGCTATGGTTTTTCCAGTAGTCAGATATGGATGTGAGAGTTGGACTATAAAGAAAGCTGAGTGCTGAAGAACTGATGCTTTTGAACTACAGTGTTGGAGAAGACTCTTGAGAGTCTCTTGGACTCCAGGGAGATCCAACCACAGTCCTGAATATTCACTGGAAGGACAGATGTTGAAGCAGAAACTCCAATACTTTGGCCACCTGATGCGAAGAACTGACTCATTTGGAAAGACCCTGATGCTGAGAAAGATTGAGGGCAGGAAGAAAAGGGGACGACAGAAGATGAGATGGTTAAATGGCATCACCGACTTGATAGACATAAGTTTGAGCAAGCTCTGGAAGTTGGTGATGAACAGGGAAGCCTGGCGTGCTGCAGACCATAGGGTCACAAAGAATCAGGAACAACTGAGTGACTGAACTAAACTGATTAGGTATTATTAACTCCTGATTGAAAAAGTTTTCAAGAAAAATAAAATGTTAACTGTGCTACAAGGCAAATACACATTCTGCTTCCGTTGATGGATATGCTTCTGTTAGATACTGAGAAATCCTAAGTTTAAACTAGTTATGTTTTCCCCCATATATTCTGTAGAACACTCAGTGTGACTGTGTAGTTTCATTTCTATGGAAAGAAAATTTAGTCTCAATCCACTGATTATGATGCTATGCTGTATTAATAAACTTCCTATTATGCGAAACCAGCTGGACACATTTGACTCACTCTGGAAGGCGGTGGATGGACACGTTAGCTGTCTGGCCCAAGTTCCAACTTGCCATCTGTGAGTTGGCCCCATTTGCTGATACTGCTACTTGGGAGATTATTAAACAAAGTTAAAGGAGTATTTATAAGACAGTAGAAAGTTAGGAAGGCAAAGGGAAGATAAAGAAGACATTAGAAAACACAATTGTTGTTATTCATTAAGCTTTTTAAACTTAGACCTCTTCAGTTCAGTTCAGCTCAGTTCAGATGCTCAGTCGTGTCTTTGTGACCCCATGAATCACACCATGCCAGGCCTCCCTGTCCATCACCAACTCCCAGAGTCCACCCAAACCTATGTCCACTGAGTTGGTGATCCTATCCAGTCATCTCATCCTCTATCATCTCTTTCTTCATCTGCCCCCAATCCTTCCCAGCATCAGGGTCTTTTCAAATGAGTCAGCTCATCACATCAGGTGGCCAAAGTATTGGAGTTTCAGTTTCAACATCAGTCCTTCCAATGAACACCGAGGACTGAACTCCTTTAGGATGGACTGGTTGGATCTCCTTGCAGTCCAAGGGAATCTCAAGAGTCTTCTCCAACACCACAGTTTAAAAGCATCAGTTCTTCAGCATTCAGCTTTCTTCACCGTTCAACTCTCACATCCATACATGACTACTGGAAAAACCATGGCTTGACTAGACGGACCTTTGTTGGCAAAGTAATGTCTCTGCTTTGCAATATGCTATCTAGGTTGGTCATAACCTTCCTTCCAAGGAGTAAGCATCTTTTAATTTCATGGCTGCAATCACCATCTGTAGTGACTTTGGAGCCCAGAAAAATAAAGTCTGATACTGTTTCTACTTTTCCCCCATCTATTTCCCATGAAGTGATGGGACTGGATGCCATCATCTTAGTTTTCTGAATGTTGAGCTTTAAGCCAACTTTTTCACTCTCCTCTTTCACTTTCATCAAGAGGCTCTTTAGTTCTTCTTCGCTTTCTGCCATAACGGTGGTGTAGTCTGCATAATGAGGTTAGTGATATTTCTACCAGCAATCTTGATTCCAGCTTGTGCTTCTTCTATCCCAGTGTTTCTCGTGATGTACTCTGCATATAAGTTAAATAAGCAGGGTGACAATATACAGCCTTGATGTACTCCTTTTCCTATTTGGAACCAGTCTGTTGTTCCATGTCCAGTTTTAACTGTTGCTTCTTGACCTGCATACAGGTTTCTCAAGAGGCAGGTCAGATGGTCTGGTATTCCCATCTCTTTCAGAATTTTACACAATTTATTGTGATCCACATAGTCAAAGGCTTTGGTATAGTCAATAAAGCAGGAATAGATGTTTTTCTGGAGCTCTCTTGCTTTTTCGATAATCTAATGGATGTTGTCAATTTGATCTCTGGTTCTTGTGCCTTTTCTAAAAACAACTTCTACATCTGAAAGTCCGCAGTTCATGTACTGCTGAAGCCTGGCTTAGAGAATTTTGAGCATTACTTTACTAGCATGTGAGATGAGTGCAATAGTGAGGTAGTTTGAGCATTCTTTGGCATTACCTTTCTTTGCGATTGGAATGAAATCTGACCTTGTCCAGTCTTGCGGCCATGGCTGAGTTTTCTAAATTTGCTGACATATTGAGTGCAGCCCTTTCACAGCATCATCTCTCAGGATTTGAAATAGCTCAACTGGAATTCCATCACCTCCATTAGCTTTGTTCCTAGTACTGCTTCCTAATGCCCACTTGACTTCACATTCCAAGATGTCTGGCTCTAGGTGAGTGATCACACCATCGTGATTATCTGGGTCATGAAGATCTTTTTTTGTACAGTTCTTCTGTGTATTCTTGCCCCCTCTTCTTAATATCTTCTGCCTGAGAAATAACTCAGGATCTCTCTATAAAGACGTTACAGAAGAAGGACTGTCAACTCAGTTCAATTTTGTTCTACAAATATTGATTCACCACCCCCAACTAAGAGTAAATCCAAATGGACTATTTTTCTTCAGTGATAGTGTATTGTTGAGTATAGACATGGATTGAGTAGCTCTGGATGTGAATTTTCAAGCAAATCTATAGAAAACAAAATCTATAGGGAAAAAATGGGGCTTTTCAAAAAAAGATTCTTATTATCTCTGTCCCTCTCTTTCTCTCAGTCCCTCTTCCTTTCTCACCTATCAAGCTATCAATCTTATTTACAAAATCAATCAAACATAGATTGTGATGACAAATATTCCAATGGTTTAATGTTTTTCTCCAAAAACAAAAGTGTTTCTTGAAAAAAATCATGAGTGAAAACAATTTTAATTTTATACTATAATACTTTAGGCACTTATAATGAATATCATTTTCTACTAATATCTAGACATATTGACAATGTCTTGTCATATATTAGATTATAGAAATACATGGCTTAATTAATACATAATTAATTAATTATATGAGTTTCTCACACAGTCGAAGGGAGTAAAAATGTTCTGATTTTCAGAGGTTTGCAATATGATCAAAGGCTTCCCCACCCTTCCTTCAGATAATACTTCATGAATATTTCAGTGAACTCCTATTGAAGACCTACTCTATATCAAGCAGAGCTCTTAGTATTTCGCAAGAGAAAAAAGTACAAAAGTGCATGTTCACATGATTATGTGGTGATGTGATAATAATGTTAAGACAAGTGAAGATGTTATCATGGAGTGCTATAGACAATTGTAAAAAAAGTTATAAAACAAGACTTCAAAGGCTTATTTTTTTATATAAAGAAGTTCACTGACAGAGGAGAAAACAGAAATAATATTCTAGGTACAGCAAAGCTGAGACATAATAATAAATAATATTTATAGAACAACCAACTGCTGGACATTTTGCTAAAATTCTAAGCATGCTCTAGCTTATTAAATTCTGATTTAGAAAAAAAAACTTATGTAATAGGCAATCTTACTTCAGTTGTGAAAACAAGAAAGTTAAATCTCAGATAGCTTAAGTAATTTACTAAGGACCATAGAACTAAAAAATGGTAATACTATGATTTAAACCAAGATCGTATGATTGCACAATGCCATGTTTTTAAATAGTACATTACACTATATCCCAAAGGTGGTGAAATGTAAAATTGCATGATTGTTTCAGAGAGTATCAAGAAGATCAAGGAGATACTTTCTTAAATTAGAATATGTATATGTGTCTGTCTGTGTCTACCATCTGTATTTATAATATTGCTTTGTCTTGATTTCTGAAAAAGTAATTACTTGAGACACAGTAGATTTATGTCGTTATTTTTTTGCACCCAACATAAGTCTCTAAATTCCCTCAAGTACAGAAATTGACTTTTTTCATCACTACTTCTCACTAGGATTGAATGAAATATAAATTTGTTTTTTCTCTTTCATTTATTTGGATATATATTCATCCTTTCTCCACAACAGTTTCCAATTTTTGTTAAGAAATCACTCCTCTCCTCTTAATCCATGAGTTTTATAGAGCTATCATCATGTCCAATGGAGATATAGAAACCAGCCTGGAAAATCAGACCACCACACACCTCTAAACACAGATTTATTTCATTGATGGCATATGATGCAATCATGCTCAATGAGAATTACTCTTGGAGTTTATGAGGGTATACTGGGAAGGAAAGATTACTTCTTCTGCTCCAATTTATGAGAGAATAGGATGAAAGGTGAGAGTTTTTGTCAATCATCTTGCCACTGCTTTTTGGCAATAATTCTCACTCTTCCTAAGTATAAAAGTAACAGTGAAGGAAGATACATGACATTATTTTAGTCAAGTGTGGATGGTAATTGAAACTAATTTGACTTGGGAGTTTTCAGTTATGTGAGGTGATAAAAATCTTTCTGGTTTATACTAGTGTAAGTTTGACTTTCTATTTGGCTTTCTTTTGGCTGATTATGAAAGACTGAAAGACTCCTGAACACTGATAAATATGGCTCTATGGTAAGCATCTTTTGACATGGCCCCATGTTAGTTTCCTGTGGCTGCTGTAACAAATGACCACAAATTTGGTGGGTTAAAACAACAGAAAATTATTATTTCACAGTTTTGGAAGCCTGGAGACCAGAATCAGCATCACTGAGCCAAAATCAAGTCAGAGGTACTATATACCCCAAGGCTCTAGTAAGAATGCATTCCTTGCCTCTTTCAGGTTTGGTTGGCTATTGAAATTCCTTGGTTTGTTGGCTGTGTTACCCCGATACTCAGGGTCAGCATCTTCAAATCCATCTTTATATCTTCTTTTCCTTTCTATGAATAAATTCCCCTCTGGCTACCTTTGTAAATATACATGTGTTTAGAGTTCACACAGATAAACCAGGAAAACTGCCCCATTTCAGGGTCTTTAACTTAATCACACTTGCAAAGATTCTTATTTTTTCATACAAGGTAATGCTCACAGGTTCTAATATGCATTAAGATGTGGATATCGGGGCCGGGGGTGGACGCATTTTTCAGCTTACCACAGATCCCAATGATGCCCGACTCCCAGTAGTCACACTCTTTTCTGATACCTTCCTCTGACTGAGGTTTAGACCTAGTAACTTGCTTCTAATGAATAGAATATAACAAAAGTGCTACAATGTCACTTATGTGATTAGGTTATAGATCACTCACACTCAATTAGAGTCAGACATTCTGGAATATGAAGTCAAATGGGCCTTAGGAAGCATCACTATGAACAAAGCTAGTGGAGGTGATGGAATTCCAGTTGAGCTATTTCAAATCCTGAAAGACGATGCTGTGAAAGTTCTGCACTCAATATGCCAGCAAATTTGGAAAACTCAATCATGGCCTCAGGACTGAAAAAGGTCAGTTTTCATTCCATTCCCAAAGAAAGGCAATGCCAAAGAATGCTCAAACTACTGCACAATTGCACTAATCTCACACGTTAGTAAAGTAAGGCTCAAAATTCTCCAAGCCAGGCTTCAGCAATACGTGAACCATGAACTTCCAGATGTTCGACCTCATTTTAGAAAAGGCAGAGGAACCAGAGATCAACTTGCCAACATTCGCTGGATCATCAAAAAAGCAAGACAGTCCAGAAGAACATCTATTTCTGCTTTATTGACTATACCAAAGCCTTTGACTATGTGGATCACAATAAATTGTGTAAAATTCTGAAAGAGATGGGAATACCAGACCATCTGACCTGTCTCTTGAGAAACCTGTATGCAGGTCAGGAAGCAATAGTTAGAACTGGACGTGGAACAACAGACTGGTTCCAAATAGGAAAAGGAGTATTTCAAGGCTGTATATTGTCACCCTGCTTATTTAACTTCTATGCAGAGTACGTCATGAGAAACACTGGGCTGGATGAAGCACAAGCTGGAATCAAGATTGCCGGGAGAAATATCAGTAACCTCAGATGTACAGATGACACCACCGTTATGGCAGAAAGTGAAGAAGAACTAAAGAGCTTCTTCATGAAAGTGAAAGGTGAGAGTGAAAAAGTTGGCTTAAAGCTCAACATTCAGAAACCTAAGATCATGGTATCCTGTCCCATCACTTCATGACAAATAGATGGGTAGACAGTGGAAACAGTGGCTTACTTTATTTTTTTGAGCTCCAAAATCACTGCAGATGGTGATGGTAGCCGTAAAGTTAAAAGACGCTTACTCTTGAAAGGAAAGTTATGACCAATCTAGATAGCGTATTAAAAATCAGAGACATTACTTTGTCAATAGAGGTCAGTCTAGTCAAGGCTACGTTTTTTTTCAGTGGTCATGTATGGATGTGAGAGTTGGACCATAAAGAAGGCTGAACTTCTCTAGAATTGATGCTTTTGAACTGTGGTGTTGGAGAAATCTCTTGAGAGTCCCTTGGACTGCAAGGAGCTCGAACCAGTCCATCCTAAAGGAGATCAGTCTTAGGTGTTCATTGGAAGGACTGATGTTGAAACTGAAACTCCAATACTTTGGCCACCTGATGTGATGAGCTGACTCATTTGAAAAGATCCTGATGCTGGGAAAGATTGAGGGCAGGAGGAGAAGGGGACAACAGAGGATAAGATGGTTGGATGGTATCACCGACTCAATGGACATGGGTTTGGGTGGACTCCGGGAGTTGGTGATGGACAGGGAGGCCTGGCATGCTGCAGTTCATGGGGCACAAAGAGCTGGACACAAATTATTTGAAATAATTTTTCAAGCAGTAATAAATATCCACTGAACAAACTGATAAATGAAAGAGACTTGGAAGTGTTAACAGTTGGTCTCTGTGTGGTATAAAACAGATAAGAACAAGAGAGATGTGATCTGGAAAAGATTCAGATCCAGTAATCAGTCAACTGGACTGAACTATAGAACAAGTTGACTTCCATCTTGCTGAGCTTCTCTCTTTCCATGTCTTTCTTGGCTCATATACTTTGATGAAATAAGCTGCCGTGTTGCACAGGCCCATGTGTCAAGGCACTGAGGAAGTCTCGGACTGATAGCCACTGAGAATTGGAAGCTCTCAGTCTAAAAGCCAGTACAGAACTGAATCTTACCAACTGTTGGGGAGCATTTGGCAGGAGGCTTCCTGTGTACTGGTTTCTGATCTGTCATGATTCCTATGTTCCTTTTTAATCCTTGAATATTCAAGGATTAAGAGAAGCTGGCAAACCACTCCCAGGGACTGAGGAATGCATGTATTTCCTTTGTTAGCTTTTCCATATAGTGAAAAGTAACTATTTACAACACTCTCTTCCTTTGAGATGGATTCTAGCCTTATATTTCCTGGATAATTTGTAAGATTTTTGATCCTTATCATTGCTACTTGTAAGACAGTATATGTACCCACACTATGTTGAATAAAACCCCCTTGTTCCACGAGAGCTTGGGTTCCCATATCTTTCTTCATTTCTCTCTCTCTCTCTCCCTCTATTTATCTCCTTCAGGCTCATTGGTTCGCAGAGGCTCGTCATGCTTACTTACTCGCCCCGGCTTTCAAGACCTCCTGGAGAGGGCGTCCTGTGCCTACATAAGCGATGCAAATCTTTTGTCTAGGATTTCATTGTTTTTTGTGTAAAACAGGGAATATCAGCCTCTTTCCTTTACTTTCTTATCGTCAACTCCATACCATCAGGTTCCAGTCCATTAAAGGACCTCAACAACCAACAGCTAAGTCAATAACCTTAGAAACAGAGTCTTTCCCTAGTTGAGTCTTTTGATGAATATACTCTAGCCAACCATTCCCAGATTCCCAACTCTTAAAGACTGCTAAATGTTAAATGTTGTCTTAGGCCATTAAATTTTGAAATAATTTGTCAAGCAGTAATAAATATCCACTGAATAAATTGATAAATGAAAGAGACTTGTAAGTGTTAACAGCTGGCCTCTGTGTGGTAGAAAACAGATAAGAACAAGAGAGGTGTGATCTGGAAAAGATTCAGATCCAGTAATCAGTCAACAATAATTTGTAATTCTCACAGAGATGATACACTGTTCTGTGTTACTGAGCAAACAAAATTTATCTAGGTGTAAATTAAAAGTAAATATCTACTATAGAGTAAATCATCATGAAATCTTTGATCAAGTTAGAAAAAAGTCACCAAAGTTACTGATTCTGTGTTGTTTGAAAATGATGCCAATGTGATCTTTACTCCTTTCACTCTCTGAAAACCTGCATATATGTCAGCTATCATTATGCAAAAACTAACCCAAAACAATCTCAGTTTCAAACAACAAGAATTTATTTGGCTGATGTACCTGTGGTTTGAGTGGGTGAGTGAAGAGTTAGTTAATCTAGATAAATTTCAGTTGAGCAGCTCTAATCCATGGGTTAACCATATATCTGATCTGTGAACCTCTTCTCCACCTCCTAGAACAAAGTGGGCTTGCCAGGGTACATATATTCTTTTCATGGCAGTGGCAAGAGGACAAGAAAAAGCATCTGATGGCTCTTAAGTAGAGCTGCCAAGTAAAATACAGGGTGCTTAGTTATATTTGAATTTCAAATAAGCAACAAGTATTTTTTAGCATAAGTACATCCTATGCAATATTTGGGACATCCTTATGCTAAGATCAGTTATTACTTTCTTGAATTTCCAATTTAACTGGACAGTCTGTAAAGTGGTTAAGAATCCACCTGTAATGCAAGAGACATGGGCTCGATTCCTGTTTTGGGAATATTCCTGGGAGGAGGGTATGGCAACCCACTGTAGTATTCTTGCCTGGAGAATCCCATGGACAGGGGAGCCTGGCAGGCTACAGTCCGTAGGATCTCAAGAGTTGAAGACAACTGAAGCGACTGAGTACACACACGGCAGCCCTAGTTATAAGACACAACTGAGGAACTGGCATGTAACTGATTCATCCACACTCACTAGCCAAAGAAAGCCACATGGCAGAGAGCCCAGAGCAAAGGGCCTGGTACATATAAGTCATGGAGAGGAGAGAATGAATATTTTGAACAATCTACCACAATATGTCAAGCCCTTCAATAAAAGCAACAGAGTGTAAGTTAGATGTTTTATGAAAGTGAAAGTCTTAGGTCCGACTCTTTGTGACCTCATGGACTGCAGTCTGCCAGCCTTCTCTGTCCATGGGATTCTCCAGGCCCGCATACTGGAATGGGTCGTCTGTTCCTCCTTCAGGGGATCTTCCCAACCCAGGAATTGAACCCAGATCTCCCACATTGCAGGCAGATTCTTTACCGTCTGAGTCACCAGGGAATCCCTAAATATTTTATACTTTTTTTCTTTCACTTAGTTTTCAAAAACCCATGTCAGCAGTATAAAATAATATTGTCAGTTCCATACACCATAAAGTAAAATCAGTCTCATTACTTTGTTTTTATGTTTTAAAGAAAAGGTAACATATTTCTCAATAATACATTAGTTAAGTTTAAATATTCATTTTCTAGAACAATGGTATTTTTCAGTTTCAATTTGTCTATCATAATTTTGTGTCTGTTTGTAGTAAAACAATTATATACTTATCTGAATACTTTTTCTTATCGTATCTCAGCTACAACACAAATTTGTATTTCATCTCTGTGTTAGAGAATCCATTCCAAGAACAGCGCCAAACATTTTTAAGTATTGGAAGTTTCTTATAATTTTTTTTTAATTTATACTTTTTTTGAGTATACATTATGTATTCCATACATGACTGTCTATGGAAAAACTGTAACTTTATCTATGTCGACCTTTGTCAGCAAAGTGATGTTTCTGCTTTGTAATCTGTCTAGATTTGTCAGCTGTCCTTCCAAGGAGCAAGTGTCTTTTAATTTCATGGGTGCAATCACCACCTACAGTTATTTTAGTGTCCCCCCAAATAAAATCTGTCACTGTTCCACTTTTCCCCCCTCTATTTGTATGAAGTTATGGGAATGGATGTTATGATCTTAGTTTTTTGAATGTTGAGTTTCAAGTCAGCTTTTTCATTCTCCTCTTTCACCCTCCTCAAGAGGCTCTTTAGTTCCTCTTCACTTCCTACCATTAGAGTGGTATCTTCTGGATATCTGAGGTTATTGCTATTTCTCCCAGCAATCTTTTACCTTGTGATTCATCCAGCCTGGCATTTTGCATGATGTCCTCTGCACAAGTTAAATAAGCAGGGTGAAAATATACAGCTTTGTTCTACTCCGTCCCGAACCAGTCTTCTGTTCCATGTTTGGTTTGTTGTTTCTAGACCCGCATACAGGTTTCTCAGGAAACAGGTAAGGTAGTCTGGTATTCCCTTCTCTTGAAGAATATTTCACAGCTTATTGTGATCTACACAAGTCAAAGGCTTTAGTGTAGCCAATGAAACAGATATTTTTCAGGAATTCCCTTGCTTTCTCCATGATCCAGCCAGTGATTGCTGGCAATTTGATCTCTGGTGCCTCTGCCTTTTTCTAAACCCAGCTTGTACATCTGGAAGCTCTCAGTCCATATACTGCTGAAGCCTGTCTTGGAGAATTTTGAGCATAACCTTGCTAGCGTGTGAAATAAGCATAACTGTATAGTAATTTGAACATTCTGTGGCATTGCCCTTTGGGATTGGGATTCCCTAGTGTTCAGATGGTAAAGAGTCTGCCTGCAATGCAGGAAACCCAGGTTTGATCCTTGGGTCAAGAAGATCCCCTGGGGAAGGAAATGGCAACCCAATCCAATAGTCTTTGAAAATCCCACGGATGGAGGAGCCTGGCAGACTACAGTCCATGGGGTTGCAAAGAGTCAGACACGACTGAGCACCTTCACTTCATTTAACTTCTTCAGAATTGGAATGAAAATTGACCTTTTCCAGCTCTTTGTCCACTACTGAGTTTTTCAAATTTGCTGACATACCAAGTGCAGCACTTTAACAGCATTGTCTCCTAGGATTTTAAATAGTTCAGTTGGAATTCCATCACCTCCACTAGCTTTGTTCATAGTAATGCCTACTAAGACTCACTTGCCTTCACTCTCCAAGATGTCTGACTCTTAGTGAATGATCACACCATCATGGTTATTTGCATCATTAAGACTTTTTTGTATAGTTCTTCTGTGTATTCTTGCCACTTCTTAATGTCTTCTGCTTCTATTAGGTCTTCATTATTTCTGTTCTTTATAGTGCCTATGCTTGCATGAAATGTTCCCTTGATATCTCCAATTTTCTTGAAGAGATCTCTAGTCTTTCCCATTATATTTTTTTCCCTTTATTTCTTTGCATTGTTTATTCAAGAAGGCCTTACCTCTCCTTGCTTTCATGGCTCACAGCTTTGATATGGCAAAGGGGCTTGCACAACTCAGTGAAGACATGAGTCATGTCATGCTGGGCTGCCCAAGATGGATGAGTCACAATGAAGAGTTCTGACAAAATGTGGTCCACTGGTGAAGAATATGACAACCCATCCCTGTATTCTTGCCATGAGAATCCTATGGACAGTATGAAAAGGCAAAACTCTATGACACTGGAAGATGAGCACCTCCCAAGGTCAGAAAGTATCCAATATATTACTCGAGGAGAGTGGAAGGCAATCACTAATAGCTCCAAAAGGAATGAAGTGACTGGGCCAAAGCAGAAATGACCTCAGTTGTGGATATGTCTGATGGTGAAATTAAAGTCTGATGCTGTAAAGAACAATATTGCATAGGAACCTGGAAAGTTAGATCCCTGAATCAAGGTAAATCAGTCGTGGTCAAGCAAGAGATGGCAAGAGTGAACATCAGCATCTTAGGAATCAGGGAATTAAAATGGATGAAAAAAGATGAGTTTCATTTGATGACCATTATATCTACTACTGTGGGCAAGAATCCCTTAGAAAAAATGGAGTAGCTCTCACAGTCAATAAAAGAGTCTGAAATGCAGGACTTGGGAGCAATCTCAAAAATGACAGAATGATCTTTGTTTGTTTCCAAAGCAAACCATTCAACATCACAGTAATCCAAGTCTATGCCCCAACCACTGATCCCAAAGAAGCTGAAGTTGATTGGTTCTGTGAAGACCTACAACACCTTCCAGAACTAACACGGGAAAAGGATGTCCTTTTCATCACATGGGATTGGAATGCAAAATCTCTGTGTCAAAATTCATCCTTTTGTTTTTGCAATTGGATGTCCATGTGTTCTAGCACCATTTGTTAAAAAGACTATCCTTGCTCCTTTGTATTACCTTTGATCTTTTATCAAAGATCAGTTAACATTGTTTAAGTGAGTCTATTTCTGAGCTCTCCATTCTGTGCTATTGATCTATTTATCTGTTCTGTCACCAGTACCACAGTCTTGATTATTGTAGCTTTATAGCAAGCCTTATGGTCATCCAAATTCGTTCTTCTTTAATATCGTGTTGACTATTCTGGGTCTTTGTCTCTCTATATAAACTTGTTGATGTCCACAAGATAATTTGATGAGACTTTGTTCGGGAATGTATGAAGAAGGACTGGGAAGTTTTTTTAGAGTATGTTTTTCTATGAAATATTTTACAAAATCAGAGCCTCTTCAATTATCTCTGGTAATTTTGATCCAGTAACAGAGTTGTTTTACACTAATGGATTGTTTTCTCTTGTCCTAGTTTGGGTGTAATTTGTGCTTACTCAGTTCCTACTGTATGCTATGGCATGACATATTTTTAAAAATACAGGGTGAAGTATTATTAATATTACTTCAAAGCAAGAATCATTCAGAAGCAAACAGATAAGCAAGAACATTGACAGTGTGGGAGGATATTTTGATTATTTGAATGAGAAAACTGTTGTGAGAGGTATATAGACCTTTAGATGCTTTATATATACATTTACTTACACCTTTGTTCATTATTTAGTCTACAGGCATCTCTTCAGTATCTATAACATAGTAGACATTGTGCTAATTACTGAGAATAAAAAATGAAGATGCCACCAGTTTTCTAAAATAATTTAGTAATATATATATATAATTTTTTTCTGAATATGAGATCATATATCACACACTTTGTATACATCATTTCTTATAATCATCATTGCAAATCAGATAAGTTGGGAGTTTTATTACTCATTAAACTAGTTAAGAAACTGAAGGCTCTGAGGCTGGGCTTGCCAATGATTTTAAGTTAATGATATATAAAAGACAGTGTTGTACAGGGTTTGAGAACATGTACTTTGGAGTTAAATAACTAGTTTTAATTTTTGACTGACATAGACTGTACAATCCTGGGCAAGTTATTTAGATTTCCAATGTTCAGTTTATTTGCAAGGCTTCTTAACTAGCACCATGCCTGGAATAGCCCAGTAGGAACTCGGTAAATCCTGTGTGATAAATGTAACAAAGTGTATTAAGCATTTTGCAAACTCTTCCCCAGCCCATCATCAGTACTTAATAAATGTCAAATTCCTAAAATTTCCCTGACTACTGGAGTTCTGATTTCTAATAAGTTCCTGATTCTTTTTCAGTTTGTTTTTTTTATGGGAATCCTCTACTTAAATAATGACTACTTTTCATTTTCCAGTAGCTTGGATTCTCATAGTAACTTACCTTAGTCGACAACAAAAAATTAGTGAAACTCTGCTTTACTAAAATATGTGATTAATTTGTTATGCAAGAAACGCTGTTTTCACTGATTTTGTCATATCACATTTAATCCACACAGCAATTTCAGGAGGAAATTTGGTTTCATAATATTTAAAAAGAAATAACAGATATTAGCCCGTTTTTATCCTCTGACTCCTCACCGCAATAATTAAACTCAGTATTATTTGATGGACCTGAGAATTTTATAAAATATAGGAATCTAGTTTTATTTACACAAAGCAGAGCAAAATACCAAAGACTAGATGGTATGAATCAATTTTTATACCCTAACCCTAACCTGAATCAGGATGAACCTGTTAGGGTATATAACAGATATATAAACCTAACCTGTTAGAGTTAGTCAAAATCATCCTGAATTTGACTTGGCTCTACTGTAAGGGTCTGTATAATTGCTAAATATACTCAGGTCTGAGAATGTGATCATTTTTAGATTAATATTGTTGGCTAATTTGGTTTATCTATCCGTTGCTATATTCCCCCAAGTAACTAGGCTATATTCTACTTAAAACCCCAAACTCAGCCTTTGCAATCTGGTTGGAGTGTTTGATCACTACTGGGCTGGAGCAAGCAGAGGCATACTTTTTAATAGAGGGAATTCTGTGCAATTGAGTACTTTTTTGGAGGTAGGATCTCAGACTTAATACTGTTTGGTCTAGGTGCTCAATTTTCAGTCAGATTAATTCTAAAATGCAATATAAACTTGAAGGTAGTATAAAATAGCTTTGGACTCAGTTATTTGATTTGAATCCCATACCCTTTCCCTGTTAGCTGTACTACCTTGGGAATTTACTTGTGATCCTGACTTTTGTAATCTTTAAAGAAAAATGATATTACCTCTTTTCCCAGACTGATAAGGATGAGATAATTTATTATGTATGTTTAGCACAGAACCTAGTATAATATTGATACAAGAAACTCAGGTGATGTGTCTAGTGAGCAATTTAATACATAGCCATGTAGCTCAGGAGCAAAGTTGGAGTTACAGAAATAAAGAATTGAGAGTCACTGTTATATAGATAGTATATACAAAAATTCATCAAATTTGAAAAACAGGTAGTTCATTTAGAAGACCAGAATTTTTAGTACATCTGAAGATGCCATTCAAATGAAAGCTTCATCACTAGTTATAACATCAGTATAGTCAATCAGGTTTTGATTTCCCAAACCCATAACTAGAAAGCTAGGACTTTAGAAACCTTTCAGAATGACAAACCAGTGTTTCTGCCTGTCTGTTCAGTGGTGTGTCCATGCTGATTTCAAACTAAATAATCATCACTCTATTGGTGAATCCAATGATGCTTTTATCACAGCAGGATAAATTCCCCTTGTCAAAATTGGCACCAATTATGCAAATGAAATTTGAAGGATTCATTAGCTAAATGGTAATTGGAATAACTTGCATTAAATAAATGATATACAAGATTTCTATCAAGGAAAAAATCACTTGATATCTACAATAACCTCTAAAAAGCTTCCCAGAAAATGATAAGTAAATCAATATTATAGAATTATTTTGTAGATATTCAATGCATTTACAGCTGATATTTTGTTCTTGATGCATTTGAATATCTGTTCCTTGGCTTGTCATTTTCTTTGCTTAAAATATACTTCTTCTAGTACTAACAGGAAAGATAATAGGCATTATTTGAAGATAAAGCATTGTATTATCAATGAAAACAAATGTAAAATCAATATGCTTTTACTGGAAGGAAATGTAAGCTTTCCTAATCATCTCAGGTAGATTTGATCAATTATATATATATATATAATATATATATATATATATTATATATATATATAGCAATAACATTTATCACTGACCTTGTTCACTTAATGAGCTTGAAAGCATTTCTTCCTCTTCAACTTTCCAGAAAGGTTTGTATTAAATTAATATTATTTTTCCTCAAATATTTCTTATAAATTATCAGTGAGATCGTATGAGTCTGGAACTTTGTGCTAAATTTTAAGTTAGTTTCTTATAAATAATAGATAGTTGAGTCTTGTTTTTTTTTTTTTTAATCATTGTAATCATCTCTGTCTCTAAACTGGGGTCTTAAGATCATTTACATTCAGTGTGATTACTGAGATAACTAAGTTCATCATCTTGTTATTTGTTTTCTACTTGTTCTGTTTTTCCTTGCATCTGTATTCTTCTGGACTCACTGGGCCTTTTAAAGATTTATTTTTATTCCTCTTATTAGCTATAACTTTAAACATATTTTAGTGATTGCACTACAGCTTATAGTATACATTCTTAATTTTCTATAGTGTACTTCCAAGTGGTATTATACCAAAAATTTAAGGATAGTATACTTTTATTTCTCTCCTTCTGATATGAATGCTATTTTTGCCACATATTTTACTTTATATATGTAATAAAACCCACAATGCATTATTATTTTTGTTTCAACAGTTTATATTCATCAGAGAGACTTAATAAGAAAACATAAACTCACCCACGTTACCTTCATTCTTTTGTGTAGATCTAGATTTTAATTTTGAATCATTTTTGTTTTGCCCAAAGGACTTCTATTAGTATTTCTTGTGGTGTGAGTCAGCTGGCAATGAATACCTTTTTGTATGTCTGAAAGTGAATTTATTTCACCTTCATGACTAAAATATACTTTTGCTGGATATAGAATTCTAGATTGCCATTTAAAATATTTTTCCATCCTTTCAAGATGTTGCTATATTTTCCTCTCACTTGCACTATTTTCAAGAATAAATACACTGTCAATCTTTAATTTGTTCCTTGGTATGAAGTGTATCTTTTCTTCCTCTGGCTGATCTTACAATTTCCTCAGTATTGTTTTGAAGCCTTATTGAACTTGGCTCTGTAGACTTACCTCCCTTCTCTTCACTTTAGGATTTCTGCACTTGCATATTGTCCTGCTTGAAGTTGTCCCATCAGCCTAGTGATGCTCTTTTTATTTACTTTGGCATCGTTTTGACTTTGCTGTTTTTAATATCTTTCATGTTTCTACTTAACTTTTTGAACATATGGAATATAGTTACAGTAATTACATATATACACACATATATACATAAATACATGTATACACATACATGTGTATATACATACATATATACATATATACATGTACATATATATGTATATATACATATATACATACATAAATACATATATACACATACATGTATATATACACATACATATATAATATGGTTGAGTCCCTTTGCTGTTCACCTGAAACTACCACAACATTGATAATCAGCTATACCCTGGTGCAAAATAAAAGGTTTAAAGTTTGAAAAAATAATTATTTTAGTGTTTTTGCCTACTATTTCTAATAGATGTGTCTATTTTGTGTTCATTTCAATTTTTGACTATTCTCATAGTGGGCCATGCTTTTTTTGTTTTCCTTTATACCTGATAATATTCAATTAGATGCACACATTGTGAATTTTACCTTTTTATGTGCTAGATATTTTTGGTCTTCATAAATATCATTGAGTTTTATTATGAGATACAGCTTAGTTACCTATAAATAGTTTGATTCTTTTGGCTATTCCTATTATATTTTGTTAATTATTCCCCAATATTAGAAAAGATTTTGACTTCCCTACGCAATGCCTTGCAAGTGAATTTTTCTGTTTAGACTGGTGGGAAGAGGTACTATTACCAGCCCTGCATGAGAACAGGGGCAGTGTTCCTTTTTTCTTCCAGCTACATGTTGTTTTTCACATGCATACATGATTGAATACTAGAGAGGGATCTTTTGCAAATCCCAAGGGTCTTCATGCAGTTCTCTGGTGAAGCCTGTTAGTTTTCTTAAACTAACTACTCATCTTTTCAAGTTGAAAAGTCAGTTGGTTTTTACCTGAATTCCCCCTTCTTCAGCTGGTGCCTCTCTCAATGCACTAAGTTTAGGAAATCGTAAGTCTGATCTCATTTTCTTCTTGTCTTTCATGGGTAACCTTTCATAACTTAATTCCAACATATTAAAAATAATTTCCATGTCTTTGTCTTTCTTTTTAGGTCGATCTTTCAGGATTTTTACTATTCAAGTATAAATCCAGGTCCTGTTACTTTATCATAGTAGATTTTAATTTAAATGTGAATATAATGTCTTATATTTTCTTTTCTACAATGTCCATGTTATTTACCATTATGGGCTATACTACATTATTGCAATTTTTCTCTTATAGGGGAATTATAAAGGATATACAATAGGTACTAAGGATGTAGATGGTGAGCTCACACCTCACTGAAGAAATAGAGAAAGTTGTCATCTGTAAGGAGAAGTGAGGGAAAGATAAGTGATAGAAGGCTAAAGGTTGGATCTGCCACTGAAGAGCAAGAGCCAGAAATCCAATGAGGGATGAGCAGACAGTTGCCAAGTAAATATCCATGGCCAAGTTGTGGTTGGACAGAACAAACCTCTAGTAAGCCAAGTTCTCTGGCTCCAGCAAACACTGTAGCATAGAAGCAGGAAAAGAGCAGAGAAAGCAAAATGTGAGGCTATGTAAGGCTTGGTACAGACATGCCAAGAGAGGTGTGGGTTGGTGCAAGAGAAGATGCTGACAATAGATGTGACAGAATTCAGGTAGTTGGACTGGCAAAAAAATACCATTTGGCTATCAGGGGACTCATTTAATAATTTAGGAAAACAATATTCTAAAATATAAATATGCATGAAAAACAATTTTGTGCTTGAGAGGAAGCAGTACAAGAGATGACAGGTGAAGAGAGTTTAATTTTGGACAGTACTGAGGGAACTCAGGGGCAGCACTTCATTCTATTATCCGTGGCACATGGCTGATTAGAAGTGGAAACGAAGGTGAACAGAGGCAGAGGTAATTGACCATGAGATCAAGTGTCTGAAAGACAGCAAGTGCATTGAAAGGAGTGATGTTTGTGAGCCAGACGCTGTAAAATTCCAGGCAGAGTGACACTAACAGGAGAGAATGGGTATGGATGCTTCCCCAGTGCTGAAGAGCTGAGGGAAGATGGAGGGGCAGTGAGGAGCTGATGCCAGGCCCGAATCCAACGTGTGATCTCTCTGGCCCAAACGGAGGCAATTACAAAGTTTCTCCTTGCAGGCCTCATGGGAGGCCTTCACCATACCAGATTTGCTGGATAGCCTATGTCTTGCAGTTCTGGAAGAAGCTGTAGTCAAGGATTCATTCCTGGGTCAGCCAGACATGTTCATATACACATTTGTATTCCTAACCCAGCCACCTCAGCTCATGTCAGAGGCCACCTTATTGAGGGCCTTGGCTGAGGTGCTTTTTCACGCTTAACTTAGTATCTTTCCACTCCCATCCCTTACACCTAGCCTCTGAGCATCACTCATACAGATCTATAAAAAGAGCAGTGATCTATCCAGGCCCCTCCACAGTAAGAAGATTCCCCTATCTGTGCTAATCTACCTGACTTGCCTGGTGCTATTCCATGGAAAGAACTGGAATATTGAGGAGCCAGTGCTATTTTTTGTCTCTTGCTTGCTCTGTCACAGTAAGTGAATGAAAGCTTGGATGTTACCTTCAATTTTGCTTATTATCCTAACTTACCACCTTGACACCTGGTTCTTCAATAGTCAAGGCCTAAAAGCTTCACAGCTTTCAAACTAAAATGAAATTAGTTCTAGCTCCATAGGATCAATCGCAAAAGATAAGCCTAAACAGAATAAACTCTGCTAGTATGAATGGAAGAACGTCCCCAACCTCAGGAACTTGGACCAGTAAGTACCTCATCAAATCAGTGGCAGCATTAGACTAGAAATAAAGCGTACATGTAAATATAATACATTTGAATCATCCTGAAACCATATCCCCTATCCTCAGTCCATGGGAAAATTGTCTTCTAAGAAATCGGTCCATGGAGCCCAAAAGGTTGGAGACCACTGTCTTTAATTGTCCTTGTACAAAGTCTTATACATTACATGAAGATCTTTTGTTCTATGAGTTTCTGCAAACTGAGTGAAAGGCAAAAAACCTAGTTATTTAGGGTAGTCATGGTATTCTTAGTAATAGATGCATGATGTCACAATTATATATCAATTAAGGAAAAGGTGATGCTGAGAGAGATGTCATGATAAAATGTGATTGATATTATTGATAAAAATATTATTTGAAGACCAGAAACTTACTGATTTTATATAATTTACAGTGCTGAATTTAGTGTATAAACCATGGGAGGCATATGGTAAATATTTGTGATTTCCAAATAAATTAAATACTAAGGCTGTTGCTTTGTTTGTTTTAAATTTGATCTTTGTCATTCATATACAGTTCAGTCATTTATGTGTTTTCTTCAAATATTTTTTATGTCTTCTACACACCAGTTGCTTTACTAAGCCCTAAGATAAAGAGGTGAAATACACATGGTTCCCAATCTCAGTGATATATCAAGTGTTTACAATGCTAGCCCCCTTCTAAAGACGATCATTCAGTATTGGTAAAGATCAGTTTTAATGAGACTGTACTAAAACCTCAAGAGGAAAATAAGCAAGTTTAAATATCAAATGCAATGAAGATAGCTGATAATGAGTGATGTACAATAGAGAAAAGATTCATAAGCAGGGTAATTTCTTAAAGAGTCTTAGAGCACAGTAGAAAAACAAATACTCTTAGGTTTTTTTTTGTTTATTTTGTACATCTGTGCAAAACTTTCTCCATTCTGATTGCTTTTCTACCAATACTGTGGCCTTGTCTCCAAGACATTTACTGTAGGTGTCATAAAAATGTAAGCAAAAAGTTTTCTCCCCACCTTCTTCTCTCTCTGCCTCCTCCTTTTTCTTCTTTTCTTCTTTCATAATCACATAAGGTTATCTCACAGAAATTATAGCAAGAAATTCACTAGGTAAACAGTTGACCTAGATATGCCTTTTTATGTGTGGTTCAGTTGCTTAAAACTGGGAAAAGTGAACTAAAAATATAAGCTGTTTAAATTCACATAGGATGTCCTCTTAGACATGCTTAATGATTTGCTTGATTCTAATTGCAGTACAAGAATAAAATGAGTGCCCAGATCTAAAATCAAAAGGCAAAATTGTCTAGATTTTTTTTAAATGCACTACTTTTTTTCTTATGGCATTTTGGAGCTAGAGAACAAAAATAATCTCATAGGCAAAAGAAAAATGGATTCAAACATTTGAGAACATACATATATATATATATATGTTTAGCATTTCATATACACAGCACTTACTTAAAAAAATCTAGGGGAGGTTTAAAGCCAAAAAAAAAAAAAAAGAAAAGAAAACCCAAAAACCTGTATTCAAAATGGATTGTAGGGGAGAAACAAATCTTTAGACCAATGGTTATCACAGTTATCTCACCACCTAGGAAAAAAAATATATCCTTGGGCTAAAATCTTCTTGGGCTAAAATCTAGGCTTAAATTACATCTCTAGATTTAGGGATGATAAAAACAAAATCATCCATTTTAGAAAATAAAGAAAATTCACTTATTCTTATTTCTCCCTCCTTCCCTATCTTTCATATTTTCTCCTTTCTTTCCCACTCTTTTATTCTCCACAAAATGTGACTACTTATAATAAAAAGCAGACACTGAGTAGGTACTGAGGTGATAAAAATAAATAAGATAGATTTCTTCTCCCTAGAAGATCAATTGCAAAAGACAAACTTAAAAACGTGAAATTTGTACACTATAGTATGTGTCTCTTGTTACTGTTATTTAGTCGCTAAGTTGTGTCCAGCTCTTTGTGATCCCGTAGACTGCTAGACTTCTCTATCCATGGGATTTCCAAACAAGAATACTGGAGTGGGTTGCTATTTCCTTCTCCAGGGGCTCTTTTCAACCCAGGCATCAAACCTTATCTCCTGCTTGATAGGCAGATTCTTTACCACTGAGACATCTGGGAAGCCTAGTATATGTCATAATAGAGGCTCAATCAAAGTGCAAACACAACCCAAGGTCGAGAATCTATTTGTGTGTCTAGGGGGTGTGAGGGGGGGGTGTCAGAAAAGGCTTCACATGAAATATGATATTTAACTTGGATCAGGAAATTTGACTGAATTTTTCTCCAAATTACTCTTACCCCTAGTTTTACGTCACTAGGGTCCAGGGCAAGGAAGAATTGCTCACAAAAATGCCTCTGGGATCTTGATTCTTCCCTGTGTCAAATTTTAGCTTCCTTATTTCATGAGAAGAACAAGAGAACAAATGATGTTAACAGAGCCCTGCTCAAGGCAGTAAATCTAACCGGGTCCCTAGGAGATAGTCCCAGCGCAGAGCCGGACAGCAGCGGGCTCTCTGCCAAGTGCCAATGTCTCTGTGGCAGTTTGTCAAGCTTTTGCATCCATGAGGAAATAGGAATTACAGAAACATAGGAACACATATGAGAGACTATGGGCTAAGGAGCAGGGTAGAGAATAATGATCAACATCATAAAAGGAGGAGCGTTGATATATAATTACAATGATGCCCTATATTTGCATGGCAGTTCAGATTTCACATCTCTTTCATACACAGCATTTTCTTTAAGCCCCAGAGCAAATATGAAAGACAAACAAAGAAAATATTAAGCTTTTTATTTGAAAATTGAGAAACTGAGCAAATTAACAGTGTTGCCAAATGTCACACAGCTTGGTTTCTTATTCTGGGGATTTCTCTTCTGTTCCTTGTATTCCAGTTGCAGCATTTGCCTATTTGTCTGGGGGTATTCAGGCTGCTGCTATGAGTGAAAAAAATAAAAAAGCTCCAGGAATCATGGTTTCTAAAAGTTTGATTCTCATTTCTGCCATTCATTTTCTTCACAATAAAGACATTAGAATAGTAAACAAAATTGACTTTTTTTTCTGATTATGGGGAACAGAAAACCACAGTCAGTACCTGAATTATTAATTATTTAGTTATTTTTTGCCAGTTCCTGATTCAGAAGCACATTCATACCCTGAAACGGTACATACCTGTCCATATAATCTATACCATTCAAAATTCCCATACCTACAGAGGATGAGATGGTTGGATGGCATCACCAACTCAATGAACAAGAGTTTGAGCAGGCTCCAGGAGTTGGTGATGAACAGGGAAGCCTGGCGTGCTGCAGTCCGTGGGGTCGCAAAGAGTCAGACACGACTAAATGACTGAACTGAACTGAGCTGAACCATCTGAAAGTGTCCAAAGTATGGACTTAGTAATTTTATAACCAAGCAAGACACAAAACTCACAGTTTTAAAATGCACAGCCATAGTGCAGTGCATCATAGAGCAAGTTCATGGGGCACATTAAGCTCCCATGTTTCATAAAAAAATGTATTAGAGGCAGTGACTGGCTCCCAATGTTTTTTTTAATTTTTTCTTTTCCTATAAACCTTAAAATAGACTTATAGGATGGCAATAACCAATAGTATAAAATAGAGCACTTGGATTAGAGGAGTAATACATGGAACATTCAGGAATAGCAGTTTGCCCCAGAAAAAATAACCCAAATGGTGAGCCTCAAGAACATACGATATAACTGCAGTGATTACTATCTCCAGGCCTTTGTGTAACCATCTACCAGCTTTGCCGCACTGGCACATCACATGTATTGGTGCCGGTGGTGGTGGTACGCGTGCGTGTGTGCTCAGCTGCTCAGTCATGTCCAAATCTTCGTGACCCCATGGACTATAGCCTTCCAGGCTCATCTGTCCATGGAATTTTCCAGACAAGAATACTGCAGATGGTTGCCATGTCCTATTCCACGGGATCTTCCCAATCCAGGGATTGAATGCACGTCTCCTGCATTGACAGGCAGATTCCTTACCACTGCGCCACCTGGGAAGCTCATATTATGTTCCTTTAACTTGAACGTTTTGCTTTTTCACTTAAAAACGACATATTTTTCAAAAATCACTTAACTCTAATAAGAGAGGAAGCCCCCAAATTAAAATTGGGGCCCCCAAATGAAAATTGTATTGGTATTGTTCTCCATCTTGAGTCTTAAACTCTAAGACTGATGCCCCTCCCTTTCACAAAAGAGAGAAAGATTTGTCTAGAGAAGAGCTAAAGATATAGGGGCATTAAACTGAACATTTTCTTTGATGATAACCAGAAGGTTTGGAAGAGAAGTGAAAAGAGCTTGACCACTGTCTGACTCATTGTCATTTAATGTATCTCAACATGCTCCCTAAAACCATCTCTAAGCCACAGCTATTATTTGGAATGCACTAACATATTAATTTTCATTCATCACTTAGGTAGTATATAGGAAATGATCAGTATATGTGTGTTAGATATACGCTAAATCAAATTTAGACTTAGTATCTCTTTAGTACTTTTGTCTGGCCCCAGTTATCTTATAATCCTAATTGATGGCTTCAGATTTTCAACACAAATCTGCAAATTCCTAGCAAAAAATAAATACTTGGTAATACTGACAAATAATTGGTCAGTATCTGAATCGGTTTGGACAGAACAAAAAGACATTCATTCCCACCATCAAAGTGAATGATAGGAATGGAAGAAATTTTATTTGTGCTATGCATATTCAAATGAGATATATGCTATTTCTATTTTTCCATTAGTATGTTAGGATATTGAACTGCTGCTGCTGCTGCTGCTGCTAAGTCACTTCAGTTGTGTTCGACTCCGTGCAACCCCATAGACGGCAGCCCACCAGGCTCCTCCGTCCCTGGGATTCTCCAGGCAAGAATACTGGAGTGGGTTGCCATTTCCTTCTCCAATGCATGCATGCATGCTAAGTCGCCTCAGTCATGTCCGACTCTGTGCGACCCTCTGACAGCAGCCCACCAGGCTCCTCCGTCCCTGGGATTCTCCAGGCAAGAACACTGGAGTGGGCTGCCACTAGAAGATATCTAATAGAACTCAAAGAAAACATAACTTACATATGTTAAATACAGTCTAATACTATGGGAGAAGCTATTGCTTCTTCACATTGACTCATCTGTTTAGGAAAGTCGATCTTTATCTGAGTCTCCAGGTTTGACTTGCACCTAAAATGACTACAGCACGTGTTCATTGTCAGACGTTCAACTGTTATTCATGTTGACATCTTTCACATATTCTGTCCTAATTGCATCCTGGAAGCACAATAATGTTGTTCCATATTTCAAAGACAAAGAAGTTTCTGTAAAGCAAAAATAATAAGAAGATGTTCGACACGTTAATACTGGCTTTCAGAGAATGCAAAGGTAGAATACAAGGAAATGTGTTCTTTGAGAATGATAAATATCATTAAAATTCAGAAGCATTTTAGCTGTGTTGAAAACTTAATAAAGAAAAGGGTATAAAATCTAAAATATAAGTGTATTTTCATAAAGAATAAAATAAGAAAATATACATTGAATCACCAGTAGGAGAAAAGGAAGATAAAGGAAACAAATTTTGGAATGACACAGATTAATGTTAGGAGATACTGTTTATATATGTTTTAAGCTTTATATAGAAGTAATATAATACCTTTAAAAAAATTAAGCCATAGAGGTTGGAGAAAATAATTCTGCTATGTCCTTCATACTTTTAAATGTGTATACAATGTATAAATTATAAAACTAAGAAGTCACAAAATTGCTATAATGTTAACCCCATTAATCCAAAATTATCTAATCAGTATTCTGTCCAAATCCAGGGAGATGGACCAATCAATGACCCGTCTAACCATGTCTAGCACTGAGTTTCTACATGGTTATAACAATAGTAAAGGTGAAACTCAAATGAAAGACCAAAATTTTAACATATTGAAAAAACCCTACATTTCTGATGGGAATGCAAAATGGTATAACCACTTTGGAAGATATTATGATAACTTCTTACAAAACTAGTTGTTCCTACCACAATTCCCAGTATTCACATTCCTTGGTACTTACTCAGAGGAGTGGAAAACTTATATCTACACAAAAACTTACACACAGATATTTATAGCAATTATTCATGACTTCCAGAATGTGGAAGCAGCCAAGATTATTCTCCAATGGGTAAGTAAATAAATAATATATGTTATATCCAGATTTAAAAAAAAAAAACATTATTCGGTCTTAAAAAGAAGTGAGCTATTAAGCCATGAAAAGACATGGAAAAACTTTAAATGCCTCTTTCTAAGTGAGAGAAGTCAATCTGAGAAGGCTACATACTATATGATTCCAACTATATGACATTCTGTAAAAAGCAAAACTATGGAGGCAGGAAAATGATCAGTGGTTGCCAGGAGTGAAGGAGGGGTGAAAGATAAATAATCAATGCATAGAGAATTTTTAGGGCAGTATGATATAATGATGACCATATAATTATACATTTGCCCAAACCTACAAAATATACAATAAATACCTTAGTGAACCTTAAGGTAAGTATGGGCTTCATAATGTGTCAATGTAGGTTCATCCTTGGTGGAAAATGCACCATTCTGGTGAGTAGTATTGATAATGAAGGAGGCTATGCATGTGTGGGGCAGGGGTAAATGGGAAATCTCTGTGTTTTCTGTCAGTTTTACTGTAAAACTAAAATTGCTCTAAAAACGTCTTCAATAATATTTAAGAAATCACTTGTGTTCAGTGTAAAGGTATTGTTAAAGTGATATTTTTGAGCAGATGTCTTATAAAATTTCATTATGTTTGACAAAGTAGACACCAAAGCACTTATGCATACACCTTTTTCTCAGGAAAGTGTGAAAAGCTAATTTAATGGACCTATATCTATAAGCAAGCCTTATCGCCATATAAATCCTTAAAGTTCTCAAAAAATGAACTGAAGGATGCAATATAAAATATTAGATGTATAAGACTGGACAGAAATCAGTTTCAGGGAACTCCTCATTCAATATTTCATCATTATTTACAACTCTCAACGAAATGATCAGTCTTACTTATTTAACAAATGTTTGCTGTGTGTTGTCATGTCAGACACAGCCTTAGTATCTAGACAGCTGTTTCTTTCTAACCAAACTACATCATTGTCACAGTTCAGCTTACTAGACACAACCTTAGTATTTAGACAGCTGTTTATTTCTAACCAAACTATATTATTGACACAGTTCGGCTTATTAGACAATCCTAAGTCATTTCAGTCATATCTGACTCTTAGTGACCTCATGGGCTGTAGCCCAACAGGCTCCTCTGTCTATGGGATTCTCCAGGCAAGAATATTGGAGTGGGTTGTCATGCCCTGCTCCAGGGGATCTTCCTGACCCAGGTCTCTTACATCCCTTGCATTGGCAGGTGGGTTCTTTACCACTGAGCCACAAGGGAAGCCCTAATTTATTAGACAGTTCTTCCTTATTTCATTTTTTGGAATTAAGCCTTTGAAGCTATATAAGTTGCCTTCTCTTTTAGAAGAAATTCTCCAAGATTAAGAGAAACATCCCTAATTTACCAGAACAAAGTACAGAAAAAAATACAGTTGAATGGGTTTGACTTTGTAGGTCCATTTATACATGGACTTTTTTCAAAGTGCAGTACTATAAAATCTGAGGCTGGTTGAATCCAGGGATGAGAAACAGTGGATGTAAAGGACCAACTATAAATTACATGTGAATTTGTGACTAAGCTGAGGTCAGTACCCTAACCCTGCATTGTTCAAGGGTCAATTCAATTTCCTTTTGTACTTCAAAGCCCTTGGAATATACTTATTTTTAGTGCTAAATATAGTTCTTTAAAGCGCTAATCACAAAGATGTGACTAGTTGATTACATGCAGGTGGACTCAATGGCCATGGGTTTGGGTGGACTCCAGGAGTTGGTGATGGACAGGGAGGCCTGGCGTGCTGTGGTTCATGGGGTTGCAGAGTTGGACAGGACTGAGCAACTGAAATGAACTGAAGTGGGTTGCCATTTCCTTCTCCATCTTCCTCCTTATTATCCCTCAAATATGGCTTCTTCCTTAGTTTAAACTGGAGAAACTCCAAATTGGTTTCTGACTCCAGGGTGATTTTCTACCCTCTAATCACATGCCAGGCAGTTCTAAGAATATGCAAATTATATAATTTCCCTGCCTAAATTTATGAAATTACACTATTTTGAATAGGATATGTACTCATGTAAAGGATTTTTCCCATCTTTCCTTCTATGTTAATCCCTTCATTTTCTACTATAATTGAGAGTTTCATTTACCAAGTCCTAGTAAAGTCTATAGTTTTATTGACATTTTTTGTATTAAAATATGAATTTTATCATATCTTCATTCATACTCTGAATTAGAACATAAATTTCTGAATGCATTGGTGGCAATTTCAATCTCCTCGTCACATGCTAACATTCTGAGTTACTGAGAAAGTTTATCATGATCATGTTTTCCTTTCAACCCTATCCAGTATCTTTCACCATAAGTAGTGATCTCATGTGTATTCAGAAATTAAGAGTATATTGATATCAATAATTAGCACATACAAATATAGCAAGATTGTGTAAGCTCAAATCTTTCCTGTTTCTCCTGGAATTATTCAATACATCATAGTTACTACATGCACGTTAGCCTGTTACTAGGAGACATACAGGGTTTGGAAAACATAGGAATTGGATAAATATAATTAACTATTTGCTGTATTAAGTTAAGGAGAAATGTCAGTGGGAAAGTTGACACTCAGTTTTTTCCCTAATTTTTTCATATTTTGATTTTAGGGTTGTTTTAAACACTTCATTAAGAAAATTTTCATACTCAAAAGTAGAGGGAAGGAATTTTTATGAATTCTGTCTATTTTGGCAATAACAGTCCATCTGTGTCCTGTGGTTTGTCATTTAACCTTTGCACTTCCTTTTCTCCTGTGCTCTCAAAACAGAATGCCAATAACGTTTCCTCAGAGCTCTTAGAAATTTAAAAATTAAAGCTTTCTACTGAAAATGCTAAATGCAATTTAGATTAAATACAAATACAATTTAGATTTAAATACAAATATAATTTAGATTTAATGGGAGAATTGGGGCATGTAAATATTATAATAAGAGCAAGAGAGCAGGGTGTTGACTGTGTTTTATAGATGAGAACAGGGAACTGGAAATCAATTATATTCCTAACTCTGTTACTTTTTGCTGTTATCGGGAGAAAAGCATATAACCTGTCTCAGTTTACTCATCTGGAAATAAAAATTGCTTTTCTTTTCTGATGTGAGCCTTAACTAGATTATTAAAGCTGTCTGAAATCACTTTTTATGTAAGAAAAAATATACACAATTTAAGGATAAATATGACATCATGCATAAAGATATTTGTTTAGAGTGCTCAGTTTCCATGGAGAAGGCAATGGCACCCCACTCCAGTACTCTTGCATGGAAAATCCCATGGATAGAGGAGCCTGGTAGGCTGCAGTCCATGAGGTCGCTAAGAGTCAGGCACGACTGAGCGACTTCACTTTCACTTTTCACTTTCATGCATTGGAGAAGGAAATGGCAACCCACTCCAGTGCTCTTGCCTGGAGAACCCCAGGGTCGGCGGAGCCTGTTGGGCTGCTGTTTATGGGGTCGCACAGAGTCAGACATGACTGAAGCGACTTAGCAGCAGCTCAGTTTCCAAGGCTGAAATAAATGAGGCAGCCATCTGTACGGGGTGCCAGACAGAGCATCATGTCCTAATGGTTCAAGAATTTGGCAGCATAAGTGTTTATGGTCCATGGATCAAAGCTAAGAAAAAGGTCACTTCAGGAGAAAGATGATGTTCAACTAAATAACTCTCTACCAGCTCATACACACAAAGTAATGAGTCCTGGTGTCCTAGAGAAAACAAATATAAAGAAAATCTGGATGCTGGAAAACCTTTAGTAAGATCAATAAACAGTAAACTGTGGAGAAAGACCAATTAGATACACAGAAAGTAACAGAGTAACAGATCATTCTCTTAGATCTCTGGCACTTGCCAATGGCCGTTTCACAGAGACTGAAATCTTCAGCCCTGCCTATGGGAACACCTTGATCTTTGAATCTTTACTGTGTTTTGTACAGGGTATTCTCTTGTACTGATTTGTTGTGGCTATAAAGCAATTAGCAAAACAGCTTACATTTGTATTTATTCTCTATTCCATACCTCTCTGTTTCATGGTTTTTTCTCTTCAAAATCCATTCCTTGTCACAGAACTTTTCTGCCTACAATGTAGGAGACTCAGGTTCCATCCCTGGGTCAGGAAAATCTCTTGGAGAAGGAAATGGCAACCCACTCCAGTATTCTTGCCTGGAAAATGCCATGGACAGAGGAGCCTGGTGGACTACAGTTCGTGGGGTCACAAAGAGTTGGACATGACTGAGGGAATAACACTTCACTTTCAAGGCAGAGAAGGGTGGATTTCTGCATGTCTCACAAATGTCATTAGTTTCTCTTACCTGTGAGACCAGTTTCCCCTGGTTGGCTCCTATGGAGCAGAGCGGTCTGTTGTACCATTACCAGCATTCCCAGATGCTGCTCCCAGATGTGGTAATGGAGCTGAAACCAAATGGAAGAGGGTTCTGAGATGCTTTTATGGAGCTGAGCTGTGTCTAAACTCAAGACTGTTTTCATCCAACTTCTGCCCACTGGTAATATCCGCACTCCCTCATCAAATTCTTAACCTCTATAAAAGACCTTATGTCAGGTCACCACCTCTATACCTTTGAACTTGAATGGATTTAGTAATCCACAAACAACTTCCAGACACTGCCATTCTCGCCTAAATTAAAAACCTCTTCCCTCTGCCTTTTTTCTGATTTTTTTTTTCTCTCTCAGATTTCATCAACCATTTTGCTTTGTGCTCTCTCCACCCTTTTTTTAATAAAAGCTCAGACCTTCTCCCTTTCCTTAAGCATAGTCATTTGATTTCAGGTTTAGCTATGGGATTATTGACCACAATAGGATTTGTAAAGGGATTTTAGAGAACATCAAGTTCATTTTCTCTATCTAGTGTCTGATGACTCCAATGCACCTTCCAGTCTCTGCTTCCAAACCTCTGGGCATGCTAAGTCACTTCTGTCATGTCCTATTCTTTGCAGTGCTATGGACTTTAGCCCACCAGGCTCCACTGTCCATGGGATCCTCCAGGCAAGAATACTGGGGTGGGTTGCCTTGTCTTGCCTTCCTTCAAGGGATCTTCCCAACCCAGGGATCAAACGCACATCTCTCTGGTGGCTCAGACAGTAAAGAATCATCCTGGGTTCCATTCCTGGGTTGGAAGAACCCACTCCAGTATTCTTGCCTGGAGAATCCCCAGCAACAGAGAAGACTGTCAGGCTGTAGTCTCAAATAGAAACGACTGAGCTACTAGACACACACAGCACCACCTGAGAGGCACTCACCTAAAATTCATTCCTTCCTGGGAAACTTTTCTTCTTCAGAGAAAATTAGAAAGTATTTGTATTATTCCTCAACAAAGCTGGGGGAGGAGGGGCATGGAAAGGAAGTCTTCACATGAGGACCTTAAAAAAAGAGACTGTGATCTTGCACAAAGAACAAAAAAGATCTAAGATAAGATGAACAGAAAAGAATCTGATTTCTATTTTATCTTTATAATTATTTTTTAAGAAGCTTAGTGAATAACATTCCTTGTATTTTGGTTTCTAATATATAAAATGGAACTGATAATAGACCTCACCTAAATGCCTTCCTCTAAATACCTCATTGAGTTGTCATGGAAACCTTATGAAATAATGTATAGCAGACTCTCACTTAGGCCTAAATCAGATCCAGTGCTAGGGTTAATCTGAGCATTATCTGTGAGTGATGGGGGACTTGCTCAAAGAATCTGTGTATTTGGCATAAATGTTCCAGAGGTAGAAGAATTAGGGGAAAAAAATATAGCATAAAATAGGCTAACGCAAAACATTCTCTCCACTTCCATGGAGATCACAGCACTACGCTGGCACCTTAAGGGTCAGCAAGGATATTAACATTCTCACAGAGGCGCTAGTGGGCACTTTTAAAGTAATTTAGAGAACAGAGAGCATTAAGAAAAGAATTCAGACAGATGAGAAAGAAAATAAAGAGTATCTTGTGATAGCAATGGCTGATACACAACATGTGAGACAAGGCCAAATATCTCTCAGGACTCCCAGAAACACCAGGTGGGAAGGGCTGCTAGTTTAAGTGCCAATGGGATCAAGATACTACCGCCACTGCTTTTTAATATTAACATTGCCTACTTGTATTCAAGGGATAAAAATCAGATTATTTACATTAAAGAGCTTTGCAAACTACAAAGGTCTATACAAAAGAAATGCAATACTATGCTTTTACATGACTAAAACATCTAGGTATGTCTTTTCTATTACAGATGTCCACTCTTAAAAGAAAAAAACACACACACTTTTTATCACTCTTATGAAATTAAAGCACAAATCTGAACCACTACTGAAATGCAAAGAAAACAGGTTGCCTTACTTTTCTCCTGACCAAGCTTCTGTCTATTTTTAGACATATATAGGAGTGCTGCTCTTGAATGACTAATTAAAGAGCTAAGGGGGAAAGTCAATGCAGGGGAAATTCTTTTGATTAACTTACATACTGCATGTAGGCATAATCTACATCATCCATAGAGTACCCACTTAATCAATGCTCCTTATCAAGCACCAATTTCTGGGAAAGGAAGAGAGGGGCAGGTATAAAAAATCCTAAAGAATCCTTCCTCCACTTCTTAAGCAAACCCCTTTAGTCACCTCTCCTCAATTTTAAAATCTTGGAAACTACCCATCTGAAAGATGAATAGCCCCAAATTCCAGCATACCGAATTTTTCCTTAGTTAAAGCAAACATGTTGTATGTATGATCTTAAAGTCTAGATAAATGCAGTGGGCAAAACTACATGGACAGTCCTTTCCCACTTCTGCAGACTAATTATAGCCTGTTTAGGCTGCCTGACCAAATCCCAGCTCTGCTTTTAATCTAAATCTGGAGTGGAATGGCCCTAATAGTTAAGCATTTACATTCAGGGTGGACATAGACACTGGACCCTATTCTCTAGACACTTTACTCATTTTATCTACACTCTGAAATAAGAAACACATATATTCCTCAAGAAAGGAGTATCCTCCCCTGATGTGTGGGAGGCACTAAACAAACACTGGTCATTAGTTGTTGAATTAATACACTGAGTGATTACTCATTGCCAACCCTGTGCTAAGTAATTGGAATCAAGTTGTGGAGAAGATAAAGCTCCTCTCCTTGTGGAAATTACATGCATAATAAGTGCATAAACAAACAAATATTGTAGTTTCAGATGGTGTCAAATTCTATTTAAGACTCATGAAGATTAATTAAGATGGTATATATGAGCAATTTTGAACCATGTGAAAAACCTTAGGGCAGAGCAGCTCAGGCAGAGAGAACTGCAGATATAAAGGCCCTGAAGGAGGAATGAGCTTAGCAGATGGGTGTAACAGCAAGACAGGACTGTGGGAGCAAAGAGACCGGGAGGGCTTCGAAAGGCTTTGTGGGCCTGGATCAAAGTTTGGGCTGTCTCAGAATCAGAGTAGAACCGATTGGAAAGAAAGATTTTGGAAGGAAAGTGATGCAAAGTAAATTGTGTTTGGAGGTGGCTCTAACTGCAATGTGGAGAATGGACAGTACAGGGTAAAAGTAGATCAACAGGCCAGAGAATTACTCAGAAGAAAGTCAGTGTAAGTTGTCATAAGAGTTCTTGTTTTATTTTTTCCAAATTTTAGTATAATTGCAAGAAATATGGACCTGTGCAACTTTTTTGAGATTCCTTTTTAAAGAAGTGTGTTGCTAAGCAGGTTGCTATGGAAACTGGACAAAGCCAGGAAGATAGTGACTTCAGTATTTTATGCTGACTTTATTTAAATACCAGCAAAGGGAAGCCAGGAGTAGCTTAATGCCCCAAAGGAAAAAAAAGTGTGAGTTAGAAAAGGTCAGGGAAGGAGCTTGTGTGTGTTTTTATGAGTGTGAGTGTGCATGTGTGTGAGTATGAGAGTATGAGTGGGTGGGAGTGTGTGTATGTGGAAGCAAGGGCGTGTGTATGCTGTGGATGTCTGTTTTAACCACTCCCACAAGAAAGATGATTGATGGCATGCCTCTGGGTGACTATCAGAAGAATTTGTCTAGATGGGAGATATAACTCTTGATTTAATAAAAGAACTTGTTAAGGTTCCATTGACTGATCAAAAAGTCAGTAAAAACAGGAAGATTGAACTCATTTGAAGAACAAAGCAAAATGCAGTAATAGGAAGGACCGTTTCTCACTAGAGATGGTTTGTTGTTGTTCAGTTGCTCAGTTGTTCTGACTCTTTGCGACCCCATGGACTGCAGCTCACCAGGCTTCCCAATACTTCACTATCTTTACTTAAGTTTGCTCCAGCTCATGTCCGTTGAGTCGATGATGCCATCCAACCGTCTCATCCTCCGTTACCCCCTCCTCCTTCTGCCTCTATCTTTCCCAGCATCAGGGTCTTTTCCATGGTTTAGAATAGTGTAAAGACAAATCTAGACTTTAAAATTAGACAACAAATTCGGTAGTTACTTAAAAGACCTTGAGAAAGATCCTTAAATATGTATAAACTTTGGCGTCCTCAATTGCAAAATAAGGAGAAATGCTTATTTTGCTGATGGCAGCTTAAAATGTTAGCTACCACCCCCCCCCCCAACAAATTCATTCTCTTTTTCCATGGATGGGAATATTTGGGAGACAATGGACTGACAAAGGCCTCTGTTTCTCAGTTTCCTTCCGAGTCCTTGCTCTCTCCCACATTCCTTGCGTCCAAATTCAGTCACGTGAGTTCTTCTGGCTAATGGACATGAGTATGTCACTTCCCAGGCAGTTTTACAACGCAGCTGTGCTACTACGCATGCTCCCTTTTTCCTACTTGCTGGTTAAACGAGGAGGACGCTGAGAACTTTTATAAAGGAAAGAGCAACAGCAAGATGGAGAAAGCCTGAGTTCTAGAATCACCACATGTAGGAAAGAAAATCACTTAAGAGGATCAAAATTGGACCATTTAGATGTGTGCAAATAGACTTTAAAGTCTTTGAATTGATAAGCTACTAAAATTTGGGGTTGTTTCATATTGCCAGTCCACGTGCTTATTATGAATGCTGTGAATGATCCAAAGTCCATCACTTAGCAATGCACGTTTGATAAATTAAACCAAATAGTGCTAATTACCTTGTATAAATTACTTAACCTGAGTCTTAATTCACTCATGTGTAAACTATAAATCCCCTGAATATTTTCTTCTATTGTCTGAATTTCTCCAATTCCATCCATCATTCTTCAAATTAAGGAGTGTTCAAATCCTGCATTATTATGTTTTAAGTTTTTAGGTTGGTCAATGCTCCTCTTAAAGGGTATCACTCAGAATTAAATACATTAACCATATACAAGTCTAGTATAGCAGGATTAATAACCTTGTCTGTGTTAAATACTAGGCAACTATTGTAGTTAAAGATGACATGGAAAAAGATGAAACCAGTGTCTCTGTACCTAAGATAGTAACAAGTTGATGTGTATAAGAGTGCCTATGCCTTCATTTCATATTGATGCAATCATATTCTGGGAAAAGAGTGTGAACATCACTGTATTTGTTTTAACTCATCATTTTATTATGGGTATCTCTCATTACATTAACTATTTCTTCCAACTTTGTGTTAACTCCAAATCTGGTTAACATGGCTTCTATATCTTTCTCTAATCCATTATCAAAACGCCTAACTGAAAGGCCAAGTTCATTATATTTTCTGAAGGACAGTTTTAAATACATCAATAAACATCCACATTTATAAACATGTGTTTCCAAACCGCCATCAGTCATCGTTATCCTAAGAAAGTGATTTTTATATGTTTGTGAGCTTCTACTTCTATCTGCTCCCTAGGCAATTTCACTTTCCTATTCATCCGTCCATAAGCAGTCCACTACTGGGAGCCTATGTATTTGAGAAGCAGATGTAGTCAACAAACAGTTACCAGAGCAGTTCTCAAAGGGGAAATTCCACTTTCGGAGGGCCATTTTAGAAGTTTGAGAGCATTTTTTGGTTGACACAATAACTAGGGGGCCCATTAAAATTTAGGGCACAGGGATGACCAGGGGTACTGTTACACTGCAGGGCACAGTGCTGTCCTTCACACTGGATGACTGAGTCATCTCAGCCAACTACCAAATATCATATAGGAGAGTCATATAGATGAGTGATCTCTATACAACGTCTGAGCCCAGGTCCTAACTCTATTGATTCATATCTGCCAACTATCAACTATCCTATGAGAGATTCATGCAGATGAGTAATCTCTATACAATATCTGAGCCTAGATTCTAACTCTACTTAGCATGAAAAAACAAATGCACACACACACACACACATATATATACACACACAATTTTTCTGTTTATTAAACAGAATTTTTCAGAAATGTCATTATGCTAATCAGCAAAAAGTACTTTCTTGGTAAGTCCATCAAGATTTGTTCACTTTTTTGGAAAAGCACACCATAAACTGCAGTAATCTTATGAAATTCAAGTTTGCATGCACAATTCCGTGTCATTCTGCACTTTTAGTTGCCACATCAACACTGTGTCTGACTCTATACACTGGATCTGTATATTAGCTTCTATTTCAATTGACAAAGATAAAAGTGCAAATGATATTTGAAGGTTTCCTGTTTTTTAAGTATTTTTCATAGGTAAAAAGTGATTACCTGTCAAGTAATCACTTGACAAGTGATTACTTAGTACGTCTTCTAGTGTATTCATACGTTATCCTTTACTAAAGATATGCATATTAGTTAATTATAAATTAGTTACCTCTGATTTTTTCTTTTTATTAGAGTTGGCATATAATATTTAGGTGTTTTGAAAATATGTGTAAATAGGTCTTATTATTTAAATTTCAGGACAGTAAATGGAATATTTCAAAGTATTTGCTATAAAAAGGGAGGAATTAGGCCTGATAGGATTAAAAATATCAATTTAGGGCCTTCCTAGCAGCTCATTGGTAAAGAATTCACCTGCCAATTCAGGATCTGTGGCCCAGGAAGATCCCACAGGCCAGGGCAACTAAGCTTGTGCACACAAGTACTACGGCTGCACTCGAGAGCCCATGAGCAGCAGTTGCTAGAGCCCATGCCCCAGAACAGCAGAAGCCACCTCAATGAGGAGACCACACAAAGCGACTCGCCCCACTTGCCACAACTAGAGAAAAGTCTGTGCAGCACCAAAGACCCAGCACAGCCAAACATAAATAAATAAATAACTTAAAATATCAACCTAATGCTTTATATAAATAAAGACGTCTGTGGTTGGATTTGGTAGAGACTAAACAGTAAGAAATAGTTCTGATTTAGGCAGCAAAAGAATAGATTAGAAATAGATATGCAATAAACACAATGATAGACATATGAACAAAGTACAAAAGACACACAGAAGGGAAGCATCTAATTCTGTCCTGAGCATGTAGCAGGTACTGTCATTGCCCCTTGGCCCTCATCATGCCTTTATCTGCTGACAGGTTCTTACTGTAAGTACTGGTGATTTTCTGCCTCTGGTCTTTCTCTGATCATCTTTCTTTGAGCATGTTCACCCCATGCTCAGGGCAGGCTGGAAGAACCACTGAGACAATTATCTATCTTCTTGCAAGACCAATTCTCAAGCAACGAGAGGAAAGAATTGATGCATACATACCCCAGCTTTATCATCTCTCAGGGAAACAAACTACTTGAATGCAAGTCCTCATTTTAGTGTACTTCTGGGTAAGCTCAACTTAAGATAGGTTGTAAATTTCGTTTGCTGTTTGCTTGAAGATCCATTCCCTACCTCCTCTCTGATCTGCTTTGCATCTCAAGGAACTGAATTTCCCAGGCTCTCCTCTGCAAGTGACATGTAATTGGTTTGGAAATGGAAGTCATTGGTGGAAGAAAGAGGGGCAAGAATAGAGAGAAGGCAGGAGATTTATGTATCTCTCACACTACATGGGCTTCCCTGGTAGCTCAGATGGTGAAGAATCTGCCTGCAGTGCAAGAGACCTGGGATTGATCCCTGGGTCAGGAAGATCCCCTGGAAAATGGAATGGCAGTCTACTCCAGTATTCTTGCCTGGAGAATTCCATGGACAGACCTTGGGGTCACAAAGAGTCGGACACAACTGAGTGACTCACACTCTCACTTTCATTCTACACGATGGTGTCTCCAGCAACCGCTGTGCTCTCTCTGGTCCAACTCCCAAGGAACAACCTCTCATCAGGCCCCAGCTTCAGCCCATACCGTGGTTCTTGTTTGGACAATCCAAATCCTAGCCTCTGATAAGCCAGCTGTTCCTTTTCTCCTTCCAGTATGACTTTCCTAGGAAATTCAAGCAGTTTAGTGCTTTCAGAATATTCATCATAAAATGGTGAATGAGAAGAAATGAGCTAGAAAAGTCAGAAGCAGTTAGATGAAAAAGGATGTCAGATGCATCTTATGGGATTTATCTTGTTAAGTAAAATTTCCTGAATTTAAATACTGTTTCTTTTTTTTCTTTTAGAAAACCCTTCATAGTGTTGAGTTATTCAACTGTGTGTGAATCTTTATTTTTAAATGACAAGACAGTTTTTTTCATATATTTTTAATCTGTGTATTTCTTTTGGGCAACAAAATTATCTCCGCCCCAGTGACAATACAATGCCAATGAGACACACATCAGACTGGGGCTTAGGAGATGTGAATCCTAAAACCTGTTTTCTCATGTTGAGATGATGATGACATAAGCAAACAAATAAAAGAAGGAGAAGAAAAACCATTGGAGGCTACTTCACCATCTGGATAAACATCTGCCCTCAAAATATTTCCTAACTCTTGCAACTGTAAAGAAAATTGGAGGCCAAAATCTGATGTATATGAGTCAAGACACTTTACCCTAAATGAGTTACTACTTCTTATTTTTTCAGTGAAAACAAAATCTAAAGACTGTACAAGGGCTAACTGTATTAAAACAATTTGGGAAACTGTAAGTTAATTGTTTTTCTCCTTGGTTCCTTCTTGCCAACTCCAAAAAAGAAGGGTAATACAGGAATAGTTGCCTAAAACCTAAACTGATAAACCATGAAAAATTAAATACCAAAGTTTAATGCAAATAGGAAGAAACAATTTTGTGCTTTTCTATGTTTTCAGAGGTCTGGTGAATGTAAATCACAAGGGTTGTTAAATTAGCTAAAGCTTAATTTACTCAGGATATATTAAAAATAAAAAGGACAAAAACTTCAAAAACCACTATTATTTTATTTTCAAGTTCTGTCCACATGACCAAATTTCAGCAGAAATCATGATAAGTTAGGGAATAAATTAAAACAATTTTGACAAAAACTACATCGATTGATGTGGACATAGAGGGGGATAAGCACAGCTCAGGCATTTCTAGAGATGATTCAAATGCTTTCAAGTCTCCATATCCTAGTGCACATCAAACATCCTTAGTTTAAAAAAAAGTGCTTCTCTTTGTGGGAGATTCACAATTTTCCTGGCATTGCAGTATGACATTTTCCCCGATAGGCTGTCAAAAACTAGGGCATTGAATTGCATTTTTTTGCCAAGTAGCTTCCCTTCTGACTTATAAAAATAAGTGATATTTCATCCTTCTTTATTGGAGTCACTTAAATGTAATATAGGCTAAACCCCATGGGCTCTATCAAAGTGATAGAGATTTGAAGAATTCAAAGAATACCTATTATTTCCTTAATTCCAGTAACTATTTTCTCCCTATTACACTGTGTGACTTCTTTGTTTCATAAGGAATCATTATTTAGCCATAAAGAACCTGAGGGACTTCCCTGGTGGTCCACTAGTTAAGAATCTTGCTTGTCAGTGCAGGAAATATGGGTTCAGTCCCTGGTGTGGGAAGATTCCACATCCTTCGGGGCAACTCAGTCTGTGTGCCTCAACTGCCGAAGCCTGTGAACCCTAGAGCCTGTGTTCTGCAAGAGAAGCCACTGGGATGAGAAGCCTGCACACTGAAACTAGAGAGCAGCCCCCATCACACGGAGGAAGTCTGCATACAGCGAGGAAGACCCAATACAGCTGGAAACAGATAAAGTTAATTAAAAAAAAAAACAAAACTACTTGCAGAACATGTCACTATATGATCCCCATGTATTCTGTAATTTAAAGACTGCCTTGATTCTAAAACTGAACTATGATGGTGCGAAAGACAAACAAACAAACAAACAAAACCCCATAAAAACCTCAATCAAGAGGATAAATCAAGACTTCTAAATATCACATTTTTAAGCAGGTTCATTGATACCTGAGGTGTAGTAATTTGCCACCATATTATAACTTTCACTAAATTGAAATCCAATAAGATTTACAAGCAATCAAAAAAGAATTTATTGATCTCCTGTATTATGTAGCTTGTGTCTGACAGGCTTAACTGTAAATGCTGGCATTAGTTACCATCTTTACAATGCGGAAAGAAAACTCTAAATTTCCTTGAGTCTCACTGCCCTCATATGCAGAATATTGAAATGCTGATTTCTTCCTTAAAGTAATGCTGTGAAGATAAAATTAGATAATTCCATGAAGTCATATTCTGGATATATTTCTTTTTCTTATCTGATCTGAAGTACAAGTACTTGGTAGGGTTATGGTAGGGAAGGTTTGTAAAGAGTCTGGGTGACTACTCTGAATTGAATGTTTGTGACCTTTCAGAATCCTTATGCTCAAGCCTTAACCTCCAATGTGATTGTCTTTAGTGGTGGAGGAATCTGGGAGGTAATCAGGTTTGGATGAGGTCATGGGGCTTGAACCTTCATATTGGAATTGAAGCCCTTTAAAGGGGATAAAGAGCCCTGAGCCCTCTCTCTCCACCACGTGAGGAAACCAGGAAGAAAGCTTGAAATATATACATATATATATATATTTTTTTTTTTCTAGAAAGATACAACCTACCAAAACTAGGTTGTATCTTTCTAGAAAAAAACTTCAGTTTTGGTAGGCTGTAT
>ML661344.1:6553184-6876474 GCA_007570785.1 Antilocapra americana | reverse complement strand
GAGAGAGAGAGAGAGAGAGGGAGAGAGAGAGAGAGAGAGGGAGAGAGAGAGAGAGAGAGAGAGAGAGAATTACCATATCTAGCAATTCACTTTGGGATATTTCTCAAAAATATTAAAAGAAATAAAAGCACAAACTCAAAAAGATATATGCACCTCCATACACACATTCATGGCAACATTATTTACAACAGCCAAGAGAAGGAAACAATCTGCGTCCATCCATGGATGAATAGATTTTAAAATGGAGATATATAGATATATATACAGAGAGAGAGAGAGAGAGATACATGGATACATAATGGATTATTATCCAGCCCTAAAAAGAGTGAAATCTGGCCATTTGCAACAACCTAGATGGTGCTCTAGGGCATTATGCTAAGTGAAATAAATCAAACAGAGAAAGGTAAATACTATATGATCTCACATGCAGAATCTAAAATAAAACAAAATACCAAGGTCTTAGATACAGAGAACAGATCAGTGATTGCCAGAGGTAAGGGGTGGAAAAGGGGAGAAATGGGTGAAGGAAGTCAAAAGGTGAAAAGGAAAAAAAAAAAATGCAGTTGAAGTAAAGCTATCACAGAGATTCTGAATCTTGTTCAAAATGCCACCTCTTTTCTATATATGTTTATATTCTTAAAGTATAAAAAAAATTGCCCTCAAGAATTGGTCTTCATAAAACAGAACAATTTGTGAGAATACAAAATTATGTGCTAAATTGAGTAGTACAGATATGGAAGCATTTTCAATTTCTGGCTTTGCAGTGCATTATGAATAAAATATTCTATCTCACTGCTTTACATTTATAGGAATATTTTTAAAAGATGGTGGGTTTCACAGTACAATTTCAAAATCAGCTCAAGGATGCTGTTTTATGATAGAACAGATTTTAGAGATAAGCAGACCTGAAGTTGAGTGTATTCATTTAACCTTCCTGAGATTGTTATAGTAGAGGTTATAAATATCTACTCATGGAATATCAGGAGGACTAACTGAGATGCACCCAGCACTATGCCAAGCACAAAACAAATAATAAATGACCACTATGTTGTTACCATAATTTGTGCCTATCTGTCTGATTTGACATTCAAATAGTCTCTTCCACAGAGGCAATAAGGACCATATAAATATAATAACTTGACATTTTGTGATGAAACAGATCTGCTTTGGTACACACACACACACACACACACACACACACAGCACTTCTCAGCAGAGTTGGCCACAGACCCAACAGCTCATGGATGGAGATGTTGGGAGCTGCCATCTGCAGTCAACACTCAGTCACAGGAAGGAATGCTGCCTACCCAATGGCATTCTACTTCATTCTCTCCCCCACCCCCACCCCACCCTTCATCCGGGCACATAATTTGCATGAGTAGGTGGTATCAACCCCTTAATCAAGTGTGACTCATATCCTCCCAAATATATGAATCAAAAAAGAATAGAACATGACCAGACCCCCCAGGGATTAGCCAGGTAGCAGCATTCTTCCAAGAAGTTAACATTCAATTGGCTTGTGGAGAAGAAATTTTCTGTTTAATGGGACCATTCTGTCACTCTTTCAGAAACTGTCCTGGAAGCTGCTAATGACAGAATGTCAGAAGAATTTTAACCACTGAAGCAAAACAAGTCAATGAAAAGGGAAGAACCAAACGTCACAAAAGGTCTCTTTTCTGAAGGGTCTTCAACTCAGCTATTTAAAAATGGGGTCCTCTCTCTCCCTGGTATTCTCGCCCAGATTTTTTGTGTCTGGGTGTGATTTCTGTCTTTGCTAGCAAGCCAGAAATAGCCTCTTTCCTCTGATGTGTGCATGTGTTTGTGGGGGTGGATAGAGAAAAGAGAGAGAAGCAAAAAACAAACGGAGGCAGATTGGGGGAGGCATCTCCTACGAGTCCCCAGGTTTGCAAAGGCGCACGGGCCCACTCAAGCCCGAGCTGTCCACATTAGTCTCCCCCCATCCTCTGGCCACCTCTCTCATGAGTCATGAACACAAGAATTTCCACTCTTCTCTGCAGGCGAGTAGGAGACTGTTTGGGCTAGAATCAAATAGATGGAATCACTGTTGCAGTGTACAACACCTACTATAAATTCTGTGTGATTGTTAGCTTCAGAACAGCTCTTGATATTTTATCAATTTATTCACTGAGGGAGGAGGAGTATCATCAAGAAAACACATGGGATCTTAACAAATTTCTTCCTTCATCGCCTGCCCATGCTGAAAGGGCCATCTTTTGAGAGTGTTTACATTTTTTAGTACATGAAAATGCTCATCTGTACCTTCCCCTGGGGCCTTTTCCTCTTCACCCCCCTTCCATTTTAAGTTTGATTTCTTCTTCGAGAGTTAGGTATGATTCATGGAACAGTGTTTACAAAGGTGAGTTTCTTTCAAGTCAGCCACAGCTCACTTAGTCCAGGGGCCAACTTGAACATGGGTAAGGAAGTCTGTAGGTGTCCCTAGGAGAGGAGGCAAGAATTTAGCTACAACTTAAGATGTGTCCCTGAGATAACTTAACCCCCATCACTGATGTCTGTGTCAGCTGCTGATTTAGAATTAGATTCCACTCCAAGTGTTCACACTTATGGGGGTGGAGAAAGGAATTGGGCAGCCAAGAGTTATTTGAATGATTCAGCTACAGCCACGAAACTGTGCTAGGTGGTTACCAAGCAACAGTCTCAAAAGCCTCTGGCAGCTCTCTTTAGGGTCTCTCTCCTCTTTGCAGTCAACCCTTCTTTGCTTAGCCTGTACTTTTTGCCTATAATTTCTATCGCCTTTTGCTCTTGCTGAATTTTTATTCACTCTTTATGACTTTCCAAGTGCCACCCCTTCTCTGAAGCTCTTCACTGCTCTGACACTCTCCCTGCAGAAAGAATAATGGGGTGGAAATTAATCTAATTGGCCCAGATCATCATTCTGAGCCGCAAAAGCACCCAAGTCAGAGGTCACTAGCACTCACTCACTTTGGTTTATATGTCTACTGTTTTTCTCCAAAAGGTTAAGACTGTGGTACCAACAGGCAATGAAACATGGACATTTAGATAATCCTGTTTTATAAAGGATAAAAAATATCCCATAGAAAAGGCAATATAAAATCTTTTCTCCCAGCAGTTCTGAAACCTGTGCTGTATTCCCAGGGCCAAGCTGCCTCCTGACTGATAAATAAGGAAAATATACCTCAAATCAAGAAATTCTGGGCTTCCCTGGTGGCTCAGCCAATAAAGAATCTGCCTGCAATGCAGGAGACCCAGGTTCGATCCCTGGATTGGTAAGATCCCCTGGAAAAGGGAATGGCTACCCACTCCAGTATTCTTGCCTAGAGAATTCCATGACAGAGGAGTCAGGCTACAGTCTGGGGTCACAAGGAGTCAGACATGACTGAATGACTAACACTTTCAATAAATTTTACAGAGAAGTATATGACAAAATAGAACAATATGTATGACTAAAAATAAACCAATAAATGCAACCAATGGAAAATTAGGGCCTGTCTATAGTCTATCACTTCTAACAAAAATGTTTCCATTTGAGTTTCATTATGTATCTTTGTATGAAGGTTAACATACATCTGCTCATTTTGGGTGGGCATAGCATGATCTCTGGAGTTCAAAGGACTAGGTTTTACTACCACTGCTGCTATTGTTTGCTATAAAGCTTTGGCAGAACTATTTTATCATTTTAAACTTCCTTTATCAGTAAAATGAAAATGTGAATACTAGTTAACATTTATTAAGCATTACTATGTACTGAGCATTGTGTTATATAAGCTTTACATATGCTACCTCATTTAATACTTATAAATACCACGTGTTTAGCCCGAGTTTACAGATAGAGAGGATCATTATAACAATTGCATTTATCACATTGGTTGAAGGGCCTTTTATACTTGAGGTAGCTACTATTATAATCCTGTATTAACAGATTAGGCAGCAAGGTACTAAAAGGGTAATAGTCTGTTCAAGTTAATACAGCTTTTAAGTACAGAGCTAGATCCCAACACCAGTCTTGCTCTAAAACCTGTGCTGTGAACCAAAACGCATCACGAGCTAAACATGTTTGCTGTGGAGTTGCCACATGTGTTTCTTGGGAGGAACCAATGAGAGTTTAAACATGAAAAGGTTTGGAAAATGCTTGGCATCTATGTCACCACTCCTCTGTGTACCAAAGAAATTGCTAATTGCAGGTGGCAGCAAACTATGGCCCTGCAGTGGGCCAAATCCTACTCCCTATATATAAATAAAGTCCTATTGGAATCCAACCATGCCCATTTCTTTCTGTATTACCTTGGCTGCTTTTGGGCTGTAATGGAAGAGTCGAGGGGTTGCAACACAGATCGTATGGCCTTCACACCTAAAGTATTTACTATTTGGCCCTATACCTCCCCCCCTCAAAATTTGGCCAACCCCTGGATTGCAGCATAATTTTCTACCAACCAATACACAGTTTGAATCATTATCAACCAAATACTCCTATCACCCACTAGGATTGATTGAAATTTGACTAACTGTTAGGAATTCTGATGATTAAAAAAATCATTTATCATTACTGCTAAATCAAATAGAGAAACCGAATCATTAATAAATCAGTGGGCTCAAGTTAGGTCACATTTGGGAAGTCAGGTTTCTTGTTTCTCAGGCTTTTCTTAAACTTTGTGCAGAAAGCCCTTTTCTTTAACCATGGGAATCACTCAGTTAAAGAGTATTTCTAACCTAGGGTTGGGGTAGGCAGATTAGGGATTACTGGTAAGCCACATCCTCATTCCATTTTTTCTGGAAATCCTTCTGTAGACTTCAATATCACACTATGACTAACTCTGCCCCCTAATGAACCAAGTCTGATTCACCGAATATCTAAAACAAAAGGAAAAATGCAGAGAAGAAAGAACTATCTGAAAACCTTTAGAGAAAGCACTGTAGAGAGAATGAAGGGGATGGGGTTGGCTAAGGTGCCCATTCTGGTACATTCAGGAATCCTATTTCAAGCCAACTTCAAACCTCATTATCTTCTTCCCAAAGGCCAAGCACAAAAATGACCACAGTACAACTATCTTAACCTTGGGAAGGACAATTTTTAAAGTGCATGACTTCAGTCATGCACAGAGTGACCTGAAAAGTGGCGATGTAGCCTATATACAGCAACGCCCAGTAGCTATCTTAAGGGAATATTGTGCGTGCAGATTTCCAAGACACCCACACCTCAGAGATAACGCCAGCGAGTTAATCAAACACTTTTCTGCCTGCACAACTATGATACCTAAAGCTGCTAGGAACATCATTTTTAGACACCCGTGGGAGGGATTCTTTTTGTAATTCTGCATTTCTTTAACTCCCACCACATGTCTAGGCTTGCGTTCCAAAGACACACATTGCCACCTTTTCAGAGCGTTTTTCTTTCTTTCTTTCTTTTTTAGCCATGGACTTAGTAGCCTTCCTAGGGTTGCTTGCAGTAAATGCTAAAATAGCAAGTATGATTTCACTGGCAGTACATGAACTGATCTGAAAGCAAGTCCCATTGGGACCCCTAGGACTGAGTCTGTCATTCCTCCTTCCCCTCAATCTGCTTTTGTTCTTACCTCCTCAGGCACCATTCCACTCCCCTAAACATCCAATGAGAACACAGGATCAGTCAACTCTGACACTTTTAATGGGACAGCTATCCAAGAAAAATCCTAAGACAATGCTGGTGAACAAGGCATAGAGCCAGTGTTCTGAAAGACCATCACTAATGGGTGAGTAAAATTAATAAATAGAACATGCAAAAGAGTGAACTAAGTTCTGTGACAAGAGTAAACACAAGAGAATATGAAATCACACAGAAGAGAGCAAGTATCACAGTAGGCTTCCAAGAATATATATTTCATCTGAGGTAGAAACCATAATCCCCAGTGGCTCAGTGGTAAAGAATCCACCTGCCAGTGCAGGAGATGAGGGATCAATCCCTAGATCAGGAATATCCCCTGGAGAAGGAAACGGCAAACCATTCCAGTATTTTTTCTCTCCTGGGAAATGCCACGGACAAAGAAGCCTGGTTACATATAGTCCATGAGGTCGCACGAATCAGACCTGGCTTAGCTACTAAACAACAGGAAACATAAATGAGACTTAGCCAAGAAAAGACAGTGGAGAGAAAACTGTTCCAGACAGAAGGAACAGCATGTACAGAGACCTGGAAGAGACAGAAAACATTTGGAAACTGCAGGAAGGCACATAGAACTAGTTAAATAATTAGGCATATAAGCTCGCTCCTCAGAAAGATCTGAATTTCAATTCTATGACTTGGGGCAGGTTATTTAACCTTCTGTACCATGGTTTCCTCATCTGTAAGATGGAGATGATAAGCAGCACAGAATAAGCTCTCAAAACCCATCAGTGATTATTACATTAGCATTTTATTACTTTATTATAATTCATTATTTTTAGCATTATTTTTAATATTAAAATATTGCCTTTTATTATTAAGCCTCAATTTAAGTCTCAACTGAAGAAAACTAAGAATACTTTCCTAGGTTTTTACAGATTAAAATTATGCATGGTTTTAAATAACAAATAAATTCCTGTTTAAACTCGGTTAGGAATGCTTTCATCTGCAAATAAGGGAAGAAATTTTGATAGAGTCAATATAAAACAATAAAATTAAACATTGTGTGTGGGGGGTATTTTTCTCATACAAAAGGAAACCTAGCACTTCCCTGGTGGTCCAACAGTTAAGAATCTGCCTGTCACTGTAGGAGACACAGGTTTGATCCATAGTCTGAGAATATCCCACATATCCAAGGGCAAATAAGCCCTCAAGAGCCACGTTACTGAGCCCGCTCACCCTAGAGCCTGTGCTCCGCGACAAGAAAAGCTACTGCAATGAGAAACGATTGCACCACAGTGAAGAGTAGCCCTTTCTCTCTGCAACCAGAGAAAGCCCACCTGCAACAACAAAGACCCAGCACAGCAAAAAGAAAAAAAAAGAAACCAGGATATAGGTTCCTGCTGGTGTTGATTTTGTAAATTGATGACATTTGGGCTGGCATTTCTGCAATTCTCTTGAAATTTCTCTGTGCTTGCTGCTTCCGTCACAAATGGTAGCTTTGATTCCTAACAGTAAATTCATATTCAAGTAAGAAAAGCTAGGGAAAGGGTTATGTCCGACACACACCAGGTTATGTTCCCTTTGAACAGGGAAGTGAAACCTTACCCAGAAACTTCCAGGAGACATTCACCTGCACCAGGTGACCAGAACAGCAACATGTGGCTGACTCTGGTTCAAGGGAGACTGGAAAGTGGGCATTCATCTAGAGATATTGCCTCTCAACTCAGAGTTTGTCAGCAAGGAAGGAGAGGATGGATAGCAAGTGGACAATCAATACTTTCTGCCAAAGTATTACTTAATGACTCTTCCATGTGCTAAGCTCCATGCAGAGTGCTTTATATGAATTATTTTATTTACTCCTCACATTTCATACAATGATGCACTTATCACTACTAGTGTTACTTAATGGATAAGGAGATGGAGACACAGACAGAGAAAGGGTGATTTGGGCCTCATCACACATTGCCTTCTCCAGGGGATCTTCCCAATCCAGGGATCAAACCCAGGTCTCCCACACTGTAGGCAGATTCTTTACTGTCTGAGCCACCAGGGAAGCCCAGACTAATACACACAGCTAATAGGTGGTAAAGGTGGGTGCCAAAGCCAGACAAATTGACTCCAGGCCATGGGGCCAAAAAGAAAGAAGTTATTCATAGGGCCGCTCCAAAATGATCTCACAACTTTGAGCTACTATTGTGGTTGAAATAAAGTGTGAGAAACTACGAGCTTTCGCATTTCTCTAAACGTCCATTCCCACAACTCTGGCGCCCAACTTTTTAACAGTACTTGTGTTGAGCACTATGTCATCTCACACATTCCCCCCCTCTCACCACTCCTGCCCTTGTGCTTCTTGAGTTAAGGGGCATATCCTAAATTTTTAAGTCCACCTCTCCCTCAGCAGCTTGTCCTCAACAAACCCGAAAGAATGCTGCTAATCAAAGAAAATCAACCAGAGCTTGTTTTTAAATTCAAAACCTCAGAGTTCTGCTTTCGTAGGCATAGAGTCTGTCTGTTAGCAGCCTCAAAGTGGTGGTCCTGGGGGTAGAGGAACCATGGGCTGGGGATGCATGGTAGAGACAGACTTCAAATAGCCCAGATCTTCTCAAATAAAGTAGCATCTTTAACTGTTCTCTGTTTCTTCTCTTATTAGCTCCTCTCAATTTTGACTTGAGGGAATCAGAAAAGTTCTGTATTTCTTGTTAGGCATAGCATAAAAGAATAATGTGGCATCAGTGTCTTAACCTAAGACCTATAGGTCTGGGGACGTGTGTCTTCATCAAACATCAGTAATTTAACGTCTATTTAATGAGATAAGTACATCATAACAGTAAGCATGTACCTAGACCTAATACAAATCCAGCTGTGAGTCCACTCAAGTAGCTAAAAAAAGGAAACAAAACCAATTTATATGCTTCTTTCATTAGACTTTATGCACGAGAATAATTTGAGCTTGGTCAGCGTCATGTAGTTGATGCCATTTGTTTGCTGAAAGTTCCTTGCGGTTTCTGCAGAGATCCACCCAGCATTACCCTCTTTGCGGTGGAACCTGGTGGTTAGTTCTTACCCCTACATCTTGCCCTTCTCTCTCCACAGCTGGAGCTGCTATTCTGAAACAGCTACCTGCTGGCTCCGTGCAGTCCTACCCACTGTTCTCTGTCAGAGCCTGCATGCTCCCCAGTTCTAGATAATCTTTGGTTACAATGTAGAAGTTACGACAATTCCAGTCATGGGGTTTTTTGCACTGTTGGTGACCTTGATCAGAAGGATCAGTTGGACGCTTCTCCTGCTGTGAGTAATCAGACCAGTACATCATCCTGTCATGTCTGAAGGAGTCAGAGCCTATTGTCTTTGGTGATCTCTTCATGAAAAGCCTTACCTGCCAACAACCAAAGAAGAATGGATGAGCGACAAACTGTGACCGGAGCCCTTAAGCCTGGTGCATAAGGCTGAACAGGATGAGAAGAATCTGAGGAGAGGGAAGGACGACTCCAATTTCACTGCCAAGCAGAATGCTTTTCAGCCTAAAGATTTTTGTTTTCAACCATCTGCCTTGGCCATTTGAATTACAGACTGTATGTTTTATCGATGGAGATCTCAGCCTCTGCCTAATTCGCCATGGTTTGTCCGAGGTTTTCTTCATAGAGGTCACGACTGCATGCCAGCTTCCTTCACCAAGTAGATGCGCGCGCGACAAATGTGTAAGATCTGATCCCATTCTCCATTAGGATTAAAAGCCCACGGCTGAGATTCATAAGGATATTTTAAACACCAAATGTTTAACCCAGTCACACTCACATAGCCATGGCACCATGGAGAATAGGAGAGGGTAGGGAGGAGACAGAATTTCCATTTGTGTCAGAAAAACAGTATACGCAGACAGGAAGTTGCAACCCCAGTTAGTACTGAAGCACAGTGGCTATTAGAAAGCATACTTGAAAGAAAAGCCAGGGTTATTTGTTTTACATAATAATGGATTCAGAGAACTTTTCAAAACAGGAAAATTGGTTGATTCATCAAAATTTATTTCTGGATCTTTTGATAGGCCAGTAGGTTCCAAACCAACTGTAAATGTCCTATATGATTTCCAAAGAATGTCTTAATATGTCAATTTTCTCCCACTTTGGAAGAAAGGAAAACAAAATAGCTGAAGTTTTCTCAGAGCCAGAGGAAAATATTATCTCTTTTTTGCAAAGTAATAGGCCAACATTAAGTACTTTCCTTTAAATAAAAAATAAAAAAATTTTTTTTTTCCTTTCTCTGTACTGTAAGGAAAACTGTGTTTTTCCTCACAATTGGGAAGCATTTCAACAACAAAAAAGCTTTCCACTGAGATTAAAGATCGTTCCAGATATCTAATTTCTCAGGGCACAGATATCCTGCAGCCAAAAATGAGATGAACTCTGGGATCAGGAAGAAAGCTTTCCAAAGCCCCAGTCTATAGTTGAGTTGACTTGCCCAGCGTGATATATTTGGATGATCCAATCATTTTAAAATAACAAATGCTCTCTTAAAGAGAAGGTAACCTCTAATATCATTAGAGACCCTAGTGTTGCTCTGATTGTTACACTCTTTTCTTTTCTTCTTATCTATAATCTGATTACCAGTGGGAAGCCAGGAGAACAAAGCCATCTCAGACACTGTACATCAATCAAGAAATCAGTTGTACTATAATGACAACTCAGCTGGTGGTTCTGAAGGTTTATGCCATGAGCCAGCATAAAATGTAATCATCTCAGGAGTCAGGGCATATTATGGAATAGTAAGAAACTTTGCTTTAGAGCTTGAGAAGATCAGCAGGGAAATGATGGGAGCACAGATAAAAGTCTTCATCATGTTAAAACGGTTTTAATAAACAATTCAGGATAAAGGAGAGCCTTATGTCAAATTTTCATGGGTAGCATGGCCCTAAAGGGCAGCATGCAGAAATTTAGAACAAAGAGTAGCAGGCATGTTCCTTGGACACTGTTTGTATACCATCTCTAGTATAAAATCTGGCTAACTCCACTGAACTGTGGAATGCCACTGCAAGAAAAATGCCTTCTCTTAAAACCCAAAAGGATTTTTTAAAGTATGTATATAATTTTTCTGTCATTCATAATCCAAAAAGATCATTTCTCTGTTATTGGGCTCACCCCACCAAAAGAATGAGGCAGCACTTGAAAGTTTAGAATCTGGCTTATCTGAGTTTACTGTTGGTCATTGATCTTCTGACATTAGCTGGCTGGCTGATGAGAGCAAAACACTCAGTGAGCTAGGTTCACAGTACAGAGGGAGAAAGTTGATTACTTCTCCTTACTCCTCTGAGCTCCTCTTATGTAAGAAACTCTAATATCCAGCACTTTCCTCTCTGTGAAGTTGTGATATTCTCTTTTCCCTTCAAAATAATCTACATGTGGGTTTGTTATGTTCATTTTTTTATACTGTAAACTTTCTGAGATCTCCCTCCTAAGCACTTTTAAGTCATTGCCATTGTCGAAATCAATGTCATTATTTTATTTTATTGTTTCTTACCAAACACCAACTGTAAGGAAGGAACTGTGCAAAATGGTTTCTATACATTATCTCATTTAATCCTCGTAATCATCTTGTGAGGAAGACAGTACAAACCCACAAGATGCAAATTAGAATTTTGGCTCAAAAATGTTTATTAACTTGCCCAAGATCAAGCAGTTAGCAAGTTTGAACCTAGTCACTTGAACTCAAATTCCATCTTTTAGCTGTTATTCTACACTGCTTTCTGAGGCTGAACTTAAACCTCTCTTTCAACTTCAGTCCATTTGCTTGTTAAGAGTTTCACATTTCAGTGACCACAGTCCCTCATGCAATACCCAGCAAAGAAAAAACACAGTTCACTTTTAGTTTAGGGGTTTGGGGAAATCCAGTAACTCTGCAACAATCTAAAACTTACCTTATAAATAAAAAGGCTTTGAAAATCTCACCCCCACACTATGTTCCAACCACACTAAACCACTTGTTATTCTAACTGGGCTCAGCTTTACACTGGCTTTTCTGTTTGCCTCTAATTCCCTTCTTAAAATTTACAAAATGTTCAGCCTTTCCTTATTCGAACATTTAATGTTCATTCTCAACAGCGTTTTTATTATCAGTGTTGCTAAGAAGATTTGCTTCCTCTAAAGCCCTCTGTCAAATGCAGGCTTCCTGCATATGTTGATGCCCTGTGTTTGGGTTCTTTTGTCTGTGCGTTTAAATGCTGAAGCCAGTTCCCTCAGGATCCTCCAGGCTCTCTGGCTCACAGCCTTGCGAACTCACCCCTTTGCTGCAAACAGAAGAGAAAGCAACAAATGAAGAATCCTTTAAAGTCCTTTTCATCATGTGAGCTTAAACAGTCCTCTTCCTCAATTGAATAGAGATATAGACACTCTCACAATTTCTATGTTAGATGGTCGGGCTATCTAACTATTTTATGTTGCACTTCCATATCAAAAAAGCATTTTATTGACTCATAACTCTTACATTTGAAGAGGATCTCAGATTTTTTCTTCCCGTCTTTTTGCACAGAATTAAAAGAGATACTTTAGACACTGTGTGAAGCCTTGAACAGAAAAATAAAATAGAATAAAGTAACCAAATGTTACTGCTCTTCTACTCAGAAAGTCCTGTTGACCCTTGCAAGACTGATGTCACCTTATACCTACACAGCTAGTTAGCACTGTGCTTCTACATTCATGGGGAGCACTTCTGGATAGCTTTGTTTTGTAGACAACAGCATTAGCAACTGGTACAGATGAAAGGATAGAAACCAACATTTCTACGTGTAGCTCTGCTGTAGAAATTCTGACCTTAATGATGGAGGATACTGTTTACAAGGTTCCAAGCTCTGTATTAAGTACCTTAGATGCATCCTCTCCCTTAATCTCCTCAAAAACCCTAAAGGGTGAAATAGACATTAGCTTTTGTTCAAATCTGAGGCAATAGGCTAAATGTGCCTGTGTTATCACAACCAGTAAAGGCAGAGAGTCCAGGTCTGGAGTCTATGCTCCTGATCACTAAACTATGCTAAAATTTACTAAAGTGCTGCTGAAATGAATCTACTGCTTCCAGACAGGGGGGAACACAAGGGTTCATCAGAAAATGACATAATGAGAAAAGAAATAGATCATTTTCTGAAGTGTATTTATTGGTTGCATCCAGTTTATTCATTTAAACATTTGTTCAAATTACTTAGTATGTACCAAGCAGTATCCTAGATGTAGATGATCAGTGGCTAAAGGAAACAAAAATCTCTCACATTCTTTGGAAAGGAATCAGACAAAAATGATAAATAGATATTTTATAATGATAGTTCATAGGTATTTACAGAGGTACTTTATAATGATAAAATACATAGGTGTTTTATAATGATAATTCTGGGTACAAAAAACAACCAACCAACCAAACAAACAAAAAAAAACAGAAGGAAGAGGAATAGAGAGTTTCAGAGTATAAGAGATCAGGGAGGAAAAAGTAGAATAAAGAGATAGAAGACATGGTCAATGACAATGAGGTAAGAGGAAAACCAGGAGAGTGTGACGTCCAAGAAGCCAAGTGGAAAAAAATTTCCAAAAACAAGGGGGTAATCAACCATGTCACATGCTGTGGTGCTCACAGATGTGCTGTCTGGTAACAGTGGTGAGGTCAAACACCTAACTGGAGCAGGTTCAGGAGCAAAGGGAAAGTGCAACTCTCTCAGTCACGTCAGACTGTTTGTGGCCCCGTGAACTTCACGGTCCATGGAATTCTCCAGGCCAGAACACTGGAGTGGGTAGCCTTTTCCTTCTCCAGGGGATCTTCCCAATCCAGGGATTGAACCCAGGTTTCCTAAATTGCAGGTGGATTCTTTACCAGCTGAGCCTCCTGGGAAGCCCAAGTGAGGCAGACAAATTGGAGGCAGGCTGTTTGCTAAGGCTGCTATAATAAAACACCAGAGACTGAGCTTCCTTGGTGGCTCAGGGGTAAAAATCTGCCTGCCAGTGTAGGAGACCCGAGTTTGATCCCTGGTCCAGGAAGATCCCACAATGCTGCAGAGCAACTAAGTCCATGAGCCACAACCCAGAGCCCAGGAGCTGCAACTGCTGAAGCCCAGGCACCCTAAAGCCCATGCTCGGGAACAAGTGAAGAGACTGCAACGAGAATCCCACGCACCGCAGCTAGAGAGCAGCCCCCCGCTCACTGCAACCAGAGAAAGCTCAGGCACAGCAATGAAGATCCAGCACTGTTCAGTTCAGTTCAGTCGCTCAGTCGTGTCCGACGCTTTGCGACCCCATGGACTGTAGCCCACCAGGCTCCTCCGTCCACAGGATTTTCCAGGCAAGAATGCTGGAATGAGTCACCATTTCTTTCTCCAGGAGATCTTCCCCACCCAGGGATCGAACCTGGGTCTCCCACATTGTAGACAGATGCTTTACCATCTGAGCCAGGGAATATATATATATATGATAGATAACTAATAGGGACCTTCTGTACAGCACAGGGAACTCTACTCACTACTCTGTAATGACCTATATGGGAAAAGAATCTAAAAATGAGTGGATATATGTATAACTGATTCACTTTGTTTTATAGCAGAAACTAATACAACATTATAAATCAACGATACTCCAATAAAATTAATTAAAAATAAATATATAATGCATTCATGTGCATAAGACAAGATATTCTGGAAATATGGAAAAAAATGGGATGTAATTGGGTTCAGTCAAAAATGATGTTTTCTGTTGTCTTTTTAAGGCAGAAATGACTCTATGATGTGGCATCTTACTGCGATAGAGCTGGTTGGAGGAACAGTTACTCAATGTTGTAAAATAGGTAATTATACAGAACACAATCATGTCTTATGTGTAGTATTTTGTGTACTCCTGGTTAAATTAAACCTTTAAAAACTGTACTTGGAATATATATTTTCAAATCACTTTCAAGGCATGTCAATAGATGGTTAAGGATACAAGTATGAATTCACAAAAATTTGGAAAATAAATTTATTTACTGAAGTACTTCTCGTACTTTCATGGGGTTCTTAAGCAAGAATACTAAAGTGGTTTGCCATTTCCTTCTACAGTGGACCGCATTTTGTCAGAACTCTTCACCATGACCCATTTGTTTTGGGTATGGCTCATAGTTTAAGGCATAGCTCAGAGTTCCATTGAGTAAGACAAGGCTGTGACCCATGTGATCAGTTTGGTTAGTTTTCTGTGATTATGGTTTTCATTCTGTCTGGCCTCTGATGAATAAAGATAAGAGGTTTGTGGAAACTTCCTGATGGGAAGTACTGGCTGTGGGGCAAACTGGATCTTGCTCTGATGGATGGGGCTATCCTCAGTAAATCTTTAATCCAATTTTCTGCTGATGGGTGGGTCTGTGTTCCCTCCCCGTAGTTTGGCCTGAGGCCAAATGGTGTCCTCCTTCAAAAGGACTGATGCAGCAGACCAGGGCTCCCAAGACTGTTGCATTCATGCCTCTGAGCCAGTGGCAGGCCACTATCGACCCACACATCCACCGGAGACTCCTGGACACTCAGGCAAGTCTGGGTCAGTCTTGTGAGGTCACTGCTTCTTTCCCCTGGGTCCTGGTGCTCACAAGGTTTTATTTGTGCCCTCCAAGAAGTCTGTTTCCCAGTCCTGTGGAAGTTCTGTAATCAAATTCCACTGGCCTTCAAAGTCAAATTCCCTGGGGGTTCTCAGTCCCTTTGCCAGATCCCCAGGTTCAGAAATCTGTTGTGGGCCCTAGAAGTTTTGCAGCAGTGTGAGAACTTCTTTGGTCTAATTGTTCTCCAATTTGTGGGTCATCTGCTTGGGGGCTCTGTGGTGGGGCTAATGCCAACCTCCTCCAAGAGGATTTATGCCACATGCCACACCTCCCAGATCTGCTGCAGCCCATGCCCCCTGTCCCTGTGGCAGGTCACTGCTGACCTGCACCTCTGCAAGAGACACTCAGACACTCAGAGGCAAGTCTGGCTCAGTCTCTTATGGGGTCCCTGGGTCCTGGTGTGCACAAGGTTTTGTTTGCTCCCTTGGAGAGTACAAACTGGCGGGTATAGGGTTGATTCTAGATGTGATTTCACCCCTCCTAACATCTTGTAGGGGCTTCTCCTTTGCCCTTGGATGTGGTGTATCTTTTTTTGGTGGAATCCAACATTCTGCTGTCAATGGTTGTTCAGCAGCCAATTGCAAATTTTGGAATTCTCACAGGAAAAGATGAGCGCATGTCCTTCTATTCCTCCATCTTGACAAGAACCATAAAGAAGGCTGAGAACGAAAGAAGTGATGCTTTTGAACTGTGGTGTCGGAGAAGACTCTTGAGAGTCTCTTGGACTGCAAGGAGATCAAACCACAAACCAATCCATCCTAAAGGAAATCAGTCCTGAATATTTACTGGAAGGGCTGATGCTAAAGCTGAAGCTCCAACACTTTGGTCACCCGATGTGAAGAGCCTACTCATTAGAAAAGACCTTGGAAAAGACTGAAGGCAGGAGGAGGAGACAACAGAGGATGAGATGGTTGGATGGCATCATGGATTCGATGGATATGAGTTTGAGCAAGCTCTGAGAGATGGTGAAGGACAAGGAAACCTGGTGTGCTGCAGTCCATGGGGCCACAAGAAGTTGGACATGACTGAGCAACAAAAGGACTTGTCAACCTTTTCAGTAAGTAAAACACCTTTCAGTTTTAAAGGAGGGGGCAGATTATGCAGCATTTCTGTGTATATATAATTACAATTTTCAGTAATCATAAGATGTTCTGGTGTCCATAGCACACTATTTGGTAAATGCTTGTCTGTTTTCTTAGTAATAATAATAGCTATTATATACTGATGGTCTGCTGTGGGTAAAGCCAATGAGTCTCAATCCCACTGGTAAGTCGTTCCCATCTAGTCTATTGCTCTTGCCCTTACTGTTGCTGTTGTCACTGAGTTGTTCTTATCACTTCAGACATACTAAAATCAAAATCTCAGTGTGGAACCATGATTGTGATGAACAGTTAAGGTTGAGGAGCGTCATGCTAAATACTTTCTAAGCATTATTTCATTTAATTGTTTCAACTGCTTTAAAGCATAGGTTCTATTAGTATTGGAGAAGGCAATGGCACCCCACCCCAGGACTCTTGCCTGGAAAATCCCATGGACGGAGGAGCCTGGTGGGCTGCAGTCCACGGGGTCGCCAAGAGTCAGACATGACAGAGCGACTTCCCTTTCCCTTTTCACTTTCATGCACTGGAGAAGGAAATGGCAACCCACTCCAGTGTTCTCGCCTGGAGAGTCCCAGGATGGGGGAGCCTGGTGGGCTGCCGTCTATGGGGTCACACAGGGTCGGACACGACTGAAGCGACTTAGCAGCAGCAGCAGCTATTAGTATAGTTCAATACATCAACAATAGTATATGTTTGTCCTTAGAGTTATTATTCTCATGTCCCTCATTTAGGGAAGAAATTCCTCATTATTTGTCCTGTTTTTTCTTACTGTACCTTGACTTTGCTCTACAAACCTTCTTTTCATGGTACTTTAGACACACACAAACAACCTGAATTAGCCTAATAAGATTGATTTATTTTCTATATTAAGAATATAATGCTTTATTGGGGAGACTCTATCTATTAAAGTCAAAATTCTGTTGCTCAGAGTAGGTAAAACCAGTAAATAGTCATCATATCACTTTTTAAAATATAGTTGCTTTAAATTGTTTCTCTTCTGTAAACATTTCACAAATAACCTGGTAAAGGGAAATTCGTTCAGATTATTTTTCTCCTAACATGTAATTGAAATTACCTTAAAAAGAAAGAAATTATGAATGATATGGGAAAAGTGGGAGCTTAATGGGATATTAAGTTGCCAGCTGAGGATTGAACAGTTAAAATATAGGTGAAGAAAAGGTAGCACCAGAATGAGAAAAAGTAAAGTATGGAAAGAGAGAAGGAGACCAAAACAAATTTTGAAAATTTGCTGAGGATTCAAATAACTCTAATCCTGTTATTGGAGTTAGACTGCTTTAAAATATGCTTTAAAAATATTATCTCATATGTTAAGACTTATCATTAGCAGACTGCAGGGTCAACTTCTGTTTTCCATAACAACTGCCTTATTTGCATAGGAAAATACAAGAAAAGGTTCAGGACTAATTCTCTCATTGTGTGTATTCTATGTTGAACCTAAATTACTAATGCTCTCCTTCTTTTTAAAAAGCAAATTGCAGAGACTTCAGAAATCAGTTCATGAATTTCTAACTTGACAAATCTTCTCACCTTGAACTGGAGAGTTAACCCCCTGGGAGAAACATTAAATGTCTTAAAACTCCAAAGCACTTGAAGTCTCTTCTTTTTTTTTCTGAACTTTTCACTTCAATTGGCATTTTGAGCTTGAAAAACTCAAATAGCCATTAGAGGTAAATTATCTATGAATAAATGAAAAACTTGATCTTACATCAAGAAGTAGATGAAAGACCCAAGCTATAAAGCTAGAATGGGTTGCAAAGAGAAAGCAAGCATTTGAGATTAGATCACATGGTGACAATGAAAGAAGTCAATAAGAAATCCCCAAAGAGGGTAAAAATAACAGTCCCAAGCAAATCAAGAAAGCTAAGGAGCCTAAGTTAACAATAAAGATATCCTACTCATAACTGATGCTCTATTTTAGCACCGTGCCAAGGAGAGGTTTTGCCACATGTTCATCAGTATCAGAGTTATTAAAGGAGTATATATCCTATCAGTTAATAGGGTAAACAAACACTGTGCTGCAGATCATACTGTAAAAATCAAAACTCCATGAAATGTATCCTCTTAAAAAAAGTGTCAACCTGCTAAATGAATAAGAGCTTGACCACCTTCATCCTTCGTTTTAGCTTATATTGTCTTTTATGATGATCTTTAATGGCAAATTGTTAGGTGAAACACTGAAATCGTCCACTCTGCCCAGGCACCATAGTAACCATTTGCACAAGTTACTTTGTGACTGGAGGTCCCAGTAAGGAACGCGGAACTAACAAGACACCATCAAACAAAAGGATTTGGAAAAGGTCAGAAGGAGACAGGAGATGCCAGTCCATAGGTCCTACCAACCTCTCAGAATCCTCACTGCAATCCATCTTGGCTGAGCCATGTGTGCCACCAGGAAGGACCCTGAGTCAGAATGACTGGTCAGAGACCAACCTAAGAACAAATCCCATCACCATAAAACCCAAGGCTGTGAGCCACATGGCAGAGCAGTTCTGGTTTCCCTGACCCTTCTGCTCTCCACCTGGGCACTCCCTTCCCAATAAAGTCTCTGGCTTTGTCACCATGCATGTCTCTTTGGACAACTCGTTTCTGAGTCCTAGACAAGAGCCCCGTCTCAGGTCCTAGAAGGGGTCCTCCTTCCTGCAACTATATGAGCTACTTTTCTAGCAATGAAACTGCCCTCTTTCTTCCAGACTGAAATCAAGAGACTTGATGGTTTTGCTATACTTAATCAGATTGTTGTTTCATGGAGATAATCAATACTGTCAGTAAGAAGCAACTGATAACAGATCAGGGCCAAGAAAACAATGGAGTTGAGCTACATTTTTAACCTGAGATGTTTAGGCCCTGTTTCAGCACTTTTCTCATTTTGTTAAACTATTTGTGTACAATGCTGGCAGGGTACAAATCATGATAAATCTTTTTCTATTAAATACACTGAGGGTTTTGGGAGTTCATGTTTTCTTACCTGGAAATAGCTTCATTGCTCTCCCCTTCCCTCTCACCCCCCATATTGAATACAGCATCCTGCCACCCTAGTGTTTAACTCTTACGAAAGATGAATTTTATCAGTATCTCCCTCAGTCAGCAAAAATTCTTAGGCTATGGAACCAGAGAAAGGTACAGCTTTTACAAATGCCTGTCACCATATTTAGCACAAAGGGACAGTTTTCTTAAATAATACTTGTACATTTCTCAGTCTCTGATATATGGATATTAGGTGTGAGTGGTTTGCAGCTAAAGACAGTCAACTATCACTCTTGGTGATCATTTGCATTTATATAGCAGATTTCATAGGAGCAAATCAAATCGTTAAAGCTATTATACTAATGAATGTAAGGCAGCAAGTGTCATTACCTCCATGTCTGTGGTGAGAGAGTGAGGGTCTCTGAGGAGTCAAAAAAGGAGCCTCCCAGGGCCTCCCCGAGACTCAAATGGTTCCCATGGAGATTATAGACCTTGAGAGAAGTCCTCCAATACTTTGATGAGGCCATTTCTGATCCTCATAAAACAAAAACTATTTTCCAGAATGGTTTGGAGTCTCTGATTTTCAATTCATTTCGGACAAACCCTGTGCTGTAGCCAATGTCTGAAGGGATAGGGCAGTCCTTGTAAATGTTTCTCTTCAAATTCTATCAGAGGGCTGTTGGTCCTGGGACTAAGGAACTAGGCATCTTTGATTCATCATGCCCATCAAATTGCAAATCTTTGAAAGATCTTAAAATCATAGTCAAGCCAGATGAAACATGACATTAAGGTCATCTGCCTTGACCCTCTCTAAATTTCCTCTATTGCAGCCTACAAAGAGGATCACTGAATACCAGCTGCATGGCCAAACCACCGGTGATTGATAACAGAAATTTCTGAACAATGAGACAAAGTCTCTCATTTTTTCAGCCTCCTTTGCATAATGCTTTGCCAGCTCCACACCTTATTAAGGATACTGTGACAAAAAGGAACACAGACCCTGACCTCAGGCAGGTTTATCCCCATCCCTTCCCCCATCTCTGCCTTGCTGTTAGGACTACAATGCAAGTTGAAGCAGAACAAATCTTCCTTCCCTGAAAAACATTTCTGAGATCCCACAAAAGTGTATTAGGCCATCTTTTACTTCTGGTGAATACAGTTCAAGCATTTCAACAAAATATTCCCTTGAAAGAAAGAACCATTTTGTCTGCAACTGAAACTTCTAAATCTGTAGGACTCTCTCAGCTCAGTCTTTATTTATTTACCATAAACTGTCTTTGAATTTGGTGATCACAGTCTGGATTTATAAATACTGTGTAGCACAATGCTCCTTTTCTAGTTTCTTAGTAGGAAAAATGCTTGTTTATTTTTTTTTCCCACTGCCCCAGTCTACTTCCACCAGCTGACAGACACGTACACACATTTACTGAAAACCTTGTAGGTGTCTCCTACTCAAGTGTTTCAGGAGATAGTTTCATGGGCTCTCTCTATGCTTCTATTAAAAGATAAACTAAGGTATATTAAAATTTTAAGTGTTTATTTGAGTACTGGAGTGGTTAGGAGCACTCCACCAACTAGGAGTTAGTGACAAAAGAAGACACAAAAGCAAACTGAGGAAAGTAATGGGGTAATATTTCTTTATTTGGTAAAATCTAGTTGGCTGTTTGGGATTGGTTGTCCTTAGGTTTTAGTTTCTTAACCTTGAGGCATTTGCACTCAGAAGCTTTGGTTTACTTACTAAGCTGTTAAGATAATAGAACCACCTAACTCTGATGGCCTCCTTGATTAATTAATTTAACACTTCTCTTACAAAGACAAGACCTCACATTTTGTAAGTGGACAATTAATAAGTACCGAAGCATGTTTTCAAATTTAGGTTATTAGTTCATTTGACCAATGAGAAAGTTGGGCATTTCTCAAGGTCAAATCTGTTTTAAGCAGAGAGATTTCTAATCAAAGCCTCAAATTCACTAATAACAAAGAAAATGAAAACCTTTATATTTTCAGGCTATTGACTTCTTTGATTTTTGTCAGAATATTGTATCTCAAAACTTAGGTATGAGAGTTGGAGTCAGATAATGCCCACACCAAAGGCATGTCTATCCTGTACCCTCCCAGGCATTGTTTGGGAGCTCAGTGGCATTTCCAAAGCAATCAAGAGTAATTCAGTGACTTCTGGTCACGTGCTCCTTCTCTACCAATCACATTAAAATGATGGACACATTCTTATTTCCCCAGGGCAGTTTTTTGTTTGTTTCTCTCCACTGTGCATTTTCAAAGCATCACTTAGAGTGAAATTTTTCTAGAGATGGACAGTCTTATTAATGGATGATGTGTACTAGGTTCAATTAGACCTATCTTTAAATAATCACCCAGAAATTAGTCTCAGAGCACATAGGTGTGTAAAACCTTCTGTGTGCTTACTAGAACTAGAACACTAATTCCATGTGGCCATTGGGTATTCATTTTGAATGAAATATTTTGTAAGTGTAAAATGGGCACCAGATTGCAAAGACTTTATTATGAGAAAAAAGTTTAAAATCTCTCATGAATAAATTTTTATAACAATTACTTGTTGAAATGATAGTATTATGGAAACACTGGGTTAAAACATACATTTACAAAATTAACTTCCCATATTTCTTTCTTAATATGGCTATTAGAAAATATATACTACATACGTGGCTGGCATTATATTTGTTTTGGACAGCACTGTTGTTACAAAAGGAATGAGCTTCCACAATGAAACTTATTTTTACTTAATACAACTTTTCCATATCAAATATTTAATGTGTACACTAGAGCCCAGTAATTTCACTTTTAGGGATTATCCTGATATAACCAATGGTATGTACAATGGTGTTCATCACAACAACATTTTGCAAACTAAAATATCCATCCACAGGGAATTAGTTGAGTAAATTAGGATTCATCTGCTATGAAGCATGCCTTCTGACACTTTAAAGTAATCATATCAATTTCTATTTTTGGGCATGGGCAACTGTTGCTTTCAACTTATAAGTCTTTATTTTCTCTCTCTTTAAAAAACTAAACAAAACTTAATTTTCTCTGGAAAATCACCCTTGTATACATTCTTGGTCTTTAGTACTGGGGTTAGGTCTATTCTTTATATGCAGAAACCATGTAGTCCAAGCTGGATTAATTTGTGCTTCACTCTCTTAGACTCAATATTTGATTCAGGACTGGTCATTGTACTTTCAAAGAGTTGAACTTGAAGGTGAGCACCAGGCATAAGCCTGTTGACATTTGCCACTAGGTTGTCCCCTTTTCCATAAACAGAACAATGAAGCCCATGCTCTCATGAAGCTGTAGAAACAGAAAAGTTTTCCTTTCTTCCCATCTAGTTTCTTTGGTCAGCCTAATAAAAAGGGTTAACATAGGAAACAATTTTAATTTCACAGACACAGGAATCCCATAAAAACATGAGACTCTAAGAAGTGACCAAAGCAGGAAGCTGTAAGATCTTTTAGGCAAAGAAACAATAATGTGTGAAGAACTGAAATTAGATAAAGAGATTTGGATTTGGGATAGTGAAGTAGTGAAGTAACAAGATTTGTTTATATGGTCATCCTGCTCCTAAATTCCCTATCTCTGGTAATAAGCATATCTCTTTACCTTCTGGTACAGGAAATGTACCTATCACACAGAAGATTTATTTCCTGCAATTTACTTATCTCCTGTCAAAAGAGAATCAGAATGTTCTTCTTCAGAATTTTTCTCAAGTAAATTTAATTCAAAATAATCAATATGCTAAAATGATATCTTTTGGGGTGGCATATTCTCCCCTTTAGTATCAACAGACTGAGGCGACTTCAGAGTGTTTTAGAACAAATGAAATAGAATAATGGAATGAATAGTAGGGGAGGGGTGTTCATTATCTATGGTCATCAAAGTAGATCTTTCTAAGAAGATGACATTTAACTGAGATTGAATGGAAAGGAAGCAGGTACATGAAGACTAGGAAGGATAGGGACCATCATCATCCATAAAATTTCTAAGGCAGGAAATGCCCAGATATGTCTGGGTATCAAAAGAAGTCTACTAGGGACAGGAAACAGGAAGAATATGAAAAGCAGAATTCATAAAGACAGATTACATCCAGATCATGTAAGACCTTACAGACCAGGACAATGTTCTATTTTGTAGTGCAAAGGTTTTAAGCAGAGGCATAATGTCCACAAAATATAAATAAAGGTAGTCTGTTTTTCCCTCTTATGGTCACTTTTTCTGTTAAGTATCTTAAAAGCTCATTATAAGAGAAAAAAGGCATATTCACAAATATGACTCAGAATAAATGTATTTATAAAGTCTCTAGCATGTTATAATTCCCATCATTAACTTTTAAAACGTAATGATTATGCCAATGGCTGCTAAGTGCAGTATTGCATAAGGCAGATATACATCATTCTTCATGCTTTGCTCTCATTCAACCTGAATACAGTCCTGAAGACGGAGACCATAGAAACAAGAGGAGTTAGAAATATTCTCAAAAGGTGAGTAAATGTTCCAGAGAAGAAACCACCAAGACAACCATACAAATCAGTAGAGTCCCGGAGGGTCTGCTGTTGAAAGAAATCAAGCCAGGTCTGAAAGAAAACTGGCAATGAGATAAATCTTTAAATGCCACTTCACATTCAGTATTGATTTATTTGCTCCTGGATTTTAACTAATATGTCATTCCTAAAGACACATCTGCAGGAGATTAAGAAAATATACACTTTTTTTCTTTCAAGCAGATGTGTGGATGTCATTTACCTTTTCTAACAGCTAAAAAATACTTAGTTTACTAAACCAATCTACTTGAGCTTAAGTAACATATAGAAATTAAAATGAGCCTATCCTTGGGCCAGCTTTGTGAAAAATTGTGAGTTGCTTTTGAGTAAGTAATTGAGTACCAGGTTTCTAACTGAACACTTTCTATTTTTTAAAAAGCTTTCTTCAGTAGCATTGTCCCTAGCACTCACCCTCAGACTGTTCCCCACCCCAGGCAAAGCTTGTTTTTTAATCATCATCAAGTGAAAATAACTAAGTGGAAGTGCTAAACATACCTGTGGTTTTATATATATATGTGTGTGTGTAGTGTATATATATAGCAGAGTTGAAGTTTTTCACTTAAATGTATACTGAGTACCTATTTTATTCCATGCAAAGTGACAATTAGAAGAAATAATGATAAACAAAAGGTCTCTATCCAAGGATCTTAGATAACCATGAGTACTATGGGAAAAGACATACAATGTATATACAGATGATGAATTAAAGATGCAGACAAAGGTTGTATGGGGACAGTGGATGTGGTAGTTCATAGAAAAGATGATGCCTGACTAATTCTTGAAAGACAGGTGATAAGAGCAGAGAAGAAAGGATCAGAGGGTATTCCAGGGAGAGGTAAGATAAAACATGAAGTATGTAAGACTATATCACTAACCTGATTGTATAACTTCAGGCATAAAGCAATAAAAGGAATGAGAAGGAAACAAATGTGAGTGTTTCTCAGGCTCTGAAACCATATAAATAAAGTAAATAAGCTGACTCTGAAAATATTAGACATGGATGGAAACAAATAACAATAAAAAGTTTAGGGATGTTAATAAACTAACCAATAAAGTGAAACAATATCCACTCTATTTCTAATATATTTCAACATTTATTTTTAGAATCTTACTTTTTAGTTTAGTCCTCCAGTTAAAAGTATATTATCTGTTTTATTACAGTAATATTTTGAAACAGCTTTACATTAATACAAGTACATATCCACAAAATAACAAGAAAAGTGAAACATGGGGGAATAATTCTTGAGAAATATTTATGTGATAAATGCAGTAAATGCATGCTGTATAGGTTTGTGGTGGCCCTGGGTAGGGTTGCTGGGAGAAATATCAATAACCTCAGATATGCAGATGATACTACCCTTATGGCAGAAAGTGAAGAAGAACTAAAGGGCCTCTTGATGAAGGTGAAAGAGGAGAGTGAAGAAGTTGACTTAAAGCTCAACATTCAGAAAACTAAGATTATGGCATCCGGTCCCATCACTTCATGGCAAATAGATGGGAAAACAGTGGCTGACTTTATTTTTCTGGGCTCCAAAATCACTGCAAATGGTGATTGCAGCCATAAAATTAAAAGATGATTACTCTTTGGAAGGAAAGTTATAACCAACCTAGACAACATATTAAAAAGCAGACACATTACTTTGTCAACAAAGGTCCATGTAGTCAAGGCTGTGGTTTTTCCAGTGGTCATGTATGAATGTGAGATTTGGACGACGAAGTAAGTTGAGTGCCAAAGAATAGATGCTTTTGAACTGTGGTGTTGGAGAAGACTCTTGAGAGTCCCTTGGACTGCAAGGAGATCCAACCAGTCCATCCTAAAGGAGATCAGTCCTGGGTGTTCATTGGAAGGACTGATGCTGAAACTGAAACTCCAATACTTTGGCCACCTGATGCAAAGAGCTGACTCATTGGAAAATACCCTGATGCTGGGAAAGATTGAGGGCAGGAGGAGAAGGGAACGACAGAGGATGAGATGGCTGGATGGAATCACTGACTCAATGGATATGGGTTTTGGTGGACTCCGGGAGTTGGTGATGGACAGGGAGGCCTGGAGTGCCGCAGTACATGAGGTCGCAAAGAGTTGGACACGACTGAGCAACTGAACTGAACTGAACTGGGTAGAGTTGCTCAGATATGCCTTTAAGAGAATCTTCTGTGAAAAGCATAGTTGACAGATGTTGTTTACTTGCTCAGTCATGTCTTACTCTTTGTGGCCCCATGGGCTTTGCCCACCGGCCTCCTCTGTCCATGGGATTTTCCAGTCAAGAATACTGGAATGAGTTGCCACTCCATTCTCCAGCAGATCTTCCCAACCCACATCTCCTGCATTGGCAGGTGGATTCTTTACTGCTGAGCCACCTATATTATTCCATGCAGGGAAATTCCAGTTGACAGATAGCTTCCAGCTACCACATCTTTGGATGTACTACACTTTTCCCTCCAAGCCCACACTCACCCTGAGTTGCTCTAAGTTAATGACTCAGTTTGGAGGGGATATAAGAGGCACACCATTTCTGTAAATATGACTTTCTTCTGGTAAGTAATCTTTATTCTGTGCTTCCCCTTGCCTGAATTGAGACTTTCTCAGAACTTCATTGCAGCCTGAAACTCTTAATAGTCAAGCCTCCTTTCTTCCCTCCCTCCTTTCCCAGGGCTCAGACCAGCATCAAGTCCCAAAGAACCTCCCTGCCTGCTCCTTTCCCTTCTCTTTATCTTTACAGTATTGCTCCTAATAAATCTCTTGCATGGTTAATTCTACTTTTCCCTCTGCTTTTTGGAGGACCCTAACTGTAGTATTTTTGATTTATGATATATTCAACTTATGGTAGATTTATTGGGATGTAACCCTACTGTTAATTTCAGGGAGATCTTTACTTCATTAAGTACATTCTTAAGTGAAATTGGCATTTTTAAAGAAGATTATAAGTGTGATGGTGAAAAGCTATTAGGATAGCTGGTTGTCATGGCTATAAGAGCAAGTTACCTCTCGAAATCTCTCTTAAGCTAGTAATTGCCTAATAGATCATTATTTTGAAATTCTATAACTTGCTTTTTTCATTTTTTACAAAATATTATACTTCATCCTATAATTTCAAAATAATGATTTCTAGATGATAATAAGGTTAATAAGATTACTAAAGGTGATAACTGGTGATAGCAAAGTAATATCACTGAGAACAAACTGAGTTAATCCCTGAAAAAGTACATATTTATACCCTAAGCCTACTTTCTTAGAAAATCCAAAATGCATAAGTATACATCTTATTAGCTATCAAAGAGAGGATGTTTCCAAACTTCAAGTAGCTTCTGAAAGATCCCATTGTACATTCATAAAGAGAATAAGAGTGAAAAAGTCATATAACATTTTAGCTTTATTATGAAAACAGTTTTAATTGCACTTAAATCCTTCCTTAAAGGGTCTCAGGCACTTCCAGGAACCCTGGATCAAACTTTAAGGATAATATCCTTTCTGGAAAGAATATATAAGTTATAAAACACAGTATTATGATGTACTAAAATAGATTTCCTGGCCCTACTTTTTCCCTTTTTCCATGTTAAAAATCCAGGGCTCTTCATATCCACACTGAAACCGAAAGATCCTTTTTGGTCCACCAAAAAGAACTCTGCATTCCAACCTTCTTGCAATGCAAAAGCCAGCTGAGGTGAAATCCCCAGAGGCCAACAGAGACCAGGAGTAAAGCACCAGAAAGCCTTCAACCACAGCAGTCTTCAAATAGCTTGATCAGGCCACCTCCTAGAGTCCCTTCATCTATCATTTTATGCCTCCTGCTATTCCTTTTCTGAGATTTTGTTTTTGTGTAATGTGGCTGGGCATCCTGGCCTCAATTTTCTTGTCATAGTGAAGGAAGTGTTCTATCTGATAGGAAGCCACATGTCAGCACCTGTTCTCTGGGTTGATTTGTTCATTATTTCCATTTCTCTTTTCTGATACTGCAGGGTCTTTTTCTGTCAACAGCAACAACAACACATCTATACTCCCTGAGCCTCCATCTTTTCTATGGATGTCAAAACCCAGAGTCTGATGAGTGCTCTTGAGGCTCAGCCTATCACTTAAGGAGTGTTTCTGTTTAGATGTTCTGTTTTTTGTTTAACTGGATTTATAGTTAAGCCTTGGCAACCCACTCCAGTACTCTTGCCTGGAAAATCCCATGGACGGAGGAGCCTGGGAGGCTGTAGTCCATGGGGTCTCAAAGAGTCGGACATGACTGAGCGACATCACTTTCACTTGTTGAAATATAAAGTTTGACTTTGTCTACGTGGATGGATAAATCTAATTGAAAAAGGGAGGTAACTTTTTACCACACTAGGAGACAATTATGCTTTTACTATGCGAAAGGATATCTTGCTTTAGGTTCAAACATTCAAACATCAGTGTAATCTAGCACATGCCAATTCATTGTAGCAAACATATATTGAGATCCCACTGGGGACAGGCACTGTGTGTAAATGGACGGGGATTCTTGGGAGATAAGCACATGATTAAAGCTGAAGACACAGGTAACACAGAAAAACTGATGCTCTTAACCTAGCTAGGGTAGGTAATTTTTGTTTTTTTGTGGCACATGAGTAAGCATAATCCATCTAGGTATTTTTTAACAGTTCATGATAGCCTATTCTGTGTTAGGCAGATGATTGTTTATCATTAGGCAGATGGGTTTAAACTCAAACATCCTGATTAAGTAGCTTTAAGCTTCAGGCTTCAGTAGACATATAGGGTTTTGACTTGGTCACTGTAACATTAGTGAGTTGTTCAGACAAGTGTTGTTTTCATACAGAGAAGGACACAGGCACAGATCTTAGCCCACGGCAGCTGTAGGGACTTCAGTGTACTGATCAATAAGAGTGGTACTTGAACTACATAGTACTGCTTAGCTGGGTATAGGCAAAGTCAGAGTAAGAATGAAATCACAAAATGAGGATAAAGAAACATATATGAGGAAATATGAGATAAGACAAATTTGAGAAGCATTCTATTCTTCAAAAATGTCTTAAGTGCTGAGCATATTGCCAGATTAAAGGACATGAGAGATATGATAACAATGTAGTGCTTGATCTTGGAATGCATCGTGCACTGATAAAAATATTTATTTAAAGGGTAATACTGGTATAATTATAAAAATTTTGATTATGGACTGTATATTGGCCATCAGTATCAGATGCTAAATTTCCTGAATTTTGTGATTTCATTGCAGTTCTGTAAGAAGGAGATACATTATCTATTCTAAGATTTTATGACTTTTTTTTAAAGATCATGATTTTTATAAGTTTTTCAAATGATTCCTCAAATAACGATATATGTTATAGGTGCATATAGAGGTGTGTGTGGGTTACAGGTGCACATAGGTGTGTGTGTGGAGGTTAGGGGGCAGAGACAGAAAGAAAAGAAAAAACAAATGTGGAGAATTATTAACAGTGAGTGAAACTAGATAAAGGATATCTGTATGTACATGTTCTTTACAATATTCTTGTAAATATTTTTTTTAGGTTTGAGATTTTAAAAATTAAAAAAAAAATGAAAATTCCTCCTTCTTATCTCCACACCACCCTACCCCATAAAGTCTTACTTTTCAGGGAGAATTATGAAGAAAATAATGCCTTCCTTTATTTTGAATCTCAAAACATTATCTGGCCATAAGACCTGGGCCTAAAACTCTAAAAGCAGCTGAGACCTCCCTGGTGTAAACTCTTTTGAGTTTCTAACTTTAAATCTTTAAGGCCAAGCCTTGGTAGGTAGAGCTGCAATTTCACCAAATTCAAGAATCTCTTAGCAGCCCATGTTGACAACGTGGCTGTAATGGGTTTTGCCCATTATGCAAATTGTGAACTTAATTTCAAACAACTAAAGTAGCACTTTTCCAAAAGAGTGAAAGATTTTGTGTTCATAAATGAAAAGTGAATGAGGTTCCTAGTGTTAAAGCAAATACTTTATTTAGTTACTATGGAAAATCAAATTGAAGAAATTACAGCAAATCCAAAGGGCCAAATAGCGTTTAAGAGAACTTCGCTTCTAAGAATCACATTTTCCTAGAAAGTAAGAGCACAGCTGGCATATTTAAAAATATTCTTCATACTTTTAATTAAAATAAAAGCAAAGTAAATGAGTAAATAAAGGAGAAAAACATGAAGATAAACTAATAAACTGGAAGAAGAATTACATCTTATGAAGAGAAAGTATAAAGATCTTGGAGAACAGATTTTTCATAGATGAAAATGAAAATGAGATCTTAAAGATTAAGGGAAATTAATATGTGAAGAGGAAAATGTCAGCCACCCAGGTCTGGCATCATCGACTCCATGGACATGAGTTTGATCAAACTTCGGGAGATAGTGAAGGACAGAGGAGCCTGGCGGGCTGCAGTCCATGGAGTCGCAGAGTCAGACATGACTGAGCTACTGAACAAGAACATAGGAAAAATGGAGATGTTTTCATTAACAGGAAAGGGAAATAGGGCCCAGTGAAGAAAGTCTCTCATTCGTGTCCAACTCTTTGCGACCCCAAGGACTATACAGTCCATGGAATTCTCCAGGCCAGAATACTGGAGTGGGTAGCCTTTCTCTTCCAGGGGATCTTCCCACCCCAGGGGTTGAACCCAGGTCTCCTGCACTGCAGGTGGATTCTTTACTAGCTGGGCCACAGGGGAAGCCCACAAATGCTGGAGTGAGTAGCCTATCTCTTCTCCAGCGGCTCTTCCCAACCCAGGAGTTGAACTGGGATGTCCTGAATTGCAGGCAGATTCTTTGCCAACTGAGCTATCAGAGAAGTCCTAATAAGGCCCAGAGAAAAAGAAAAAGAAGTCGCTCAGTCATGTCTGACTCTTTGCAACCCCACAGACCGTAGCCTACCAGACTCCTCTGTCCATGGAATCCTCCAGGCAAGAGTACTGGAGTGGGTTGCCATTCCTTTCTCCAGGGCATCGTCTCTACCCAGGGATCAAACCCAGGTCTCCTGCATTGCAGGCATATGCTTTACCATCTGAGCCACCAGGGAAGATCAGGAGCAATAGGGCCCAGAGTAACCAACAAAAGGAAAATGGCAAGTTCATAGTTAGTGGACAGGCTGCCCAGAAAGAATCAGGTCCCAAGAAGCTAATAAGTACATACTTAAAGTAGCAGTTGGAGATTTCACAGTAAGTGGATAAAAGTACCACCCCTCCCCTCAACAGCTAAGCTACAATATTACAAATTATATAGGTTTGAGATGAAAGACCAAAAAGTATTCTAAGAACACAGACTTTAAGATCTGCTAGTGAGCTTTGAAGTGACACCCATTGTGAGAGATATGTAGACACTAAGTATGTCCTGAGAAACTGTACCCTTAAACATTGGAATTATGATTCTGAAGGCAGACACAGCTAAAATAAAGCAAATTAAAGGACAAATAAGAAAGACAGTAGGTTGGGTTCAGGCCTGGACAAAATATTGCCCAGTGGATAAAATTAAAGCAAACACCGACAAGATTTATTTTTCACTGGTTGCTTTGGTTATGCCAAGAATTCAATGATTTCATATATCTTGCTATAGGATAATGCAGAAGACAAAATCAAGAGAAATGTATAGAAAATCAAACATCTGGACAGAAGGAAAAGACAAGGTGAAATGAACGAAAGTCTTTGGTTCCAGGTAAAAGTGCTCATGTAACCTGTGCTAGAAAAAGGAGAAGATGAGTCTAAGAAGTCAGTAAAGCTATTGCAAACACAATTGAGTGTTCATAAAAGATATGTAAGGGGATGGTAAGGGAAACTTACAGCAACAGAAGGAAATTTCATTCCTGCTGAAACAGAGTTAGCAGAAAGATTTAAAATATTCCAAAAATCAGGAAGAAGTGAGTTAAGTAGAAGGAAGAGGTCATGGGTGTCACTAGGTTCCTGGGGAAACAGGCTTCAACATAATCAACAGTTTTTCTTCTGGAATCCACTGAGAATGATTATTCAGATGAAACAAATGTGAAGACGACGCATAACTCTCCAAGGACACAGGTTTCTCAGGTATAAGCAATCCCATAGCAGGACTGTCAATTGTTGGCTACCATTGCACAAAACTCAGAAGGTCTGCTCAAGTTAAGAAGGAGAGCATAATAAACCTGGTGCCAGAAACATAGGGGCCAAGAGTTAAATGGAAATGAAGAAGTTCTGAATGCACGAAGTGGACAATAAAGACACCTCCAAATACAATCTGGTGATTGGGACTGTGACCTTTGCAATTGCCAAGTTGTGCTAAGTGAAATAAGTCAGGTGGAGAAAGACAAATACAGTTTGTTTTCACTTACCTATGGAACATAAAAAATTAAACAAGCAAACAAATATAACAAAACTGGAATAAGACTCAGATACAGAGAACAAACTACTGGTGAACAGAAAGGAGGGGGTAGAAAGTGAAAAGTGAAGTCGCTCGGTCGTGTCCGACTATTTGCGACCCCATGGACTGTAGCCCACCAGGTTCCACTGTCCATGGGATTTTCCAGGCAAGAATACTGGAGTGGGTTGCCATTTCCTTTTCTAGGAGATCTTCCCAACCCAGGGATTGAACCTGGGCCATTCCCTTCTCCAGGGGATCTTTCCCATCCAGGGATAGAACCTAGGTCTACTGCCTTGCAGGCAGATTCTTTACCCTCTGAGCCACCAGGGAAGCCCCTAGGTAAAGGGGATTTAGCAAAACAGGTGAAGGGGATTAAAAAGATACAAACTACACAGTATAAAATAAATAAGACACAAGGATGTAATGTACAGCACAGAGAATATAGTCAATGTTTCATAATAATTTTGCATTAAGTATCATCTAAACAATATTGACTTACTGTGTTATACACTTAAAATTAATAAATTTATAAGTCAACTATTTCTTCAATTTAAAAAATAAACAAACTGTGCTAAAGAATGTAACAATGTCTCAGATACTATTCTTTGCCAGCAAATGACAGAACACATGGGTAGGCTTTTTTCCTACCTATAGTAATTCACATTGTCCTGTAATCCATTTCCTGATGGGAGATTTTTCTCAATTAAAATTTTGTTCATAGTTTGTGCTATCAGGACAACTAGTCTAACCTGCCAGTCATCCTAAAGTTGCCAAACATCTGTTAATTCTCTTTTAACCTCAGATAAGTGAGTCTTTGCTTTGGATTGATTCTAAGAATATTATTTTGACTCTAGAAGTAAAAATAAACTTCTTTCACTTGTCTGAAAGATAGTAAAATTCTATTTCAGAAGTTTCTGCTTCTGGGCAAAATTGAATAACTACTGGACACTGGTAACAACTATGAAACGAAACAAAGAAGTGAAATAACAGTGATCAGATATTAATAAGAAATAGCATAGGATTGTGGTCCTTGAATAAGAGAAATCCATGAAGTAAGTACCACAGTCATTTTGACTTTCTGTATGCAGGTACTGACTATACTCCAATATTCATAGACAGACCCCAAGCAAAGCATCATATTCTCAATAAGCTGCTGAGACAGAGACCAGAGAATGTCGAAGCAATGCTGAGACAGATAAAATATATGGAACATAATACTGCAGAGAAAGTGTTATGCAGAATACCACAAACTTACAAGAGGTATTCTAATGTCTTTGGCAAACACAATGTTGAAAGCAAATAGGGAAAATCCCCTTGAGGCCTGGCAGAGAACAACTACTGAGGAATTTCTGGCTGAATGGATATTCTTGAGATTGTACAGTGCAGAGAAAAGTAGGAGTCACAAACAGACAAAACTAATTTCAAATGTTTAAGTGGCTACTGATTGAATGGTTATCATTCTAGAAAATATTGTTGCTTATCATAAAAAAATAAAGTAAATGATAGTGAACCATTAAAAAATAATACTAATATAGTGAGAATATAACATTTAGAATGAATTATTTGACAACACCACCAAAAAGGTGAGAGGAAAGTAAGTAAATTATACTGTTGCGATGGCTTATGTAATACATGTTGGTTTTGTTTAGTTGCTAACTCATCATCACCAAAAGCTCACGGTTTACCTCATGATTCACACAAGATGCATATTCTGTGGATTTAGACAGATGTATAATGATATAAACTCATCTTTATAATATTATAGAGTATTTTCACTGCCCTAAAAATCCTGTGTTTTGCCTGTTATTCTTCCCATTACCACTACTTCTGGAAATCACTAATCTTATTTGATCTCTTTATTGTCTCCATAGTTTTCCCCTTTCCAGAGTTTCATATCATTAGGATCATATAATAGTTGGCCTTTGCAGATTGGCTTCTTTCCCTCAATAATATGCATATAAATATACTCCATGGTTTTTCATGCTTGATAGCTCATTTGTAAGTGCTAAAAAATACTTCATTGTATTGATGTAATATAGTTTATTTATTCAGTTACCTATTGAAGGATATCATGGTTGCATCCAAGCTGTGAAAATTATGAGTAAAATTATTTTAATCATCCTTGTGCAGGTTTTTGTGTGGTCATAGGTTGTGACCTCCCTTGGGTAAATAGCAGGAGTGTGATTTCTGGATCATATTGTAAGGCTACGTTTAGCTCTTTTAAAAAAACTGTCAAGCTGTCTTCCAGTGGCTGTACATTTGGCGTATCTCCACCAGCAGTGTGTGAGAGTTCCTGTTCCTCCACATTCTAACCAGCACTGTATATTGTAAATGTTCTGGATTTGAGCCCCTCTAATAAGTATGTAGCGGCGTCTCATTGTTACTTTAATTCACATTTCCTTGATGACATAGGCTGTGCAACATCTTCTCATACTTATTTGCCACCTGGATCTCTTCTTTGGTATCAGAGAAGGTCTTTTGCCATTTTTTAATTGTTTTCTAGTTGTCTTGTTGAATTTTAAGTTATTAATATGTTTTAGATAACAGTCCTTTAGCAGATATGCATTTTGAAAATACTTTCCGCTAATCTGTGGCTTGTCTTTTCATGCTCTTGACATTGTCTTTTAAAGGGCATAAATTCTAAATTTTAATGAAGTCCAGCTTATCAATTATTTATTTTACAGATTATGTCTTTTGTGTCATATCTAAAAAGTATCACCAAGGTCACATAGGTTTCTCTTATGTTATCTTCTAGGAGATTTTTATTTTTGTGTTTTACACACAGGCTTTTGATCCATTTTGTTATAGGTTTTTGTAATTGGCATAAGTTCTGTGTCTAGATTCATTTCTTTGCATGCGATTGCTCAGTTGTTCCAACACAATTTGTTGAAGAAACTATCTTTGTTCCATTGTAATGACTTTGTTTCCTTGTTAAAAATAAGCTGACTATATTTAAGTGAGTCTCTTTATGTGTGATCTATTCTGTTTCACTGACACATTTATTCTTTTGCCAATGCCAGGTTGTCTTGATTACTTAGTTTTATACTGTCATGGAGTCGGGTGGTATCAGTCCTCCAATTTTGTTCTTCTTCAATATTGTATTGGCCATTTGGGCACAGTTATATCTTCATATAAACTTTCAAATCAATTGATATTCATAAAAAAATCCTCCTAAGATTTTTGATTGGGATTGCACTGGATCTATAGACTAAGTTAGGAAGCATTGATATATTGACAATAGTGAATCTTCCTTTTTGTGAACATGAAATATCTCTCTATTGATTAGTTCTTTGATTTCATTCATCAGAGTTAAGTAGCTTTCCTCATAATAGATCTTGTAGGTATTTTGTAAGATTTATAACAAAGTATTTCACTTTTGGGGATGCTAATGTAAATGGTATTATTTTTAAATCCAAATAGCACTCATTCATTTTTATTATATAGGAAAGGAATTGACTTTATATATTAACTTTGTATTCTGCTACACTGCTATAATCATTTACTTCCCAGAATTTTATCAATTATTTTGTATTTTCTACATAGGTGATCATGTCGTCTGTGAACAGACACTTTTATGTCTTCCTTCCCAATCTGTATACATTTTTTTTGTTGTCCTATTATTTTATTAAGGATCAGGATAATGTCAAAACAAAAGCTGTGAGAAGGTACAGACTTAGTATCTAATCTTGGTTGGAAAGCTTTCAGTCTTTCACCATAAAGTATTATGTTGGTTGCAAGTATTTTATAGATAGTCTTAGCCAAATTTGAAGAAATTTCCCTCTACTCCTCATATATTGAGAGTATTTTATCATAGATGGGTGTTGAATTGTGTTAAATCTTTTTCTGCATCTATTGATATGATCGTGTGACTTTTATTTTTTAGTCTCTTGATGTAATAAGTTATATTAATTGATTTTGGAATGTTGAATCAGACTTGCATACCTGGGGTAAATTTCACTTGGTCATGGTGTTTAACTTTTTAAAAAATTTGATTAGCTAACACTTTGAGATTTTTGCATGTATCTTTATTAATGATATTAGTCTATAATTTTCTTTTATTTTTTTTGGAATGCCTTTATCTGGTTTTGGTATTAGGGTAATACTGGCCTCAGAGAATGAATTAGAAAATATTCTCTTCTTCTGTCCACTAAGATACATTGTAGAGAACTGTTAAAATTTAGTTCTTAAATATTTGGTACAATTTAATAGCAAAATTCCAACAGGGCCTGATGCTTCTTATTTGGGAGGTTATTAATTACTGATTCAATATATATTTAGTCTATTTGGGTCATTTATTTCTTATTGTGTGAATTTTTGCAAGTTGTGTCTATGGAGAAATTGATCAATTTCATCGAGATTATCAAATACTAGGGCACGGAGTTGTCCACAGTATTGCTTTATTATCCTTTTATGGGATCTTTAGTGACATCTTTTTAATTTTAGGTATTAGTAATTTGTGTTTTCTCTATTTTATTTGATAACTGGGCTAGAAGCTTACTGATTTTATTGTCTGAGTGATTCTTTAATGAAAAGTGAAAAAGACTGACAAATTCCTAGCTATATCAGTCAGACTGAAAGAGAGAAATGTCACCAATACTAGGATTTAAAGAGGGGAACAACTTCTAATGTTTAGAATTGTTTTAAGATTATAATAAGAAAATGTTAATAAACAGATATGCTAATATATTCAACAAATTAGTTTAAATATTGAAAAGTTATTTGAAAGGCTAAAGTTAACAGGTGATTCAAGGAAATCTATGAATAGCTCAATATGTAATGAATAAATTATATTTTATTTTCAAAAACCTTTCCCTGAAGAAAATCTCTGGTCCAAATGACGTTATTAATGAATTCTATCACAAATTTTAGGATGAAATAAGACCAACCAGGAAATGGAGAAAAAATAATGAGTTTCAATGTTTGAATAAGGCAAAATGATCTTCATACAACAAACTGGAAAGAAATTTACAAAAAAAGCATATTAGAGATAATATTCATCATGGATATACATACAAAAATTCTTAACAAAATACTAGCATATTCAATTAAATAACATGAAAATCAAATATATGTTTCTAAGGAAGTAAAGAGCCTTGATAAAAATGAAAGATAGTGAAAAAATTGGCTTAAAATTCAACATTCAGAAAACTAAGATCATGGCATCTGGTCCCATCACTTCATGGAAAATAGATGGGGAAACAATGGAAACACTGGCAGACTTTATTTTCTTGGGCTTCAAATTTACTGCACATGGTGACTGCAGCCATGAAATTAAAAGATGCTGGCTCCTTGGAAGAAAAGCTATGACCAACATAGATAGCATATTAAAAAGCAGAGACATTATTTTGCAAACAAAGATCCATCTAGTCAAAGCTATAGTTTTACCAGTAGTCATGTACGAATGTGAGAGATGGACTATAAAAAAAGTTGAGCACCGAAGAATTGATGCTTTTGACCTGTGGTGTTGGCTAAGACTCTTGAAAGTCCCTTGGAGAGCAAGGAGATCCAACCAGTCCATCCTAAAGGAAATCAGTCCTGAATATTCATTGGAAAGACTGATGCTGAAGCTGAAACTCAAATACTTGGCCACCCGATGTGAAGAACTGACTCATTTGAAAAGACCCTGATGCTGGGAATGATTGAAGGTACGAGGAGAAGGGGATGACAGAGGATGAGAGGGTTGGATGGCACCACTGACTCAATGAACATGAGTTTGAATAAGCTCCGGGAGTTGGTGATGAACAGGGAAGACTGGCATGCTGCAGTTCATGGAGTTGCAAAGAGTTGGACGTGACTGAACAACTGGACTGAAGGAAATAAAGTTGGTTTAACACTGAAAAATAACTGTAACTTAACATGAATAAAAGGAAGTCAATACAATTATCACAATACCAGACTACCTTACTACCTCCTGAGAAACCTGTATGCAGGTCAGGAAGCAACAGTTTGTACAAGACATGGAACAATATATGGGTTCAAACTTGGGAAAGGAGAATGTCAAGGCTATATATTGTCACCTTGCTTATTTAACTTCTATGTAGAGTACATCATGCTAAGCACTGGGCTGGATGAATCAGAAGCTGTAATCAAGATTGTCAGGAGAAATATCAATAACTTCAGGTACGTATATGGTAGGACTCTAATGGCAGAAAACAAAGAGGAACTAAAGACCCTTTTGAGGATGAAAGATAAGAATGAAAAGCTGGATTAAAACTCAACATTCAAAAGACTATGATCATGGAATCCAATCCCATCACTTCGTGGTAAACAGAAGGGGAAAATGTGGAAACAATGACAGATCTTATTTTCTTGGGCTGAAAAATCACTGTGGACAGTGACAAAAGCCATGAAATTAAAAGATGCTTGCTCCTTGGAAGGAAAATTATGACAAACCTAGATAGCATTTTTAAAGGAGACACATCATTTGTTGACAAAGGTCCATATAGTCAAAGCTATAGTTTTCCCAGGAGTCATGTACGGATGTGAGAGTTGGATCTCAAAGAAGGCTTATAGCAAAAGAATTAATATTTTCAAACTGTGGTGCTAGAGAAGACTCTTGAGAGTTCCTTGGACAGCAATAAGGTCAAGCCAGTCAATCTTAAAAGGAATAACCTTGAATATTCACTGGAAAAACTAATCCTGAAGCTAAAACTCCAATACTTTGGCCACCTGATACAAAAAGCCAACTCTTTGGAAAAGATCCTGGTTCTGGGAAAGACTGAGGGCAGGAGAAGAAGGGGGCAACAGAGGCTGAGATGGTTGGATGGTATCACTGACTCAGTAGTCATGAATCTGAGCAAACTCCAGGAGATAATGACTACAGGAAAGCCTGGAGTACTGCTGTTCATGGGATTGCAAAGAGTGAGACATGAATTATGATCGAAAAACAACAACTAAATAATTAAATATAGTCTTCCTAAAATTAGGAATAACTGAAAAATATTCTTTCTAATCACTATTATTTAACATTGTACTGCAGATTCTTGACAGTGCAATAAAACCAGAAAAATAATTAAAATATTATAGACTAGAGACAGATGACACTTTTTTAAGTAGAAAAACCTCATGATGTCCAAAACATCCCAATGAATCTACAAACAAAAAAATGATAAAACTAGTAAGTGAATTACTTCATCAAGTTTCTATGATCTAGTGTCAACACAGAAAACAAAATATTTCAATTATACTAGCAATAAGTATAAAATAAAATATTTAAAGATAAAAATATAATAGAAAATTATAGTTTGGTTTATTTTTCTAATAAATGCAAAACTTCTCTACTGATTTATACTAAATATTGTGAGACACTTGATATATACTTAATATGTAGAATGATACTATGTTCATGGCTGAATAGATTTGATGATTTTCTTTACAATAAAATATAAATTCTGCCCATATTGATCCATTGACTCAATACAATCTCCAGCAATACCCAAAAGGATTTCTTTAGTAGAAATTAATAAGGTAGGTATAAATTGAAATGGAAATTCTAATGGCCTGGAAAAATAAACACAATTTTTAAAATAGAAAAAAAAAAGAGAGAAGTAGTAGGTCTAAGTAATTATGTGGAGACTTTTTATAAAGTCACTGTAAATTAGACCGTTTAATACCATCATTATTTTTGTTCAGTTCAATCAATCAGTTGTGTCCAACTCTGTGACTTCATGGACTGCAGCACGCCAGGCCTCCCTGTCCAGAACCAACTCCCAGAGTTTATGCAAACTCATTTCCATTGAGTTGGTGATGCAATCCAATCCTCTCATCCTCTGTCATCCCCTTCTCCTTCTACCTTCAATCTTTCCCAACTTCAAGGTCTTTTCAAATGATTCAGTTCTTCACATAAGGTGGCCAAAGTATCGGAGTTTCAGCTTCAGCATCAGTCTGTCCAATAAAAATTCAGGACTAATTTCCTTTAGGATGGACCGGTTGGATCTCCTTGCAGTCCAAGGGACTCTCAAGAGTCTTCTCCAACACCACAGTTCAAAAGCATCAATTCTTTGGTGCTCAGCTTCCTTTATACTCCAAATATCATATTCATGTATGACTACTGGACAAACTACAGCTTTGACTAGATGAATCTTTCTTGTCAAAGTAATGGCTCTGCTTTTTAATATGCTGTCTAGGTTGGTCACAGATTTTCTTCCAAGGAGTAAGCATCTTTTAATTTCATGGCTGCAGTCACCATCTACAGTAATTTTGGAGCCCAAGAAAATAAAGTTGGCCAGTGTTTCCATTGTTTCCCCATCTATTGTCCATGAAGTGATGGGACCAGATGCCATGATCTTAGTTTTCTGAATGTTGAGTTTTAAACCAACTCTTTCACTCTCCTCTTTCACTTTCATCAAGAGACTGTTTAGTTCTTTGCTTTCTGCCATATTTGTGGTGTCATCTACGTTTGTGAGATTATTGTTATTTCTCCTGGAAAATTTGATTCCAGCTTGTGCTTCATCCAGCCTGGCATTTTGTATGATGTGCTCAGCATAGAGGTTAAATAAACAGGGTGACAATATACAGCCTTGACATACTCCTTTCCCGATTTGGAACCAGTCTGTTGTTACATGTCCAGTTCTAACTGTGACTTCTTGAACTGTATATAGATTTCTCAGGAAGCAGGTCAGGTGGTCTGGTAGTCTCATCTCTTGAAAAATTTTCCACACTCTGTGTGTAAAACAGAGATCCACACAGTCAAAGGCTTTGGCATAGTCAATAAAGCAGAAGTAGATTTTTTCCTGGAACTCTCATGCTTTTTCAGTGATTCAGCAATGTTGGGAATTTGATCTATGGTTCCTTTGCCTTTTTTAAATCTAACTTGAACATCTGGAAATTCACGGCTCACATACGTTTGAAACAAGGATTGGAGAATTTTGAGCATTTTTTTGCTAGCATATGAGATGAGTGCAACTATGTGATAGTTTGAACTTTTTTGGCATTGTCTTTCTTTGGAATTGGAATGAAAACTGACCTTTTCCAGTCCTCTGGCCACTACTGAATTTTCCAAATATGCTGATATATTGAGTGCAGCACTTTCACAGCATCATCTTTTAAGATTTGAAATAGCTCAACTGGAATTCCATCACCTCCACTAGCATTGTTCATAGTGATACCTCCTAAGGCCCACTTCACTTCACATTCCAGGATGTCTGGCTCGAGGTGAGTGATCACACCATCATAGTTACCTGGTTCATGATGATCTTTTTTGTATAGTTCTTCTGGGTATTCTTGTCACCTTTTCCTAATGTGTTTTGCTTCTGTTAGGTCCATACCATGTCTGTCCTTTATAGTGCCCATCTTTGCATAAAATGTTCCCTTGGTATCTCTAATTTTATTGAAGAGATCTTTATTGTTTCTCTCTATTTCTTTGCATTGATCACCAAGGAAGGCTTTCTCACCTTTCCTTGCTTTTCTTTGGAACTCTACCTTCAAATAAGTATATCTTTCCTTTTCTCCTTTGCTTTTAGCTTCTTCTTTTCACAGTTATTTGTAAGGCCTCCTCAGATGACCATTTTGCCTCTTTGCATTTCTCTTTCTTGGAGATAATCTTTATAACAGCCTCCTGTACAATGTCACAAACCTCCTTCCATAATTCTTCAAGCACTCTATCAGATGTAATCCCTTGAAGCTATTTGCCATTTCACTTTATAATCTTAAGGGATTTAATTTTGGTCATGCATGAATGGTCTAGTGGTTTTTCTTACTTTCTACAATTTCAATCTGAATTTTGCAATGAGAAATTTATGATCTGAGCCACAGTCAGCTCCTGGTCTTGTTTTTGCTGACTGTATAGAGCTTCTCCATCTTTGGCTGCAATGAATATAATCAATCTGATTTTGGAATTGACCATCTGGTTATGTGCATGATAGAGTCTTCTCTTGCCTTTTTGGAAGAAGGTGTTTGCTATGACCAGTGCATTCTCTTGGCAAAACTCGTTAGCTTTTGACCTGTTTTGTTTTGTATGCCAAAGCCAAATTTTCCTATTTCTCCAGGTATCTCTTGACTTCCTTAGTTTTCATTCCTATCCACTATAATAAAAAGGACATCATATTTGGGTGTTAGTTCAAGAACATCTTGTAAGTCTTCAGAGAACTGTTCAACTTCTGTTTTTTCATCATTACTGGTCTGGATTACTTGGATTACTCCATAGACATGGATTACTCTGATATTCAAAGGTTTTCCTTGGAAAGGAACAAAGATCATTCTAACGTTTTTGAGATTACATCCAAGTACTGCATTTCAGACTCTGGTTGACTATGAGTGCTACTCTATTTCTTTGAAGGGATTGTTGCCCACGGTAGTAGATTTAATGGTCATTTGAGTTAAATTCACCCATTTCAGTCCATTTTAGTTCGCTGATTCCTAAAATGTCCGTGTTTACTCTTGCCATTTCCTGTTTGACCACCTCCAATTTTGTTTCCAAGGCAAACCATTCAATATCATGGTAATCCAAGTCTATGCCCTGACCAGTAATGCTGGAGAAGCTTAAGCTGAACGCTTCTATGAGGACCTACAAGACCTTCCAGAACACCCAAAAAAGATGTCCTTTTCCTTGTAAGGAACTGGAATGCCAAAGTAAGCAGTCAAGAAACACCTGGAGTAACAAGCAAATTTGTCCTTGGAGTACAAAACGAAGTAGGTCAAAGGCTAACAGATTTTTGCCAAGAGAATGTACTGGTCATAGCAAACACCCTCTTCCAACAACACAAGAGACGACTCTACACATGCACATCACTAGATGGTCAACACCGAAATCAGATTGATTATATACTTTGCAGCCAAAGATGGAGAAGCTGTATACAGTCAGCAAAAACAAGACCAGAAGCTGAATGTGGCTCAGATCATGAACTCCTTATTGCCAAATTCAGGCTGAAATTGAAGAAAGTAGGGAAAACTACCAGAATATTCAGGTATGACCTAAACCAAATCCCTTAGGATTATACAGTGGAAGTGAGAAATAGATTTAAGGGACTAGATCTGATAGACAGAGTTCCTGATAAACTATGAACAGAGGTACATGACATTGTACAGGAGACAGGGATTAAGACCATACCCAAGAAAAAGAAATGCAAAAAAACAAAATGGCTGTCTGAGGAGGCCTTACAAATAGCTGTGAAAAGAAGAGAAGTGAAAAGCAAAGGAGAAAAGGAAAGATATTCCCATGTGAATGCAGAGTTCCAAAGAATAGCAAGGAGAGATAAGAAAGCCTTCCTTAGTAATCAATGCAAAGAAATAAAGGAAAACAATAGAATGGGAAAGACTTGAGAACTCTTCACAAAATTTAGAGATACCAAGGGAAAATTTCATGCAAAGATGGGTGCAATAAAGGACAGAATTATTATGGACCTAACAGAAGCAGATGATATTAAGAAGTGGTGGCAAGAATACAGAGAAAAACTGTACAAAAAAGGTCTTCATGATGGTGTGATCACTCACCTAGAGCCAAACATCCTGGAATGTGAAGTCAACAAAACTAGTGGAGGTGATGGAATTCCTGTTGAGCTATTCCAAATCCTAAAAGATGATGCTGTGAAAGTGCTGCACTCAAATTTGCAGCAAATTTGGAAAACTTCACAGCTATCACAGAACTGGAGAATATCAATTTGCATTTCAATCCCAAAGAAAGACAATGCCAAAGAATGCACAAACTACCACACAAGTACACTCAACTCACACACTAGTAAAGTAATGCTCAAAATTGTCCAAGCCAGGCTTTAACAGTACATGAACTGTGAATTTCTTGATGTTCAAGCTGGTTACATAAGACAGAGGAACCAGAGATCAAATTGCCAACATACACTGAATCATAGGAAAAGCAAGAAAGTGCCAGAAAAAAATCTATTTCTGCTTTACTGACTATGTCAAAGCCTTTGACTTTGTGGATCACCACGAACTGTGGAAAATTCTTCAAGAGATGGGAATACCAGACCACCTGACCTGCCTCTTGAGAAATATGTATCCAGGTCAGGAAGCAACAGTTAGAATGGGACATGGAACAGTTAGAACATGTTAGAACATGATATGGAACAACAGACTGGTTCCAAATAGGAAAAGGTGTACGTCAAGGCTGTATGTTGTCACTCTGCTTATTTAACTTATATGTAGAGTACATCATGAGAAATCCTGGGCTGGATGAAGCACAAGCTGGAAAAGAGATTGTCAGGAGAAATATCAATAACATCAGATATTCAGATGACACCACCTTTATGGCAGAAAGTGAAGAAGAACTAGAAAGCCTCTTGATGAAATTGAAAAAGGAGAGTAAAAAATTGGCTTAAAGCTTAACATTCAGAAAACTAAGATCATGGCATCTGGTCCCATCACTTCATGGCAAATATATTGGGAAACAGTATCAGACTTTAGTTTTTGGCCTCCAAAATCACTGCAGATGGTGATTGCAGCCATGAAATTAAAAGATGCTTACTCTTTGGAAGAAAAGTTATGACCAACCTAGATAGCATATTAAAAAGCAGAGACATTACTTTGCCAACAAAGGTCCATCTAGTCAAGGCTATCGTTTTTCCAGTAGTCATGTATGGATATGAGAGTTGGACTATAAAGAAATCTGATCGCCAAAGAATTGATGCTTTTGAACTGTGGTATTGGAGAAGACTCTTAAGAGTCCTTTGGACTGCAAGGAGATCCAACCAATCCATCTTAAAGGAAATCAGTCCTGAATATTCATTGGAAGGACTGACGTTGAAGCTGAAAGTCAAATAGTTTGGCCACCTTATTCAAAGAACTGACTCATTTGAAAAGACCCCGATGAGGTTAAAGATTGAAGGCAGAAAAAGAAGGGGGCAACAGAGGATAAAACTGTTGGATGGCATCACAAACTCAGTGGACATGAGTGTGAGTAAACTCCAGGATTTGATGATGGACAGGGAAGCCCTTGTGCTGAAGTCCATGGGGTCGCAAAGAGTCAGATCCGACTGAACTGAACTGAACTGAATTTACCTTGATTCATGGACATAACATTTCAGGTTCTTATGCAATATTGATCTTTGTAGCATTAGACTTTATTTCCATCACCAGTCACACCCACAACTGTGTGGTGTTTTTGCTTTGGCTCCGTGTCTTCATTCCTTCTGAAATTATTTCTCCACTGATCTTCAATAGCGTATTGGACACCTACCGACCTATGGAGTTTATCTTTCAGTGTCCGGTCTTTTTGCCTTTTCACACTGTTCACAGAGTTTTCAAGGCAAAGATACTGAAGCAGTTTGCCATTCCCTTCTCCAGTGGACCATGTTTTGTCAGAACTCTCCACCGTTACTCGTTGGTCTTAGGTGTCCCTACACGACAGGGCTCATAGTTTCATTCAGTTAAACAAAGCTGTGGTCCATGAGATCAGTTTGGTTACTTTTCTGTGATTGTGGTTTTCATTCAGTCTTCCCTCTGATGGATAATGATAAGAGGCTTATGGAAGCTTCCTGATGGGAGAGACTAACTAAGGGGAAGCTGAGTCTTGTTCTAATGGGCGGGACCATGCTCAGTAAATCTTTAATCCAGTTTTCTGTTGATGGTTGGGGCTATGTTCCCTCCCTGTTGTTTGACCTGAGCCCAATCTATGGTGGAGGTAATAAAACTAATGGTGATCTTCATCAAAAGGTCAAATTTATAAGGGAATCATATAAAACTACACCCACATTTATATGTTTATTTGATTTTAACAAATTTTCAAGTAATCCAATGTGGAAAGCAAAGTCATTTCAACAAAGAGCAATAAGACTGCTGAGAAAATATAAACTAAAAGCATTACTGCATGAACCTAAAAATAGAAGCTAAAACTATAAACTTTTTAGGTGAAAACATAAGAGAATATTTTCATGAATATTTCATGAGAAAAATTTAGATAGGGCACAGAAAGAAGAAACCATAAAAAACTTGTAAATTACACTTATTTAAAAAATTAAAATATCTGCTCATAAAAGGGCAATATAGGGAAATGAGTAGGCAAATTTTAGACTGGGATACAATAGTCAGTCACTGTGTGTGTTCATGCATGTGTGTGTGTGTATGTGTATTATATATCAAAGTACTTGCATCCAGACTATATAAATATTTCTACATCAGTAAAGAGAAAATCAAGCCAACTTTAAAAACAGTATCATTCTTGAAATATCCATCAAACATAAACAAATGTGAATATTCAGTAAGCACTTAAAAGAAGTTCAGTATCACTACTCACACATTTGAATGATTAAAATATAAAAGAAACTAGCTGTGAAGATCTGCAGCATTCAACTATCTCACATATTTATGATGTAAATATAAAATAATACAATAATTTTGGAAAAATTATACATAACTATTCTTTGACCTGGAAATTCTATTCCTAAATATTTATCCAAGAGGAATGAATACATGTGCAGCAAAACCCTTGTATATGTATTTCCATAGCAGGTTTATTCACAAGAGTCAAACATGTAAACAGCCCAAATTTCTATATAAATGAATAAAATTACTATAAAGTTGTCATACTCATTCTATTTAAGAATACACTCTGTGACAAAAGCACTGATTTCAAATCACAGTAAAAGATGTAAAGTACAGCTGAATTGAATCAATCTTTCAGTACATTGTATAAAATATTTATATTGAACAAAAGTACATGAAAACATGTGTATTTGTGAAGCAGAGAGTGAACAAAAGAAAAATGGCCCATTAATATTGCATGTTGGAGGGAAGGAAGACAGAAACAGTAGCATCTTCCATCTTTAAAAGAGCTTGAGGAAAATTACATGACATATCTTCCAGATGTCATTTGATGCTGATGTCACACCACTTTCCAAAGGTCTTCCTTTTATTACAGTGGGCCAAAGCCTAGAAATACATTTGTTGGATAACTTTGGGAAATGTATTTGATATTTCATAGACTGAAGAAAAGAAGAAGACATTCGACACATACAAAAATTAGAGAGATGACCAGTGTGGAATTTTACTAGCAGATTCCAGCTATCCTTAAAATACCATACTTAGACTTTGCAGGGAGTTGAGATTATTAACATCTTTGCAGTTCTTTCTCTTCTGAATCACCTCCTCCCCAAACAGCAATGATTCTAATGCCTTCATTCCTCCAGAACTTCCAAAAATTGTATGAATCTGATTCTCTGCATTAAATCCCTTCTTACTTGAAACAGTGTGATTTCTGTTTTCTTAGGCAAACCTTAGCTGATTCAAACCAAGACAAGTATTATGGGCTTCAGAGTTCTTTTTGATTCATTTTTTATGCTGTTGTTGTTTTTCAGGCACCTAATCATGTCTGATTGTTTGAGACCCCATGGACCGTAGCACACCAGACCTCCTTGTACCTCACCATCTCCCAGAGTTTGCCCAAGTTTGTGTTCATTGTATCAGAGATGTTGTCCAGCCATCTCATCCTCCGATGCCCTCTTCTTTCTCTGCCCTCAATCTTTCCCAGCATCAGGGACTTTTCCAATGAGTTGTCTGTTTGCATCAGATGACCAAAATACTGCAATTTCAGCTTCAGCATCAGTATTCAGGGTTGATCTCCCTTAAAGCTTGACTGGTTTGGTCTCTTTGCTGTCCAAGGGACTTTCAAGAGTCTTCTCCAGCACCACAGTTCAGAGGCATCAATTCTTTGGTGCTCTGCCTTTTTCATGGTCCAATTCTCACAACCATACGTGACCACTGGGAAGACAACAGCCTTGACCACATGGACTTTTGTTGGCAGAGTAATGTCTCTGTTTTTCAACACATTGTCTTGGTTTGTCATACCCCTTCAAATATCATTGCCTTGTTGTGGCAAAGGGGCTTATGTATCTCATGAAGCTATGAGCCATGCTATGCAGGGCCACCAAAGAAGGACAGGTCACGGCAAAGAGTTTTGACAAAACATGATCCACTGGAGGAGAGAATGGCACACTACTCCAGTATACCTGTCGTGAGAACCTCATGAACTGTATAAAAGGCCAAAGAAACATGCTATTAGATGTCATTGTACCTTCAGACCAGTAGATCTGTGCCCTCATGATGTTTACATTTAGTATGAAAATCTGGCAGTTAAAACTGAGTTTAAGAGCATCTCCGGTGACTCTAATCTAAAGCAGTTTTGAGAACCAGAAATACGATCTTTCTACCAAATCTGCTTTTCATTCCCAATTTCTCTTTTCTCTTCATCCAGGCACTCAAGCCATAAAACTAGGAAGCATTCTGGACTTCTTCTTTTCTTGCCTCACTATTCTAATCCAGCCAAACACGAGGATTTGTTTGCTAAATAGCACATGATTATGTTCCTTCCTCACCATGCCATTGAAGCTGAATTATGTTGATGAAGAACTAAGAGATTTGAAACCAGATAAACCCTAATTTTAAATACTGGTTATGCCATTTGCTGGCTGTGAAAAGTGGAATATATTATACCATTTCTCTAGGGCATTAAAAATAGTAGTGCATAACAGGAATTTTTTGGAGGGTTCATGATAGTTTTTCCAAAACATCTAGTAGAGTGCCTGGCTCATTAGCAGGTATCTTCATCCTTTACCCACATTCCATGCATTTGTTTCACTTAATAATTGTGAATCACATGGACCACATTTTTAGGAGTAACATCCTAAAGATCTCTTTCTCTACTGTTTTGCATCACTTAAGTACCTTTTCACTAATGATTCCAGAATTTCAAAATATAAATTTCAAGATATAAATTTAATTATATTCCTCTCCTGCTTAATGACTTTAAAAGTTGTTCTAAAGTTTACAGAATGGAATTCAACCTCTTTTAAATACTCCAAGATTTTTATTATCTGATCCAGGGTTACTCTTTCAGCCTTCTCTGCTCTCCCTTGTATATACCTGCCATCTTAGCCAAAAGAAAATATTAGTTTCATGAATGAGTGAATTAAATTGATGTAACAGTAGTCTTGGGACTTCTCTGGTGTCTCAGTGGTAAAGAATCTGCCTGCCAATGCAGAAGACATGGGATTCAATTCCTGAGTTAGGAAGATCCCCGCCTCCAGTATTCTTACCTGGGAAATTCCATGAACAGAGGAGATTGGTGGGGTATAGACCCTGGGGTCGCAGAGAGTTGAACACGATTTAGTGACTAATCAACAACAACAGGAGTCTCAGCAAATAGGGTATTAAATTCTAGCTTTTTTACTTGTATTATTTTGGGGAAGTATTCTCTGTGTTTCACTTTTCTCATCTGTACAAAGATAATAGCATCCATTTCAGTTGTCTTGAGGTTTGTGAGTGAAGTGAAGTCGCTCAGTCGTGTCCAACTCTTTGCGACCCCATGGACTGTAGCCTACCAGGCTCCTCCTTCATGGGATTTTCCAGGCAAGAGTACTGGAGTGAGTTGCCATGAGGTTTAAGATGAGTGAAATAAAAGTTCTGTTTAGGCTGTAAGATTCCGTGGAAACATATGATTAACACTATTTGATGTTGTCATTATTGTGGCCATTGTTTTTGTTTATCAATGTGTGAAAATGTCTTGTAGAAGTAAACACTACATACTTTTAGTCCTAAGTAAAAAGCTGACCCATTTAATCAATGGTTAGACAACATGAGGAATAGGAAAAATATAGAAGAGACATACAGATATTAGTAAACATGTTAAATTTAGAAGAAAATTAAATCCCTTATGCTTTCTTGCTTATTACACAACAACAGACAGATTTGTGTTAAAGAATTCAGGAAATATTTAGTATAAAGACTAAAGATAGGTGAACTTCCCTTTAGCGGAAATCTCCTTGGAAGGTTTTCTACTTTCATGAATCTCACATAAATATCTAAATCCTGATTTGGAAGCTGTGATTTGCCATTGTAAAAGAAGCTCAAACTTTAGTTTGATGAGTGTTCAAAAGATCAGGCTTAATAAAAGTTCATCAGTGATACAGAGAAGTCATTCTGGATCCCAATCAAAGGATTTTTAAAAGTCTTTTAGAAGAGCAAGAGTTTGAAAGATAGACTTGATAAGCTAACAACATTAAATCTTTGAGAGGATTTAGAAAGGGATTTAGTGAGTCAATCACATCACTGCAGTGCTCCACCTGTAGTTGCCAGGGTAACAAGAAGTTTGGAATTCCCATAATGAATTTATTTTTCCAAATTAGCATCAGGAATAACACAATTATTAGCCAACTTACTGCTTCCCAGTGTGTCCAAATAAGTTTCCAGATGCTACTCTTAGAAAAAGATAAATCTATTCTGTTTTCCCTCTACATAAGCATACGTGCATTTCAAATAAATGACCTGCTCGTTTCCCATTTAATGACTCTATTTCTCTCTAAATTATACAAGGTACTTTATTTGTGCTTTATGTTATTACTGGCAACTGCTTGTGACTTGTCTGACTCACACAAATATTCTAGTCTCATCAGAAAAGAAAATCTATTGCTGCCAAGTAAGGGGAAAAAAAAATGGGCCAACACAGCATAACACTCTAACATAGAATTTTACTTATTCACTTATTCAGTCAATATTTAATAAGAAACAACCTTGTGCCAAGCCTCTAGCAGAGCCTATGAAAACAAACAAAAACAGTAAACTGTAAACATAAAACATAATTTTGGTATCATGAGATTCAATATAGCAAAGGAGACCAACATCTAGTAGTAGAGTGGTTGTAATAATCTATGATTAAAAAAAGAAAATTCTCTCTTAAAATTTTTGTTTTCAGTGTTGAAACTAGCAATGCACTTTCCACTTGAGAAGCACCTCTGAAAAGAGGGTATTGTATCTAGGAGAAAAAAAGTTGAAATTTTTTGTTAAAGAATGACTTCAGGCTTCAAAGAAAAGATGTGGTAGCAACTGGTACTTCTTTCTAAAGTGGTTGTTTCAAACTCAGCCTTAAAAACTCACACCAAGTAACTGGTAGAGGTTATCTGATCAGAAACAATAAATAAATATTAGGATTTATTATGTCTTTGTTGCATCTCTTCAGAACATAAGCAGGCATAAATCAATATGGGCAAGAAAAAAGCAACAAAATCTCAACAACTGATGCTAAATTAACAAAATAGCTATCATTTTTGAACCACATATTATGATCCTAGTAGCTATATCTAGTGGAAAACCACTAGACCATTCAGGTATGACCTAAATAAAATCCCTTGTAATTATACAATGGAAGTGAGAAATACATTTAAGGGGCTAGATCTGATAGACAGAGTGCCTGATGAACTATGGACGGAGGTTTGTGACATTGTGTAGAAGACAGAAATTAAGACCATCCCCAAGAAAAAGAAATATAAAAAAGTAAAATAGCTGTCTGAGGTGGCCTTACAAATATCTGTGAAAAGAAGAGAACAAAAAGCAAAGGAGAAAAGGAAAGGTATTCGCATTAGAATGCAGAGTTCCAAAGAATAGCAAGGAGAGATAAGAAAGCCTTCCTTAGTGATCAATGCAAAGAAATAAAGGAAAACAACAGAATGGGAAAGACTAGAGATCTCTTCAAGAAAATTAGAGATAACAAGGGAACATTTCATGCAAAGATGGGCTCGATAAAGGACAGAAATGGTATGGACCTAACAGAAGCAGAAGATGTTAAAAAGAGGTGGCAAGAATACACAGAAGAACTTTACAAAAAAGATCTTCATGACTCAGATAATCACCACGGTGGGATCACTCACACTCAGCTAGAGCCAGACATCCTGGAAGGTGAGGTCAGGTGGGCCTTAGAAAGCCTCATTACAAACAAAGCTAGTGGAGATGATGGAATTCCAGTTGAGCTATTTCAAATCCTAAAAGATGATGCTGTGAAAGTGCTGCACTCAATAGGCCAGCAATTTGGAAAATGTCAGCAATGGCCACAGGACTGGAAAAAGTCAGTTTACATTCCTACCCCAAAGAAAGGCAATGCCAAAGAATGCTCCAACTACCACATAATTGCACTCATTTCACATGCTAGTAAAGTAATGCTCAAAATTCTCCAAGCAAGGCTTCAGCAATACATGAGCCAAGAAGTTCCAGATGTTCAAGCTAATTTTAGAAAAGGCAGAGGAATCAGAGATCAAATTCCCAACATCTGCTGGATTATCGAAAAAGCAAGAGAATTCCAGAAAAACATCTATTTCTGCTTTATTGACTATTCCAAAGCCTTTGACTGTGTGGATCACAATAAACTGTTTAAAATTCTGAAAGAGATGGGAATACCAGATCATCTGACCTGTCTCTTGAGAAACCTGTATGCAGGTCAGGAAGCAACAGTTAGAACTGGACATGGAACAACAGACTGGTTCCAAATAGGAAAAGGAGTACATCAAGGCTGTATATTGTCACCCTGCTTATTTAACTTCTATGCAGAATACATCATGAGAAACGCTGGGCTGGAAGAAACACAAGCTGGAATCAAGAATGCCAGGAGAAATATCAATAACCTCAGATATGCAGATGACACCACTCTTATGGCAGAAAGTGAAGAGGAACTAAAGACATAAACTACTGTATATCAAATAGATAAGCAACAAGGATATATACTATATATATATACTAAAAGCAAGGGGAACTATAGTCATTGTCTTGTAATAAATTTAATAGAGTATATCCTGTAAAAATACTGAATCATTATGCTGTATATTTTAAGCATAATACTGTAAATCAACTGTACTTCATCTTTTTTTTAAAAAGAAGACATTACTAATTTAAAAAATCAACATTGGTACAATACTAATGACTTAACTATGAACTTTATTTGTATTTCTCTACCATTAATGCTTGTAGTTTATCCCACCAACTTCCTCTTATAAATTTCTCCTCAGAAAGAAAGTGTCATAGGAACCATGGAGGAGCTGTTCTCCAAAGCTACGTGAAGTAAACGCTGTGCAGAATAAGACAAGTACTTGGGATCCATGAAAATGTGGCACTCAGATCTCCTGGTTTGGGAAGCACTGCATTCATCCTAAGTCATATTACTCGTGGGCTGCCTAAAGACTCCCTAAAGTCAGTCTCACCAACACATCTTTTGTTTTTTCATTGTACAAATATACAAAACCATGTGTGTGCATGCTCAGTTGTTCAATTGTGTCCGACTCATTGTGACTCCATGGACTGTAGCCCACCAGACTCCTCTATCCATGGAGTTTTCCAGGCAAGAATACTGGAGTGGGTTGCCATTTCCTACTTCATGGGATATTCCAGACCCAGGAATCGAACTCAGGTCTCTTGCATCTCCTGCATTGATAGATGTTTTTTATTTATTTATTTATTTATTTTTACCACTGCACCACCTGGGAACCCAGGTAAGATACTGTCAGTTATAGACACCATGAAGTATATAACATCCCCAGGACTCATTTATCTTATAACAGAAAGTTTGGTTCCATTTTTTCCCCCTTAGAATGGATCTCATCAATAAGTATAATATCTAACCCCATCTTGGAGTCTGTTTATAGGAGGCATAGGAATACGGCAAATATATATTCATCTATTCTGGGTGAAATGTGTTTATTTTAATGTCAGTTAAGTAATGTTGCTTTGTAGTATTGTAAAGGCCTTCACTGATTTTCTATTTGCTCTACAGATTACTGAGAGGGGAGCATTGAAGTCTCTCAACTAAAATTATGAATCTGCCTATTTGCCTTCGGCTCTATCAGTTTTCATTTCCATATTTTGAAGCTAATTGTTAGGTGCATACATATTTAGGGTTTTTATGTCTTTTTTGGTCAATTAATTCCTTTATCATTATGCCCCTCTTTTATCCCTGATAGTACTATCCCTTGTATTGAAACCTACTTTGTCTGATATTAATATAACCACTCTTTTACTGAGTGTCTACATATCTCTTTTTCCATTCTATTGCTTTTACTTATGTCAACATCTTTAATTTGTAATGAGCACTTTTTAGATAGCATGTAATGTGGTCATGCATTTTATTCCATCTGATAACATCTGTCTTTTAATTCAAATGATTGATCCTTTTATATTTATTATAAACATTTATAGTGTAAGAGCTAAATCTAGTATCTTATTGGATGTTTTCTCTTTATTCTATTAGTTCTTTATTTTTAGTATTATTTTTTACTTCTACAGCCTGCTTTTGGATTTATTTTCAAAGTCCGTATTCAGTTCAGTTCAGTTGTTCAGTTGTGTCTGACTCTTTGTGACCCCATGGACTGCAGCATGCCAGGCTCTCTTGTCCATCATCAACTCCCGGAGTTTGCTTAAACAAACTCATGTTCACTGAGTCAGTGATGCCATCCAACCATCTCATCCTCTGCCACCCCCTTCTCCTGCCTTCTATCTTTCCCAGCATCAGGGCCTTTTCAAATGAGTCAGTTCTTCACATCAGGTGGCCAAAGTATTGAAACTTCAGCTTCAGCATCAGTCCTTCCAATGAATATTCAGGATTGATTTCCCTTAGGATGGACTGGTTTGAACTCCTTGCAGTACAAGGGACTCTTAAGAGTCTTCTCCAAACCACAGTTCAAAAGCAGCAATTCTTCGGTGCTCAGCTTTCTTTATGGTCCAGCACTCACATCCATACATGACTACTGGATTAGGAATGTTTTTTCTTTTTAATTTTTAAAGATGTCCCTAAAGTTTATTACACACATCTTTAGTTTATCTCAGTCTACTTTCAAACAGTATTCCACTGCTTCATGTATAAGAACCTGAAAAGAAAACCATTTATTTTTTTTCTCATCCACTTTCTGTTACCATTGACATACAGTTTAATTTTAAATGTTATACTCCAATAATATAATGTTTAAATATTTGCTGGTAATTGTCAATTATATTTTAAATTAAAAATAAGAAAAATGATATATTTTGCATCTGTCTTAACATTAACTTTTTTTAAAGCTTTTAATTTCTATGCATGGAAATACTTTTATATCTGTTATCTTCTCTTGCCTGACAAATTTCCTTTAACATTTTATATCATAGGTCTTAGTGATGAAGTCTCGGTTTTCTTGGTTTTTTTTGAAGGAAAACGCTTCATACATTTTTGAAAGATGATTTCACTTGTCATTAAATTAAGAGCTAAAATTTTTACCTTAAAAATGTCACTCTTCTGTTCTCTTTTGCATAATTCCTGGTGAAATCATTATTAATAGTCTCCTATTATCCATATATTTTTTTCAAAGTCTGTATCTTTTGCTCTGTGTCTTTGTTTTCTTTTCTGTTTTAATTACCAGACATTAAATGTGCTCTATCAGATGTACTTTATTTATCTTTTTGTGTTTCTCTAAGCATCCTGAATCTGAAGTTTTATCACTTTATTATTTTGGGAAAATTCTTGGCCATCTTCTCTTCAAATATTTCTTCTGCTATCTTCTCTCTAGTTCTTTAAAACCTCAATTACATATGTATTAAGCTAGTTGATGCTGTCCTGCAGCTGTTAGAAATCTTTCTTCCCTTACTGCTTTTTTCTTTGTGATTCAATTTCAGCATATTCTCTTCATATATATTCAGATTCATTGATTTTTACTTCAGCTGTATTGAGTCTATTGATGAGCTGGCAAATAAACCTTTTATCTTTTATACTAGGTTTTTTTATTTTTAGCACTTCCATTTGATTCTTTTATAGATTTGTATCTCTACTGAAATTCCCCCTTTCCTGATGCATGTCATCAAATTTTTAAGTTGATGTTTTGAGATATCACACATAGTTGTTGCTGTTTTGTTTTTTAAAATTTTTCCTGACTATGGAACCTAGACAACATTTATCAGATACAATAAGGAAAACTCTCACTCTGCATTATAAAAAAGCTGTATATCAACTATTACAGAAAAGAAATAAGATGGAAAAATTTAAAAAGATGCTTAAGTCATTTTTCTTAAAAAGACTTCCTCTACTGCCAGAGATCTTGAATAGCCTCCTGGTCAGTCATCTGGAAACAATTCTTCACAGTATTGATGAACTTGGCTTCCACTTTGGGAAGGGAACTATCTTTTTCAATCTTACTTGCATTTTTGCTTTAACATCTTCTACAGAACTAGGTCCTTTCAGTGTTTCAAGTTTTTTCCTGTTTTTATGAAGGATTCTTGACATTTTGATCTTGGTGTTAGTGGTTTTGAGTCTTTTCCAGTCTGGTTTGATTTTTGTGCCCTTTTAGCTGGAGTCTCTCATACAGATTTCTTTACCTAAGCCTTTTCTTTAGTTTCCTCACCATCAAAATTATTGTCTTCATTATCATCTTTATCTCCATCAGGAGCAAATCATCTTGAAACTGGTTATGCAGTGGTCTGACTAGAGTCATCTCGATTGTTTTTAGTTTGCTTTCAGATTGTTTCAGTTTCAGTTTGTTCCCATTTCTTTGAGTTCAGTTCTCAGAACTGTGATAGGTTATGCAATGGCTATAGTCTGGTCATCATATAGTTAACTTCTTCCACCTGAGGGGGCTTTCAGTATCTATAAGATAGCTCACAGGATCTGGCTCAGAATATAATCTATAAGCCATGAGAAGGAATTAAAGGTTCTTAACTATGCTCATTGATTAAATGATTATTATTTAGTCTTGTTGGATTGTTTTCCTTTGTTTCTATATTTTCTCACTGCTCTGATTAAACTTACTCTTTGACCAAAGTTTTCTCACAGACAAAAGGCAGGCAGAGAACACGGGTGGGGAAGGATCAAAGTATCCCGCTCAGTTTCAGTGGGAGATTCTCTCCTATACACCACCCTGGGAGAAGCGCTCTCTGGACTTCTGGTTTACCCCTGATCTATGCGTGAATGTCAACTCACTTTGCACCTAGACCTCCCAGTGATTCTGTACTATAACACAAGCCTACACTTGGTTTATAGAAATGCGTTAAAATTTTAGCAGATTTTTGTCTCATCTACTTGTATGGCTACCACATCTTTCTCCTATTGTTTGTCACCAGTGGCCCAGGCCCAGAGTCACACATAATTAGCAGCAGTAGTATTGAAACATAACACTATTACTTTACTTTAGCTTTCTTGTCCATTAGCTGTAATTAGAAATTGTGAGCTGTAATTAATTAATTACAATTAATCACAATTGTAATTAAAATTGTGAGCTTTAAAAAAAGAATTCTTACAGAAACTGTGAAAGCATTTCTTGTTTCATTTGTTGCAATGAAGTGAAATGTGTATTTCTTGGAAAGGTACACACACTACTTGGTGTGAGATCCTTGGGAACCATACCAAACAGTTACATTTTGTCATCCTCATTGCTTACCTAAGAAACAAGGAAAAATAATTTTCTGAACAGTGAATGTCTTCAGTGTGTTAAAACCCATATGTTGGAAATTGACCAAGGTCTCTGAGAGTAACACTCAGTAGCCAAGTAGTGAAGTAATGATTTGAACTAAGATGAGAAATAAAGAGTTAAAAGTAAGCCTATGATATCTGTGTTTTTTTGTTTTTGTTTTTTTCTTTACCATGGATACTTGGGAAAGAAAAAGTTGTACTGGTCAAAACTCCTTGCAAACTTACCAGCAGAATGATAGTAACAAAGTAAGTCCTTATATTTGGAATGCTTTTAACAAAATGCATCTGTGCATCTGGTCTGCCTAGGTGGCTTATTGTACATACCTTAGGAATTCATAAACATATGGGACCTGGCCCGTTGGAAAGTGTCATATAAGCTATATATACTGAAGTTTTTAAAGGAGATACTCTATAACCAAAATGGCTCCTTCTATAACAAGCAATGCCTGCATGTATGGCTTGGAATATCCCATGTTTAATCAAAGTCAGAATAGGTCCTAATGGACCTTGGAAGCAGCACTGGTTGTCTTTAATATTTCCAAAGGAAAATGCATTGCTTATGTTATATTATCACTCATGCCCTTTGAATTACTAGTAAAGCTCAGAACTGAGTATGACACCTGATTCTTGTGAATCAAGTTTGACAATCCAAACCACTGATTTTTAATCTCAATAACTATCTCTGATTTCAAAATACATATATATTCCCTTCTGTTCCATTGATCTATATTTCTGTCTTTGTGCCAGTACCATACTGTCTTAATGACTGTGGATTTGTAGTATAGCCTAAAGTCAGGTAGGTTGATTCCGCCAGTTCCATTCTTCTTTCTCAAGATTGCTTTGGCTATAGGAGGTTTTTTGTATTTCCATACAAATTGAGAAATTATTTGTTCTAATTCTTTGAAGAAGACCTCTGGTAGCTTGATAGGAATTGCATTGAATCTATAGATTGCTTTAGGTAGTATACTCATTTTCACTATATTGATTCTTCCAATCCACGAGCACGGCACATTTCTCCATCTGTTTGTGTCCTCCTTGATTTCTTTCATCAGTGTTCTATAGTTTTCTATATACAAGTCTTTTGATTCTTTAGGTAGAAATACTCCTAAGTATTTTATTCTTTTTGTTTCGATGGTGAATGGAATTGTTTCCTTAATTTCTCTTTCTGATTTCTCACTGTTAGTGTATAGGAATGCCAGGGATTTCTGTGTGTTGATTTTATATCCTGAAACTTTGCTATATTCACTGATTAGCTCTAGTAAGTTTCTCGTAGAGTCTTTAGGGTTTTCAATATAGAGGATCATGTCATCTGCAAACAGAGAGAGTTTTACTTCTTCTTTTCCAATCTGTATTCCTTTGATTTCTTTATCTGCTCTGATTGCTGTGGCCAAAACTTCCAAAACTATGTTGAATAGTAGTGGTGAGAGTGGGCACCCTTGTCTTGTCCCTGATTTCAGGGGGAATGCTTCCAGTTTTTCACCATTGAGGATAATGTTTGCTGTGGGTTTGTCATATATAGCTTTTATTATGTTGAGGTATGTTCCTTCTATTCCCACTTTTTGGAGGGTTTTTATCATAAATGGATGTTGAATTTTGTCAAAGGCTTTCTCTGCATCTATTGAGATAATCATGTGATTTTTATTTTTCAATTTGTTAATGTGGCGTATTACATTGATCAGAGATAAATCCACTCAACTATGGACACCTTATCTTTGACAAAGGAGCCAAGAATATACAATGGAGAAAAGACAACCTCTTTAACAAGTGGTGCTGGGAAAACTGGACAGCCACTTGTAAAAGAATGAAACTAGATCACTTTCTAACACCATACACAAAGATAAACTCAAAATGGATCAAAGATCTAAGCATAAGACCAGAAACTATAAAACTCCTAGAGGATAACATAGGCAAAACACTCTCTGCTATAATCCAAAGCGGGATACTCCATGACCCACCTCCCAGCATATTGGAAACTAAAACTCGAATAAACAAATGGGACCTAATTAAAATTAAAAGCTTTTGCACAACAAAGGAAACTATAAGCAAGGTGAAAAGACAGCCTTCAGAATGGGAGAAAATAATAGCCAATGAAGCAACAGACAAACAATTAATCTCAAAAATATACAAACAACTCCTGCAGCTCCATTCTAGAAAAATAAACAACCCAATTAAAAAGTGGGCCAAAGAACTTAACAGACACTTCTCCAAAGAAGATATAAAAATGGCTAACAAACACATGAAAAGATGCTCAACATCACTCATTATCAGAGAAATGCAAATCAAAACCACAATGAGTACCACTTTACACGGAGTTAGAATGGCTGCCATCCAAAAGTCTACAAGCAATAAATGCTGGAGAGGATGTGGAGAAAAGGGAACCCTCGTACACTGTTGGTGGGAATGCAAACTAGTACAGCCACTATGGAAAACAGTGTGGAGGTTCCTTAAAAAGCTGCAAATAGACCTGCCATATGACCCGGCAATCCCACTGCTGGGCATATACACCGAGGAAACCAGAATTGAAAGAGCCACGTGTACCCCAATGTTCATCGCTGCATTGTTTACAATAGCTAAGACATGGAAACAACCTAGATGCCCATCAACTGATGAATGGATAAGAAAGCTGTGGTACATATACACAATGGAATATTACTCAGCATTAAAAAAAAATTCATTTGAAGCAATTCTACTCAGATGGACGAAACTGGAGCCCATTATCCAGAGTGAAGTAAGCCAGAAGCAAAAACAACAATACAGTATATTAACGCATATATATGGAATTTAGAAAGACAGTAACGAGAACCCAACATGCGAGACAACAAAAGGAACGCAGATGTATAGAATAGACTCGTGGACTTTGTGGATGAGGGTAAGGGTGGGATGTTATGGGAGAAGGGCATTGAAGCATGTTAATTGTCATGTGTCTAATCAATCGCCAGCCCAGGATTGATGCTCGGGACTGGTGCAGCGAGATTTCCCCGGGGGGAGGGAGGAGGGAGGGGGGTTCCGGAGGGGAAGCATATGTAAACCCATGGTGATATCATGACATTGTATGGCAAAAACAAGTAAAAAAAAAATAATAATAAATTAAAAAAAAATACATATATATTCCCTTGTGCAATAATGACTGGTTCTATCTGATACATGATCAGAGTCTAAAGAAGAATCACTGAGCCAAACTCAGAATTCATGTCATTTTAACAAGCAAAGTTTTAATTACATTTAAGCAGTTTTAATTTGTTGTAAGTTTTGAAATACAACTGTGTATGAGTGATGGCATGAAATGTGATAAAAATTCCTGGAAACCAAAAATCTTTATGCAGCATAGGAGAATACAACACAGAAAAAATATTTAATATTTAACAATGGAGGAAAAAGAATAAAAAATTAACCATAATGAATTTATTTTCCTTTGGGCATAAGGTATCAGTGTTTGGCTATTTTGTGATAGACTATTGGTCTCCAACAGCAGATAATAGCAGCCACACAAAATGAATATATCCAATAGGCATTGTTCTAGATACTCTTTCTTTATAGCTTAACTACAACAAAGATAAATAGACATAAGAAATGATCATTTATTTGGATTGTTACTCAAGGTTCAACCTAAAGTACAACCAATACTGCTTTTCACACTCAATGGTCTAGATTTCCTTGATTGCTGAAGGTAGCTAACATAATGACTCTGTCTTTAATTGTATAGTTGGTTTGAAAAATGGATATATATATATATATATATATATATATACTTCTGTACCAGTAAAGAATGTTCATTTTTGTTATTCTTGAATGGTTTTAAAATGTTTTTCCAGCCTAATTTTTTAATTTAATACATAAATTTGGAAGTTCCTCTAGGCTTCCACTGCCAGTTGGAAGGAAAATGGAAGGACTTTTTGGCCTTATGGTATTGGGAAGAGTGAGAATGGGGGACAAAAGCTATACCGATAAAGCTGTAGCACAGTCTTCTTTTGAGTTCACTACAAGATGGCGAGGTAGAAGGATGTGTGCTCATCTTTCCCTGTGAGAAATCCAAAATTACAACTCTCTGCTGAACAACCATCAACAGGAGAATGTTGGATCCCACCAAAAAAAGGTAACCCACATCCAAGGGCAAAGGAGAAGCCCAGCAAGACAGTAAGAGGGGCAAAATTTCATTTAGAATCAAACACCATAACTGCCAGAGACACTCGGAGGCACAAACAAACTTTGTGCATACTGGGACCCAGAGACCCCACAGAGACTGAGCTGGAACTGTGTTTTAGTGCCACCTGTGGAGGGGTCAGCAGTGTCCTGCTGCAGGGGCAGGGACTCTGGGTGCAGTAGACCTGGGTATGGCATAAGCCTTTCTGGAGGAGGTCGCCATTAACTCTGCCATAGAGCCACCAGAACTTGCACAGGACTGGGGAAACAGACTCTTGGAGGGCACAAACAAAACCTTGCACGCACCAGAACCCAAGAGAAAGAAGCAGTGAAGCCACATGAGACTGACCCAGACTTGCCAGTGAGTGTCCAAGAGTCTCTGGAGGAGGCGTGGGTCCATAGTGGCCTGCAACAGGGTCGGGGGCACTGAGTGCCACAGTGTGTGCATGGGACCTTTTGAAGAAGAATACCATTACCTTCATTACCTCCACCATAGTTTGGCCTCAGGTCAAGCAGCAGGGAGGGAACACAGTCCCACCCATCAACAGAAAATTGGATTAAAGATTTACTGAGCAAGTGTCTGCCCATCAGAACAAGACCCAGATCCCCCACCCCCACCCCACAGTCAGTCTCTTCCATCAAAAAGCTTCCACAAGCCTCTTATTCTTACCCATCAGAGGGAAGACAGAATGAAAACCACAATCACAGAAAACCAACCAATCTGATCACATGGGGCACAGCTTTGTCTCATTCAGTGAAGCTATGAGTCATGCCGTGCAAGGCCACCAAAGATGGCCATGTAAGGGTGGAGCGTTCTGACAAAACGTGGTCCATAGGAGAAGGGAATGGTAACCCACTTTTGTATTCTTGCCTTGAGAACCCCATGAACAGCATGAAAGGCAAAAAAGATAGAACCCTGAAAGGTGAACTCCCCAGGTCAGTAGGTGCCCAAATGCTTATACTACTGGAGATCAGTGAAGAAATAATTGCAGAAAGAATGAAGAGACAGAGCCAAAGCAAAAACAACACCCAGTTGTGGATGTGACTGATGATGGAAGTAAATTCCAGTGCTATAAAGAGCAATATTGCATAGGAACCTGGAATGTTAGGTCCATGAATCAAGGTAAATTGGAAGTGATAAAATAGGAGGCAGCAAGAGTGAACATCAACATTTTAGGAATCAGCTAACTAAAATGGACTGGAATGGGTGAATTTAACTCAGATGATCATTATATCTACTACCATGGGTGAGAATCCCTTCTAAGAAATGGAGTAGCCCTGATAAACAAAAGAGTCTGAAATGCAGTACTTGGATGTAATCTCAAAAATGACAGAATGATCTCTGTTCGTTCCAAGGCAAACCATTCAATATCAAAATAATCCAAGCCTATGCCCTGACCAATAATGCTGAAGAAGCTGAAGTTTAGTTTTTCTAAGACCTAACAACACCTTCTAGTATTAACACCAAAAACAATGTCATTTTCATTATAGCAAACTGGACTGTAAAAGTTGGAAGTCAAGAGATACTTGGAATAAAGGGAAAATTTGGCCTTGGAGTACACAAGTAAGGCAGAGCAAAGGCTAACAGAGTTTGGTCAAGAGAATGCACTGGTCATAGAAAACAACTTCCAGCAGCACAAGAGAAGTCCAATACACATGGACATCACCAGATGGCCAATACCCAAATCAGATTGATTATATTCTTTGCAGCCAAAATGGACAAGCTCTATACAGTTAGAAAAAATTAGACTGGGAACTGACTCTGGCTCAGATCATGAACTCCATGTTTCCAAATTCAGACTGATATTGAAAAAAAAAAATAGGAAAAAACACTAGACCATTCAGGTATGAACTAAATCAAATCCCTTAGGATTATACAGTGAAAGTGACAAATAGATTCAAGGGGCTGTATCTAATAGACAGAGGGACTGAAGAATGATGGATGTTTGTGACATTGTACAGGAGGCAGTGATCAAGATCATCCCCAAGAAAAAGAATGCAATAAGGGAAAATGGTTGTCTGAGGAGGTCTTACAAATAGCTTTGAAAAGAAGAGACGAGAAAAGCAAAGGAGAAAAGGAAAGATATTCCCATCTGAATGTAGAGATCCAAAGAATAGCAAGGAGAGATAAGAAAGCCTTACTCAGTGATCAATGCAAAGAATTAGAGGAAAACACAGAATGGGAAAGACTAGAGATCTCTTCAAGAAAATTAGAGATAACAAGGGGACATTTCATGCAAAGATGGGCTCGATAAAGGACAGAAATCGTACGACCATATAGAAGCAGAAGATATTAGGAGGAGGTGGCAAGAATACACAAAAGAACTACACAAAAAAGATCTTCATGACCCACATAATCACGATGGTGTGATCCCTCACCTAGAGCCAGACATACTGGAATGTGAAGTCAAGTAGGCCTTAGGAAGCATCACGACAAACAAAGTTAGTGGAGGTGATGGAATTACCTTCAAATCCTAAAAGGTGATGCTGTGAAAGGGCTGAACTCAATATGACAGCAAATTTGGAAATCTCAGCAGTGGCCACAGGACTTGCAAAAGTCAGTTTTCATTCTAATCTCAAAGAAAGGCAATGTCAAAGAATGTTCAAACTATTGCACAGTTGCACTCATCTCACACGTTAGCAAAGTAATGCTCAAAATTCTCTAAGCCATGTTGGGTTCTCATTACTGTCTTTCTAAATTCCATATATATGTGTTAATATACTGTATTGTTGTTTTTGCTTCTGGCTTACTTCACTCTGGATAATGGGCTCCAGTTTCGGTGCAGCGAGATTTCCCGGGGGGGAGGGAGGAGGGAGGGGGGACCCGGAGGGGAAGCATATGTAAACCCATGGTGATATCATGACAATGTATGGCAAAAACAATAATAAAAAAAATAAATAAATAAAAACAGAAAAAAAAAAATTCTCTAAGCCAGGCTTCAACAATACATGAACCATGAACTTCCAGATGTTCAAGCTGGTTTTAGAAAAGGCAGAGGAACCAGAGATCAAACTCCCAACATATGTTGGATCCTAGAAAAAGCAAAAGGGTTCCAGAAAAACATTTATTTCTGCTTTATTGACTATGCTAAACCTTTGACTGTATGGATTGCAATAAACTGTGGAAAATTCTTCAAGAGATGGGAATATCAGACCACCTGACCTGCCTCCTGAGGAATCTGTATGCAGGTCAAGAACCAACAGTTAGAACTGGACATGGAACAACAGACTGGTTCCAAATCGAGAAAGGAGTACATCAAGGCTGCATATTTGTCACCCTACTTATTTAACCTCTATGTAGAGTACATGATGGAAAATGCTGGGTTGGATGAAGCAAAAGTTGGAATAAAGATTGCCAAGAGAAATATCAAGAACCTCAGATATTCAGGTGACATCACCCTTATGGAAAACAGTGAAGTAGAACGAAAGAGCCCCTTGATGAAGGTGAAAGAGGAGAGTGAAAAAGTTGGCATAAAACTGAGCATTCATAAAATGAAGATCATGGCATTGAGTCATGATAAATAAATTGGGAAACAGTGGAAGCTGTGAGAGATTTTGTTTATTTAACTTTTTGGTTTCCAAAATCTTTGCAGATTGTGACTGCAGCCATGAAATTAAAAGACGCTTGCTCCTTAGAAGAAAAGCCATGGTCAGCCTAGACAGCATATTGAAAAGTAAAGACATTACTTTGCCAGCAAAGGTCCATCTAGTCAAAGCTATGGTTTTTCCAGTAGTCATATATGGATGTGAGAGCTGGACTTGAAGAAAGCTGAGCACCAAAGAACTGATGCTTTTGAACTGTGATGTTGGAGAAGACTCTTGAGAATCCCTTGGACTGCAAAGGAGTTCCAACTAGTCTATTCTAAAGGAAATCATTCCTGAATATTCATTGGAAAGACTGATGATGAAGTTGAAATTCCAAAACTTTGGCCACCTGATGTGAAGAGATGACTCATTGGAAAGACCCTAATCCTGAGAAGGATTGAAAGTGGGAGGAGAAGGGGACGACAGAGAATGAGATGGTTGGATGGCATCATTAACTCGATGGACATGAGTTTGAGCAAGTTCCAGGAGTTGGTGATGGACAGGGAAGCCAGGCGTGCTGCAGTCCATGGGTCACAAAGAGTCAGACATGACTGAGCAACTGAACCGAATTGTACTAGGTTTAATAAACATTATGTCTTGTTTTTCATTTCTCAACTAAGTCATTCATTTCTCATCAACACATACAATCAAACACACACACCTACATTTATTGTAGAAACATTTATACCCCAACCCTTATTTCTCAGCCCCTGACTCCTATACAGTTATTTTTTTTTTACACTGTTAAAACTCAGTCTGTCCAAGTAGCCTCAGAAACAAATCACAGAATCAGATCCACTGGTATTGAAACTGTCTATAAGACTTTGAGAGTGGTGACATGGGAAGTGTTATCTGTGTATAATACAAAAGGGATAGCCAGAATTGGATTCTACGTGTTGTCTTCCTTTACGGAGTGACTGGGCTAAGTATGCATAGTAATGGTCTCTGCTTTCCTGCTTAGTGAATGGGTTTAACATGAGTACCCACAATAGCTTTTAAACAGCTTGTTTGCAGAAAGATAGTAATCAGCCAATATTTTGACAACAGCCCTGGAAAACAACCAGGTTTTCTCTGAGTCAGAAGACCTTTTCAGATGCCTTGAGTAAAGTTCATACTAGAATCAAGTTTATGCCTGATTTGTTTAATTGGTCGCTTATCAGAGAAAAGGAAGCTTGCCACAATATACTTTTTAGCCTTATGAATTTTCTGATTATACTTTTTTTAAATTCATCAATCAATTAGGTTATTAGAAACTATTGAAAATGAAAATAATCCTCTTTGTAAAGAATAAAAGTATATAATTATAGTAACAGAAAAAATATGATTTATAAAATAATTCTATAAAAGTAATTTCTAGATAAAAAATATTTGAAATCAGAGGACAAATTTTTTTATTATTTTCTGATTCCAAGTAAGTTCTTAAACTTCTCTGTCTTGCCTTCTTACTTTATGAAATACAAAGAAATGTCTGATTTGCCTACTCTATAGGAATTTCATGAATACCAAGTGAAAGAATGTGTGTGAAAGTCCTGATAACTGGAAAATATATGAACATTTTGATCCATGCAACTGTGTAGTTACACTATCCCTTGAGTCCATCATTCATTTTTGTGGTGTGTTCCTAAGTTTGGGTTTCACCCAATTTAAACATCCCCTGACTTTGAGTGAGAGTAGAAGAGGCTTCACCTCACAAATCAATATAGTGGCTGCCTGAAATAGAATATTGAATGTGTTTCTGAAAAAGAAATAGCTGAATAGAAATAAGTATTGTTAATAACTAGTGACATCTCCCATGGGGACAAGTAAAGAAATATAAGTGGTCATGCCACACATTTGTAATAGCTTCCTTAAAACTCAAAATAGTTATTTCAATAAACTGGATATTCCTTGCCAATTTAAGGACTAACATTACCACAGAAACATAAAAGATTTATGTTAACTAGCATTAGTCTCTTCTATCTGGTCAAGACAAATGTCACCTAGTTTTATTAAGGGTAATTAATATTATAGCCTTTTTGCTGTACCTTAAATTTGTTGTTGAGGCCATTAAATTTTTTCAAATAGAAAATAAATGTTGAGTGCTAGATACATCTATCTGTGAACTCAATGAAAAGCAAGGTGAACTCTGGTACTCTGACCAGCAAAGCTAAGTATTCTCCATATTGCTCCATTCAGAGAGGAAGACTTTCCATGATAAAGGATTGTTTCTCAGTAAAGGGATATAAATAGAAGTATGCATTTCCCTGTGAGAACATTTTAGCATGTCAGGAACCATGAAGGATAAATCTTAATTGCTGGGTTTTCTGTACTTACAGATTGCTTTTGATGTATGTCAGAAAGATACATTTTGATACATCTTTCCCCAAAGCAATGGTCTGAGGAAAATGTGTGACAATGTATAATTTGAGCAATTCATTTTTGAAATGACTTATTTAATAGTGATCCATTTAAGAATGTAGAAAACACTGTTGATTTCAGATCGTTGATACCAAATGGTCAGGTTGATTCATTTGCCTTTATCCATTTATTTATTCAATCAATGATGTTTGAACACTATGTGCCGAGAGGTGTGCTAGATGGTGAAAATACAACATTGAACAGGACAAGCATGATTTCCTAGCTTCACAGGACTAACACTCTTAACAGAGATACTATCATTAACCAGGTAGTTCCACCTGTGGAGTTTGCTGCACCAAACACCTTACAGCATGCTAAGATCATAATGAGCAGCCTTAATTCTGTGAGATCAGGGAATTCTCAACTCCTAAAGACTTATAACGGTAAATATATAAGGATAGAGAAAAGGTAAACGTTTTATAGATAGACGAACTAAAATGGTCAACTTAGCCAACTGAGCCAGCCAGTCTAGATTTAAAAAAAAATAATAATAACAATGACAGATGAGTAGGTTAGAGTTACCCATTGTGAAGTACATTTTTGATGCTGGTATTTTCTTAGTTTTCACCTGAGACTAGACGGTTTTGAGTGTCTTATCACTAGGCTGATTTCAGAAGCAAATTTCTTTTGTCTGCATTTTCCCTGTTATTATTATTTTTTCCCTCCTAAGGCATGAGTCATTAAAATCATCATCTACAGCAAGAACCTGACAAAAGCTTCCTAGGGAATAATGCCAGTAGCCTAGAAATATATATATGAATCAACAAGGAGAGAATAAGGAAACTCTCAGTAGGGTCTGTTCACACCCAATAACTCTTACACATGGTAATAAAAAGATCAATTTGGCACAATTCTGAAATAACTTCCCCAGGTTTTGAGCTCCCTCTAGGGTCAACTGACATCTTTGGTGAGACTTGTTTAAAGCCCATCTTCTCTTTCTATTCAACGCTGGTTTTTCTTCTTCCCTTCTAGAAGTAGAAGCTCAAGCTTTCCCTAATAAACTTCCTGAAGAGTATTCTCTGCACTGTGAACTAAACTGTGCCCCCGTCCCCCGCCAAATCTATATATTGAAGTTCTAACCCCTAATGTGATTATACTTGAAGACAGGGCTTTTAGGAGATAATTAAGGTTAAATGGGGGCTTTCCTGGTAGCTCAGCTGGTAAAGAATCCACCTGCAAGGCAGGAGACCCTGGTTCAATTCCTGGGTCAGGCAGATCCCCTGGAGAAGGGCTAGGCTACCCACTCCAGTATTCTTGCCTGGAGAATCCCAATGGACAGAGGAACCTGGTAGGCTACAGTCCATGGAGTGGCAAGCAGTCAGACATGACTGGGCAACTAAGCAAGCAAGCTTAAATAAGGTTATAAAGGTAGAGTTCTAATTCTGAAAGATTATGGCCTAATAAGAAGAGAAAGATCTAGGTGTGTGTCTGTCCGTGTGTATGTGTATGTGTACAGATAGATATCTTTATGTGTACACACTGAAGAACAGTTCTGTGAGCATACAGTGAGAAGATGGACATTTACAAGCCAAAAGAGAACCCTTACAAGCATTTGACCATGCTTGAGGCAGGACTTAGATGGGTCCCAGGCTGAGCAATCTATCCCCTGTGGACAGAAACTCCATAAAGGCAAGATGATAGAGGAGGCTGGGCCCTGACCAGATAAGAGATAAAAGACCATATACTCCTCATTCTCGAAGTCAGAGCCCTCCCTGACTACTCATGCATAGAAAGGTTCCTTGGAGGTCAAAAAGGGAGGGGGTATCACCTCACAGTAAGTGATGTCAACTACCCATAAGCCTCTTCACTAGGGACCATCTTGGTTAAAAGAGGTACATGCATAAATGGGAGGATCCTGAGGTATACTGAATAAGGCGTCAGTTCAGTTCAGTTTAGTTCAGTCGCTCAGTCATGTCTGACTCTTTCGGACCCCATTAACCACAGCAAGGAGATCCAACCAGTCCATCCTAAAGGAGATCAGTCCTGGGTGTTCATTGGAAGGACTGATGTTGAAGCTGAAGCTTCAGTACTTTGGCCACCTGATGCGAAGAGCAGACTCATTGGAAAAGACCCTGATGCTGGGAAAGATTGAGGGCAGGAGGAGAAGGCGACGAAGGAGGATGAGGTGGCTGAATGGCATCACCAACTCGATGGACATAGGTTTGGGTAGACTCCGGGAGCTGCTGATGGACAGGGAGGCCTGGTGTGCTGTGGTTCATGGGGTCACAAAGAGTCAGACATGACTGAGCGACTGAATGGAACTGAACTGAACCACAGCATGCCAGGCCTCCCTGTGCATAACCAATTCCTGGAGTCCACCCAAACTCATGGCCATCGAGTTGATGATGCCATCCAGCCATATCATCCTCTGTCGTCCCCTTCTCCTCCTGCCCTCAATCTTTCCCAGCATCAGGGTCTTTTCCAATGAGTCTGCTCTTCGCATCAGGTGGCCAAAGTATTGGAGTTTCAGCTGCAACATCAGTCCTTCCAATGAACACCTAGGACTGATCTGCTTTAGGATGGACTGGTTGGATCTCCTTGCAGTCCAAGGGACTCTCAAGAGTCTTTTCCAACACCACAGTTCAAAAGCATAAATTCTTTGGCTCTCAGCTTTCTTTATAGTCCAACTCTCACATCCATACATGACCACTGGAAAAACCATAGCCTTGACTAGATGGACCTTTGTTGGCAAAGTAATATCTCTGCTTTTTAATATTCTGTCTAGGTTGGTCATAACTCTCCTTCCAAGGAGTAAGTGTCTTTTAATTTCATTGCTGCAATCACCATCTGTAGTGATTTTGGAGCCCAGAAAAATAAAGTCTGATACTGTTTCCACTGTTTGTCATCTATCTGCCATGATGTGATGGGACCGGATGGCATGATCTTAGTTTTCTTAACGTTGAGCCTCAAGCTATTCTTTTCACTCTCCTCTTTGACTTTTATCAAGAGGATTTTTAGTTCCTCCTTACTTTTTGCCATAAGGGTGGTGTCATCTGCATATCTGAGGTTATTGATATTTCTCCTGGCAATCTTGATTCCAACTTGTGCTTCTTCCAGCCCAGCGTTTCTCATGATGTACTCTGCATGGAAGTTAAATAAGCAGGGTGACAGTATACAGCCATGATGTACTCCTTTTCCTATTTGGAACCAGTCTGTTGTTCCATGTCCAGTTCTAACTGTTGCTTCCTGGCCTGCATACAGGTTTCTCAAGAGACAGGTCAGGTGGTCTGGTATGCCCATCTCTTTCAGAATTTTCCACAGTTTATTGTGATCCACACAGTCAAAAGCTTTGGCATAGTCAGTAAAGCAGAAATAGATGTTTTTCTGGAACTCTCTTGCTTTTTCAATGATCCAGCAGATGTTGGGAATTTGATCTCTGGTTCCTCTGCCTTTCCTAAAACAAGCTTGAACATCTGGAAGTGCACAGTTCACATATTGTTGAAGCCTGACTTGGAGAGTTTCAAGCACTGCTTTACTAGCGTGTGAGATGAGTGCAATTGTGTGATAGTTCGACCATTCTTTGGCATTGCCTTTCTTTGGGATTGGAATGAAAACTGACCTTTTCCAGTCCTGTGGCCACTGCTGAGTTTTCCATATTTGCTGTCATATTGAGTGCAGCACTTTCTCAGCGTCATCTTTCAGGATTTGAAATATCTCAACTGGAATTCTATCCAGGCAAAGCAAGATGACTGGTCAAAGGAAACCCAGAAGAAATGCCTCATAAAACTGATTCAAACTACCATCAGGGCACAACTCTATCTTGCCCTTGTGTATATCCACATGCAGCTTTTTCTTCCAAATAAATTATTTACTTGTTTCACTATTTCCCATCTTTGTGGGAATTCTTACAGCCGAAGCTCCATCACTTACCCCTGCCGTAGTAGCTAGAATTTGATGCTTTTACCCCTGTGACCAGACTTCAATCTCTGGCCGGGAACTGAAGCCCTGCTTCAAGCCGCTGTAGTCCGAGGGCATCCAAGATCATGCAGGGACCGTGACCTCAGACTTCTAGGCTCCAGAGTTGTGAGAAAAATAAATTTCTGTTGTTTAAACTAGCCAGTCTACAATATTTGATTACGGAAGCCCCAAATGACTAATACACTTTTTCAGCACCTGCTTCCCAAGAAACCCAGGCTGCAGTGGTGGTCCTTTGCAGTCACCACTGACTATGCAATTAGGACAGCTCCTCAGACTCAAATGGAAATAAAACAAATAAATCATACACATAGAGATTCCTATATGCTTAAGTGCTTTCTGAGTGGAAACTTAAGCTTTCCATTTAGAAAGTATTTTCTTTGCCTGAATTACTCTAAGAGTACTACCTGGTGAGCACAGACCTATTCATAATACTCATGACTTGGGGAGAGGCTGCCACTGGTCCCCAAGTTTCTGGCAGGTGGAAATGGAGACACTGTCATTTCTAGTATGTCATATTCCCAGTGGTGCTGAATCACTTGAAATTCCAAACACCTGCACTGTTCCTCCTAAGCCTGCTTACCATCAAAATGCAAGATGCTGCTGAGCTCCAAGACAGGTGATAGGAGGGCCCACTGAGCCAAGAAAACAACAAATAACTTTGTGGAAGCCTCCGGAAATTTAGCATTTCCAATCAAAGCTTTGTCTGCTTTGACCAAAACTAAGTCCTGAGCTCCAAATTATTCGAGCTGTGAATGCAGGAAAACCTGAATCCTGCCTTATAATAACTGCTTCCTAACAGAAGTTTTCTGAGGCAGATTCATGCAAGAATCAATGCCTAGAAGATAAATAAAGCACCACTTCATCATGAAAGGTGGGTCAGCACCTGTTACCACAGTAAGGGCTCTCTGGTGCTGGTAGATTAAATTAACCCAATTGAGACTGGTGTGTGTTAGTTGCTCACCTTGTCCAACTCTTTGCCCCTCCATGGACTGTAGCCTGCCAGGCTCCTTTGTTCACGGGATTCTCCAGGCAAGACTACTGGAGTGGGTTGCCATTTCCTTCTCCAGGGGATCTTCCTAACCCAGGGAATGAACCTGAGTCTCCTGCATCACAAGCAGATTCTTTACCATTGAGCCACCAAGAAAGCCAACTGAGACTGGACTGGAAGCCAAAGCATTGTGTCCTTTTCCACCTTAAGCCCCAGACTCAGATTTCCTCTAGCTACAAGCAAGGAAGAAACAAGAGAGGTATGTGGTGCCTGAGCCCACTTCCTCCCACATTTCTGCCCATGTTACTGCCTCTACCTGGGAACCCTTCTTTAAAGGATACACCTCACATCTTCTTACAATGATGATCTACCTCACACCTTCCAGAAATATCCATCAGTGAGTTACTCTTTATTTGTGCCTTCTACTTTAGGTAAGTTCTTGTTGCACATTTCAACCGCTTTACAATGATTTATTGGGTCCTTTTATTCACTAGAGAATGAGTTTCTTTGAGGAAAGGATCACATCTTGCTCAAGTTTCAGATGATTCTAACTCAACCAATAGGTATTATATACCTATTGTACAAAAACAATAGGTATGATGTACCCAAAATCATGAAATGACACATCATCTGGCCCCAATCTTTCTTTCTTTCTAGCCTCCAGGCTTACTAAACCCACTAGTTCCTCACTTATTCACATAGCCCTGCTTTATCCAAGACACACAGCTCATTGACTGGCAAATGTGTCCTGTACAGATACACTCTTTTGCTTTCACTCATATTGTTCCCTCTGACTGAAACATTCTCTCATATTTCAAAAATGTTCATCTTCCCCTGAGGTTCTACTTAAATACCATTCTTCAGAGAACCTCCTCTTTGCTTTCCCATCATCTCATGTTGATGTCTTACTTTCCACACACATCATACTTTCTCTCTACTGGGCTATATATTCTTAGAAGTCAGAGTCTATCAGGAACATTTATAGCTCAATAAGACAAACAATTTCATTAAAATTAAGAAAAATATTTGAACAAAGATTTCATAAAAGAAAATATATTTGTCCTTTGGTATGGACAAGGCATTAGTACAAGGACCCTTGAAGATACCAAAATTCATCAATGCTCAAGTATCCTAGGTAAAATGGATTAATATTTGCATATAACTTATGCATACCCTCTCATATACTTAAATCATCTTTAGATTACTTATAATACCTAATACAATGTAAGTTATATGTAAATAGTTGCTGGCACAAGACAATTTCAAGTTTTGATTTTGGGGAATTTCTGGACTTAAAAAATATACATTTTCTGTCCATGGTTGGTTTAAAATTCATGTATGCAGAACTGTGGATATGGATGGCCAACTATACACACACATGGTTAATAAGCATATGAAAAGGAGATCAACATTACTAGGTATCACAGAAATGCAAGTTAAAATAGACAGAGATATCATACTCACCCATTTGTTTTGATGAAACTTAAAGATTGAAAATACCAAGTGTTAATGAGGTTGTAGAACATCTAAGAGTTTCATATACTTCTACAAAATGGTACAAACACTCTGAAAATTTTGCTTTAAAAGTTAAAAGTGAAACAAAAGGAAAAGCTATGCACAGACATTCTGTTGCCAAATATTTACTTAAGAGAAATGAAAACATAGACTAACGCATGAATGTTCATAGCTACTTTGTTAAAACTATTTTAATAACTTATTAAGTAGCCAGAAACTAAAAACAACACAAATGCCCATTAACAGGAAAACAAACAAATAACCATAGTATACTCAAACACTACAATGGAATAGTTCAGTTCACTTCAGTCACTCAGTCATGTCTGACTCTTTGCGACACCATGGACTGCAGCATGCCAGGCTTCCCTGTCCATCACCAGCTCCCGGAGCTTGCTCAAACTCATGTCCATCGAGTCGGTGATGCCATCCAGCCATCTCATCCTCTGTCATCCCCTTCTCCTCCTGCCTTCAATCTCTCCCAGCAACAGGGTCTTTTCCAATTAGTCAGTTCTTTGAGTCGGGTGGCCAAAGTATTGGAGTTTCAGCTTCATCATCAGTCCTTCCAATGAATATTCAGGACTGATTTCCTTTAGGATGGACTGGTTCGATCTCCTTGCTGTCCAAGGGATGCCCAAGAGTCTTCTCCAACACCACAGTTCAAAAGCATTAATTCTTTGGTGCTCAGCTTTCTTTATAGTCCAACTCTCACATCCATACATGACTACTGGAAAAACCCTAGCTTTGACTAGATGGACTTTTGTTGGCAAGCTAATGTCTCTGCTTTCTAATATGCTGTCTATGTTGGTCATAGCTTTTCTTCCAAGGAGAAAGTATGCGATTGTATTCAGCAACAAAAAGAAATGACCTATTAGTAATTGCAACAACTTGGATGAACCTCACCTTAAAATCATTATGCTGAGTGAAAAAAGCCAAGCACAAGTCAGTATGTACCGTGTGAACTCATTTATATAAAATTGTAGAAAATTGAAACCAAATCAGAGGTTGCCTGGGGCAGAGTTGGGGTTGGGGGAGAGATAGATTATAAAAGACATGAGAAAACTATGGAAGTGATGAAAAATATCTGTTTCCTTGATGTGGTAATGATTTCATGGGTGTTTAAATATGTCAAAATTCATTAAGTTACATTCTTTAAATATGTGCAACATGTTGTACTTATGCCTCAACAAAGCTAGGAGTAAGGCCTCAATGGTTCCATATCACCAAGGAGTAAAATAAAATCTGTATCACAGTGTTGTCATCAGTCAGGTCTCTGCCTCTGGCCTCATCTCCAATCATTCCTCCTGCACTTTTATGTTCTATAAGGACTGATTAGCATCTCCTCCCTTAAATACCTCTCCTCTCACTTGTTGGACACACACTTTTTAAACAGGGTGCTTCGCTTCTGAAAAGTTCACTCATACTCCACTCCTGTTCATTTGGAAAATAGTTACTTGTTTCTCAAAACTTTATTCAGTTTATGTATACGGTAGTAGGTGCTTGATAAGTTAGTGTACAATGTATGAATGGGCTAAGGTATGCCTCCTTTAGGAAGCCTACTCTGACATATTCCCCAGAATCAGTCACTTCTTCAATTTTTTGCTATTCCTTTTATTATCATCCAATATTCCTTTACATAGAGTTTTAAATCTGCTTCCTTACATGTTAACTCCTTGGGGACTGCGGTGGGCAGAATTCAAGCTCCTCAAATTCTTGTCCAGTATGCACACAAACTTTTTCCCAATTGTTTAATCAAATACTAATCTAGGAGTTACTATGAAGGGTATTTTGCAGCAGCAATTAAGGTCCCAAATCAATTTTAAGTTAGGGAAATTATCCAAGTGGTCCTGACCTAATCATGAGAATCCTTTAAAAGCCAAGTGTTTTCTCCAGTTGATCACAGAACAGCATAGGTTTGAAGCATGAGAAAAATTCAAAGCAACTTTGCCAGCCAGAAGCTGGAGGACACCAAACAATGAGGAGTGTGAATGGCCTCTAAAAGATGAGAGACTCCTGACAGTCAGCAAGGAAAATGGAACTTAGTGCCACATCCTCACAAGTTGAATTCAGCCAGAAGCATAAATGAGCTCAGAAGTGGATTTTTTCCCCAGAGTCTTCAGATATGAATTAAATCTGGTGAACAGTTCCATTTTAGCCTTGTGATACTCAAGGCAGTGAACCCATTCATGCATGCTCTGCCAGACTTGTGAACTACAGACCTGGTAGCTAATAAAGGGTATAGTTTCAAACCTCTACATTTTCATTCATTTGTTACACTGCAGCATAAAAATAATACAGGAATATAAATCACATCTTATATACTTTTATAGCACATGATTACTCATGTAATAAGAATTTAATTGTGTTTTTAAGAAAAATTGAAAAAAACAATGAGAAAAAAGAAAGGAGGGAGAAACAAAGATAAAAAATTAGAAGGAATGAAAGAGAAAGAAATAGAAACATTTTAGTTTCCTAAACAGTGGTCTTTGACCTTAGCTACATGTTATCACTCTGTGGAGAGCTTTAAAAAATATTAATACCTGGGTTCCACCCCCAGTGATTCTGATTTAACTGATTTGAGTGTAGCTTAAGCCTCCCTAGATGCAGCCAAAGTTGAGAACCACTGCTGTGGTTGATCCATGTGAACAGACTTCCAAGGCCCAGCAGCTCTGCCAGAACTCCAGTGGCCCCAGGTATCCGTGGAGACTGGCTGGGTCCTTAAGGTTAACCTCCTGAAAGCCCTTATTTACTAGCTGTGTCCTTTTCCACAGTGAGCTCTTCACAGGATGTCAATCAGTCTCACTCCAGGACTTATTCATTCTTTTCTCCATTCACAGGTTCCTTATTTTAGGTTTAAATAATAATCCCTTGGTATTTTAATAAATTCTGGGCTTCTTCCACATTACAGCCTTCTTGGACCCTGCTGATCACATAAATTTTTCTCTGCAGGATTCTTAACTGCAATCTACAGAGAGAACATTGGTAATGTTCTGATTAGAAATGGTGAATGTCATTACCTGGATAATGTCCTTATCTATCACCAACACCTAAACATCTTTCTCAGTTAAAAATTACTTTAATTGCTAATCAGAGTTCTCTGAAGGGCTTTATAATCTTAACAAAGCTTTGCAGTATTGGGATCCTGAGCTACAATTCTGGTTCTGCCCCTTATTAACTGCGTGAGATATCTGGCAAGATAGTTAAGTACTATTAATAATAGTTTATCATCTTTAAATAAAGGAGTCTATATTATTTCAAAGCATTTATATTAGACTAATAGTATGATAAGGGTTTATTACAACAGCTTAGGTGCATATATGTGCATTTCTCTGTGTGTGTTTGATATGACTGTATATGTACACTAATAAATATAGTGTTCAGGTTCAACAGTTCACTGGAGTATCTAATATAGTTCTGTCATTCTGAAGAAAGTTTTTTAGAAAAAAAAATGTAAACTACTTCAATAAATTTCTTTTTGGGGAAAGAAAGAAGGATGAATGAGTAGGATGCTCTACCTGGCATGAAGATATCAATATGTGATATTGACTTTTAAGTCGTTGGTCTTTCAAAGGTATCTGAGAGGGTGAGGGAAAAGGGAGTACACATAAATTTTAGATAAGTCTCTTGTGGAGCATACTCTATGTGTCAGCACCTAGGCAGCTATCTAAATAAGTGACCTAAACAATTAAGCAGAGTCAGCCTATGAGACAGGTATTTTTATTCCTATTTTTGTCGATAAAGCCATTGCAATTTAAAGATTAATTGGAACATGGTCAAGGACACATGGTTAGTAAGCCACAGGCTTGATATATGAACTTCAGGCTCTTTGACCTGCCAATAAAATCGGTATACTTGGTTTGGGTTTCCAAGCCCTGTTTTGGAGTAACATCAGATCACAAAAATAGAAAACCAATTAAGTCCCTTGAGACTGAGAAGGGAATGATAACACACAGTGGGGAACTCTATTCCAAATGTGAAACCTAGCAGGGGAAGTTACTCACAGCTAGGAACCAACGGCCAGGAGGAAGCGAAGTTCCAAGGGAGAGGGATGGGCCATTCAGGTATCTGACAAGACAACTGAACAAAAAAGTTGTTAGGAAGGATGGTAGGTCCTTTATTTCAGTGCTCCCTATACACTATCACTTGATGCTTTTGAACTGTAGTGCTAGGGAAGACTCTTGAGAGTCCCTTGGACTGCAAGGAGATCAAACCTAAAGGAAATCAGTCCTGAATATTCATTGGAAGGACTGATGCTGAGGCTGAAGCTCCAATACTTTGGCCACCTGATGTGAAGAGCTAACTCATTAGTAAAGACCCTGATGCTGGGAAAGATTGAAGGCAGGAGGAGAAGGGGACAACAGAGGATGAGATGGCTGGATGGCATCACTGACCTGATGGGCATGAGTGTGAGCAGGCTCTGGGAGGTGGTGAAGGACAGGGAAACCTGGCATAGTGTCCCAGGGGTCGCAGAGTCAGGGATGACTGAGCGACTGAACAGTAGTAGAGTACCACAATGACTCTCAGGATTGAGGGTGCATCAGACTCCCCTACAGGGCTGGTTGAATCATCGATTGCAGACCCCACTCCCAGAATTTCCGATTTGGGGTCTAGCTAAGGTCAGGGAATTTACATTTCTAATAAATTTCCAATGATGCTGATGTTGTTGATCTGGGGACTGAAGTTCAAGAACCACTGTACTAGAGATACACAAATGTATCTGACAAGACCAGTAGATCTCTTTGGAGACACAGCTCACTACTAGATAGATTATCTAGTGTTTAGTTATCTCTCTAGTTTCTAGATAGCCGTGTTTAAGAGTGTGAGCACTGTAACTAGACTATCTAGTTTCAGCAGTCACTTATTGCTCACCAGGTGGCTGATTTGGGGCATTTTATTAAAATGTGTGCCTTAGTTTAGATAAATAGATGGATAAATATGCAGGCAGGGACTTCCTTGGTGGTTTAGTGGTTAAGACTCCATGCTTCCACTATAACAGGTGAGGATTCAATGCCTGGTTGAAAACTAAGATGCCTCATGCTGTGTAGTACAGTCAAAAAATAATTTAAAAAATAAAAGAAAAACTCAAAACAAAAAAAACCCCCAAAAAACACAACAGACAGTAAGAGAGAGTGATCTATATATAACATTGGTTAGCACATAGGAAACCAAGAGCTATCATTGTGCATTAGTACGGCAGGGATGTGGTTTGGTGGACATGGCATGGTCCACCCACATTCCTCCTCAGGGTCCTTGTTGCTAAGCTGTAGACAGTGTTGCAGGCAGATACTTGCCAGCTGCCAGCTCCTTCAAGGATTGCCTCAGCTGCAGAGAGTCACCTTGCCCAAGATCATGCCCTTCCCAAAGCAGGCACATGCAATGACTATTGAGGCAGAGATATAAAGGTATGATTACTTTGGCCCAATACAGGACAACTCTGCCAACCAGTAGAGTCTAGAGCTTCCTGTGGGGTCAGCTGAAGCTCCTTGGGCTGCATCGCAGCCTGACTCCTCCCTTTGCTTAATTCTGCCTCCTTCTTTCTCTTTCACAGAGGCTGCTCCCAAGGATCCCCACACACATCTGAACATATTGTGCCCTAAACTGCATCTCAGAGTCCAAATCCTAGAGAACTCAACGTGAAACAAGTTAAGCCCTTCAAGGTCAAAGATGTAGGAGCTGCAGGAGGCACAACATAACATCAAAACTTTCAGACCGAGTTCTTGGGTTTAGTACCTAACATCATGAAATTTTCTAATGAATAATAGCTCTATTAATTGCTACTCAGTATGTGCTAAGGATTGTTGCACTTCATCGTTAGAAAATGCCTATGTGTTATTATTATCCTCAATCTACAGATAAGGAACTCATATTTACCAGTGTCAGGTAACTTTTATCCATAGCCCTCTTAAATAACTTTGTCATGAATAAAACCTGCGTATGTCTGATTTATGATGGTGTGGTCACTCATCTAGAGCCATATATCCTGGAATGTGAAATCAAGTGGGCCTTAGGAAGCATCACTCTGAACAAAGTAAGTGGAGGTGATGGAATTCCAGTTCAGCTATTTCAAATCCTGAAAGATGATGCTGTGAAAGTGCTGCACTGGAGAACTCAGGAGTGGTCACAGGACTGAAAAAGGTCAGTTTTCATTCCAATCCCAAAGAAAGGCAATGCCAAAGAATGCTCAAACTACTGCACAATTGCACTCATCTAACATGCTAGTAAAGGAATGCTCAAAATTCTCCAAGCAAGGCTTCAGTAATATGTGATGTTCAAGCTGGTTTTAGAAAAGGCAGAGGAACCAGAGATCAAATTGCCAACATTCTCTGGCAAAAAAGCAAGAGAGTTCCAGAAAAACATCTATTTCTGCTTTATTGACTATGCCAAAACCTTTGACTGTGTGGATCATAATAAACTGTGGAAAATTCTGAAAAAGATGGGAATATCAGACCACCTGACCTGCCTCTTGAGAAACTTGTATGCAGGTCAGGAAGCAACAGTTAGAACTGGACATGGAACAACAGACTGGTTCCAAATAGGAAAAGGAGCACATCAAGGCTGTATATTGTTACCCACTTATTTAACTTATATGCAGAGTACATCATGAGAAATGCTGAGCTGGAAGAAGCACAAGCTGGAATCAAGATTACTGAGAGAAATATCAATAATCTCAGATATGCAGATAACATCACCCTTATGGCAGAAAGTGAAGAAGAACTAAAGAGCCTCTTGATGAAAGTGAAAGAGGAGAGTGAAAAAGTTGGCTTAAAAGTCTACATTCAGAAAACTAAGCTCATGGCATCTGGACCCATCACTTCATGGGAAATAGATGAGGAAACACTGGAAACAGTGTCAGACTTTATTTCTGGAGCTCCAAAATCACTGCAGATAGTGATTGCAACCATGAAATTAAAAGACACTTACTCCTTGGAAGGAAAGTTATGACCAACCTAGGCAGTATATTAAAAAGCAGAGACATTACTTTGCCAACAAAGGTCTATCTAGTCAAGGCCTTTTTTTTTTTCCAGTAGTCATGTATGGATGTGAGAGCTGGAGGGTGAGGAAAGCTGAGCACCAAAGAATTGATGCTTTTGAACTGTGGTGAAGACTCTTGAGAGTCCCTTGGACTGCAAGGAGATCAAACCTAAAGGAAATCAATCCTGAATATTCATTGGAAGGACTGATGCTGAAGCTCAAGCTCCAATACTTTGGCCATCTCATGGGAAGAGTAGACTCATTGTAAGAAACCCTGATGCTGGGACGGATTAGGGGTGGAAGGACAAGGGGACAACAGAGAATGAGACAGCTGGATGGCATTACCGACTCGATGGACATGAGTTTGTGTAAACTCTGGGAGTTGGTGATGGACAGGGACGCCTGGTATGCTGCACTTCATGGGGTCACAAAGAGTTGGACACGGCTGAGCGACTGAGCTGAGCTGATTTCTGATTCTGAAGGTTGTGATCTTATATATCATATTTTTCTGCTCTGGTTTCTCATTAAAGGAAAATGCAAGCAGCATTATTCACAGTATGAGAGACTTGGGGCTTGGGAAAGCTTTCGTTACTTAATCAGGTGAAATTCTGCCTGGAAAGTTGTTGTCTCCCCTACAAAAGAAGTTGTTGTTGAGCCACGGGGGCTTTGTTGATCACTGTTGCTGGGCATTCCTGAAATTAGATAGCACTCTCTTTACTGCAGGTTCTCAGAAGTGGGGGAGTTAGCCTTGTGAGCCATGAGGAGATGGTGTTTAACAAGGACTCAAGATAATCCATATTTTGACTACCTGTATTTTGCTACTCCAAATTCCAAAATAAAATATGTAGAAGGGATGCTCTAGGCAAACAGGCATACTTTTTTTTACCTGCAATTTCCCTGGGGGAACTTCAACATGGTCAAGCTGTACCAGTAGACAAATGGGACAATTTTGGCTTACAGTAGGCATTTCTGAGTGTCTCAGATCAAAAGCAAACCCATAACCTCCTTGGCACCTTACCCCAGGCCCATGCCCTAACTGGCCCTCTGAATAGTATCACTCTAGTGATGAAAAGGGAGAAGGCAATGGCACCCCACTCCAGTACTCTTGCCTGGAAAATCCCATGGATGGAAGAGCCTGGTAGGCTGCAGTCCATGGGGTCACTAAGAGTCAGACACGACTGAGCGACTTCACTTTCAATTTTCACTTTCATCTATTGGAGAAGGAAATGGCAACCCACTCCAGTTTTCTTGCCTGGAGAATCCCAGGGACAGGGGAGCCTGTGGGCTGCTGTCTATGGGGTCACACAGAGACAACAACGACTGAAGCAACTTAACAGCAGCAGCAGAAGTGATGAGAAGAGACAATAAAAGATAAAACCAAAAATGTGTATTTTCTCCCTAGAACCTGGGGCAGTTGGCCGACTCTTCTTCCCTTTCTCCTAAACCTTACCAAATAACCCAGACTGAGTTCATTTTCTTGTATTAGGAATATGAAGGGAAAGTAATATTTCATTAAATTTCATTGCAAATATTAGAGACGGCTAGAGAAAGAAATAATTCATGGATAGAAGCCAACAGAAATAGAGACTAACCATAGAAAACTGAATTTTTTAATCTTTTTGTTCAGCATGCCAAAATTTCTAGTCCTCAAATTCAGCTCAGCTCAGCTCAGTCGCTCAGTCATGTCTGACATTTTGCGACCCCATGAATCTCAGCACGCCAGGCATCCCTGTCCATCACCAACTCCCGGAGTTTACACAAACTCACGTCCATCGAGTTGGTGATGCCATCCAGACATCTCATCCTTTGTTGTCCCCTTCTCCTCCTGCCCCAAACCCTAGCCAGTATCAAGGTGTTTTCCAATGAGTCAACTCTTCGCATGAGGTGGCCAAACACTGGAGTTTCAGCTTCAACAACAGACCTACCATGAACACCCAGGACTGATCTCCTTTAGGATGGACTGGTTGGATCTCCATGCAGTTCAAGGGACTCTCAAGAGTCTTATACAACACCACAGTTCAAAAGCATCAATTCTTTGGTGCTCAGCTTCCTTCACAATCCAACTCTCACATCCACACATAATCACTGGAAAAACCATAGCCTTGACTAGACAGACCTTTTTTAGCAAAGTAATATCTCTGCTTTTTAATATGCTGTCTAGGTTGGTCAAAACTTTACTTCCAAGGAGTAAGCGTCTTTTAATTTCATGGCTGCAATCACCATCTGTAGTGATTTTGGATCTCCAAAAATAAAGCCTGACATTGTTTCCAGTGTTTCTTTGTCTATATCCCATGAAGTGATGGGTCCAGATGCCATGATCTTAGTTTTCTTAATGTTGAGTTTTAAGCCAACTTTTTCACTCTTCTCTTTCACTTTCATCAAGAAGCTCTTTAGTTCCTCTTCACTTTCTGCCATAAGGGTGGTGTCATCTGCATATCTGAGGTGATTGCTATTTCTCCTGACAATCTTGATTCCATCTTGTGCTTCTTCCAGTCCAGCATTGTCATGATGTACTCCACATATAAATTAAATAAGCAGGTGACAATATACAGCTATGATGTACTCCTTTTCCTATTTGGAACCAGTCTGTTGTTCCATGTCCAGTTCTAACTGTTGCTTCCTGACCTGTATACATGTTTCTCAAGAGGCAGGTCAGGTGGTCTGGTATTCCCATCTTTTTCACAATTTTCAATTGTTTATTGTGATCCACACAGTCAAAGGTTTTGGCATAGTCAATAAAGCATAAATAGATGTTTTTCTGGAACTGTCTTGCTTTTTCGATAATCCAGCAGATGTTGACAATTTGATCTCTGGTTCCTCTGTCTTTTCTAAAACCAGCTTGAATTTCTGGAACTTCTTGACTCGTGTATTACTGAAGCCTTGCTTGGAGAATTCTGAGCATTACTTTACTAGCGTGTGAGATGAGTGCAATTGTGTGGTAGTTAGAGCAGTCTTTGCATTGCCTTTCTTTGGGATTGGAATGAAAACTGACCTTTTCCAGTCCTGTGGCCACTGCTGAGATTTCCAAATTTACTGACATATTGAGCGCAGCACTTTCACAGCATCATCTTCCAGTATCTGAAATAGCTCAACTGGAATTTCATCACCTCCACTAGGTTTGTTCAGAGTGATGCTTCCGAAGGCCCACTTGACTTCACATTCCAGGATGTTTGGCTCTAGGTGAGTGTGAGTGATCACATGATTGTGATTATCTGGGTTGTGAAGATCTTTTTTGTACAGTTCTTCTGTGTATTCTTGCCACTTCTTCTTAATATCTTCTGCTCCTGTTACATCCCTACCATTTCTGTCCTTTATTCAGCCCATATTTGCAGGAAATGTGCCCTTGGTAGCTGTAAATTTCTTGACGAGATCTCTAGTTTTTCCCGTTCTATTGTTTTCCTCTATTTCTTTGTATTGATAGCTGAGGAAAGCTGTCTTATCTTTCCTTGCTATTCTTTGGAACTCTGCATTCAAATGGAAATATCTTTCCTTTTCTCCTTTGCTTTTCCCTTCTCTTCCTTTCACAGCTGTTTGTAAGGCCTCATGAGACAGCAGTTTTGCATTTTTGTATTTGTTTTCCATGGGGATGGTCTTAATCCCTGTCTTCTGTACAATGTCACAAACCGTCCATAGTTCATCAAGCACTCTGTCTATCAGATCTAATCCCTTAAATCTGTTTCTCACTTCCACTGTATAATCATAAGGGATTTGATTTAGGTCATACCTGACTGATCTAGTGGTTTTCCCTATTTTCTTCAATTTCATTTTGAATTTGGCAATAAGGAGTTCATGATCTGAGCCACAGTCAGCTCCTGGTCTTGTTTTTGCTGACTGTATAGAGCTTCTCCTTTTTGGCCAGAAAGAATATAATCAATCTGATTTTGGTGTTGACCATGGTGATGTCCATGTGTAGAGTCTTCTCTTGTGTTGTTGGAAGAGGGTATTTGCTATGACCTGTGTTTTCTCTTGGCAAAATTCTATTAGCTTTTGCCCTGCTTCATTCTGTACTCCAACACCAAATTTGCCTGTTACTCCAGTTGTTTCTTGATTTCCTACTTTTGTTTTTCAGCCCCCTATAATGAAAAGGACATCTTTTTTTTGGGGGGGGGGGTTGGTTCTAAAATGTCTTGTAGGTCTTCATAGAACCATTCAACTTCAGCTTCTTCAGCATTACTGGTCGGGGCATAGACTTGAATTACCATGATATGGAATGGTTTGCCTTGGAGATGAACAGAGATCATTTTGTCATTTTTGAGATTGCATCCAAGTACTGCGTTTCAGACTCTTTTGTTGATCATGATGGCTACTCCCTTTCTTCTAAGGGATTCCTGCCCACAGTAGTAGATATAATGGTCATCTGAGTTAAATTCTCCCATTACAGTCCGTCTTAGTTTTTTGATTCCTAGAATGTCGATGTTCACTCTTGCCATCTCCTGTTTGACCACTTCCAATTTGCCTTGATTCATGGACATAACATTCCACGTGCCTATGCAATATTGCTCTTTACAGCATCAAATCTTGCTTCTATCACTTGTCCCATCCACAACTGGGTGTTGTTTTTGCTTTGGCTTCATCCCTTCATTCTTTCTGGAATTATTTCTCCACTGATTACCAGTAGCATATTGGGCACCTACCAACCTGGGGAGTTCATGTTTAAGTGTCCTATCTTTTTGCCTTTCATGCTGTTCATGGGATTCTCAAGGCAAGAATACCGCAGTGGTTTTCCATTCCCTTCTCCAGTGGACCAAGTTCAGAAATCTCCACCATGACCCATCCATCCATCTTGGGTTGCCCTACACAGCATGGCTCATAGATTCATTGTTAGACAAGGCTGTGGCCTATGTGATCAACTTGGTTAGTTTTCTGTGATTGTGATTTCATTCTGTCTTCCTTATGATGGATAATGATAAGAGGCTTATGGAAGGTTCCTGATGGGAGAGATTGACTGAGGGGAAGCTGGGTCTTGTTCTGATGGGCGGGACCATACTCAGTAAATCTTTAATATAGTTTTCTGTTTGGGGGAGTGGACTGTGTTCCCTCCCTGTTATTTTCCTGAGGCCAAATATGATGGAGGTAATGAAGATAATGGTGACCTCCTTCAAATGACCCCATACAAGTACTGCTGTACTCAGTGCCCCCAAACCTTCAGCAGGCTACCACCAAGCCATGGCTCCGCAGGAGACCCTCGACACTCAGGGTAAATCTAGGTGAGTCTCTTGTGGGGTCACTGCCCCTTTCTCCTGGGTCCTGTGCACACAAGATTTTGTCAGTTCCCTCGAAGAGTCTGTTGGATTGCCAGTGAACAAATTCTTGAGTCCTTACAGGTGCATTGTTTAACAGGATAAGGACCAGATTACTTGAACAAAACAGTGTTGCAAGAGATCACATTGTCCTGACTGACAATTTCATTTCATTCTCTTTTTCAATCTCCACTTCAGTAGGTGACTAGGGAAAGGGCAAAATTTAGGATAACCACTGTATTTCTGGTATTTGAGATGTGACTTCCATGTCAAAGAAACATCTAAACCTTTGTAGCTCTGGGATAGGAACATTTCATGCACAAAAAGAAATAATACAAACACACATGTGTCATTAATAGTTTATTATGGTTGTTATAAAGTTGCCAGAGACTGGGGCCTTTAAAACAACAGCAATGTATTTTTCACAATTCTGGAGGCCAGAAGTCCAAGAGCAAGGTATTGTCAGGGTTGGCTTCTTCTGACACTTCTCTCCTTGGCTTCTAGCTGGCATGATCTTCCCTTTCTGTGTTCTGTGTCTTAATCTTCTTTTATAAAGACATGAGCCCCACCCCAATGAGTTCATTTTAACTTTACCTATTCGAAGATCCTATCTCCAAATATAGTCACATTCTTAGGCACAGGGGAATAGAATTTCAGCACATGAACTTGGGGGCATAGTACGATTCAGCTTAGAACAACTCCCAACATGGAGAAATGGACTTGGCATATTTGAGGAACAGATAGACCAATTTAGGCCAACGTGGTTAGAACAGCGTAAACGGGGAAGTGTTGGTACGAAATAACATTAGAGAGTTAGACAGGGCACCATCCATCTAAGGTCTTGTGGGATATGAAATTTATTCAAATTTTACATTTTTGACGGCTACTGTTAGTGTTATTACATTCAGAAAACTATGTGTGAAAAATCAATAATTATCTAGCTAAAGGGAGAAATAACTGTATTTCCACCAAAAGAGAAAGCTTTTATTTATAGCAGGTAGGGCTTCCCTGGTGGGTCAGACAGTAAAGAATCCACCTGCAATGCAGGAGACCTGGGTTTGATCCCTGGATTAGGAAGATCCCCTTGGGAAGGGAATGGCAACTCACTGCAGTATCCTTGCCTGGAGAATTCCATGGCCAGAGCAGCCTACCAGACTACAGTCCATGGGGTTGCAAAGAGTCTGACACGCCTGAGCAACTTGCTCGTGCCAGATAGAGACCTGAGATCTTTTAAAAGTTCAGCTGCATCTCTTTAAATTGGTTGAGTATATGAATAATTTAAATACAAAAATGGGGCATTGCAGTTCTCAAGTAACGTACAATACATTCCTCCCTCCAATAACCCCTACACACACTGCCATCCCACCTGTGTTTGGCACATTTCCATGGAAACTGTCATGCTATTTAACTGCAGGATTGTGTTGTTAATATGGTGATTTAACATTTCCCATGTGGGTTCAACTGGATACAAAAATCTGCAACAGCTTAGGCATGTAGGATAAATTTTATGGAATTTTCAATGGCTTTACTAAGCCATAGTTCTTCGTAATTTTAAGAGATTTATTGCTGAAATCAAGGGTAGCTCACAATGGTACTTGAAATGTGCTTGCTTCCTAGGGGAGATTTGTTTTCAAAATGGCAGTCTGGTTTTAGGCGTTTTCACTCCCTTAGAGAGAGAAGAGTAATGGGATATAGCCAGAGGCCTGGCAGAAGGTGTCAAGACTTCAAATATTGAACCAAGAATCTGGAGCTAATGAAACCAGATGGGAGAGGAGTTAAAATAACTTCCCAAACAGTGGTACTATGACTGGATAGTGCAGAGAACACTCGGAGGGTCCTGTGGATTTGCCTCTCACCTCAGCGGTATTTGGTGCTTAGAAGGAACACACCTTCTTCCAGTCTCTGAGTACCCTCCAAACACCTCTTCAGTCCCAAACTCTGGGCCAGCCAACACCACATTTTGTGGTTAGGTCCTCATTGTAGGCCAACCATGAGCTACCAGATTTGTCAGAATTAGTCCACCAAGGTGAAAATCCCCATCAACTACCTGATGCACTTGGATTTGCAAGCCTCTTGCACCTACCTCTCTCTGGGCTTCTGGTTTGACCTCAAGCAGGTGACTCTGGAGGCTGTCCAGCATCGCCTGAAGATGTGCTCTCTTTCAGGAAGTGTCCCAAAGTGATTGGGATGAAACCTTGGATGCCATAGAAGTCACAGTCACCCTGGAAGAGAACCGGGCCTTTTTGGATCTGCATGCCCTGAGTTCTGCTCACACAGACTCTCATCTCTGTGACTTCCTGGAGATCTACTCCCTCAATGAGTGAGTGAAACTTGTCAAGAAGATAGACAACCACCTGACTAACCTCTGCAAACTGCCCAGCTCCAAGGCTGGGTGTCTCTTAGAAAGACTTACCCTAAGCACAGCTAGGAGCCCCCAGGGCCACATGGCCTTTCAGGACCCCCTCTGCATATGCTTGATGTCAGGGCTTCTCCCTGAGCCTCCACCAGCAGCCATTAAGCAACTTTTTAACCAGCTATATACCAAGCCATGGACCAAATGGAAATAGTAAAACTTTCTGCAGTAGGAAAAAAAAGAAAGAGAAATTTGGTTATTCAAAATCACCTGCAGAAATTTTTAAAAATACAGGTTCTCAAGTTCCCTCGCCTGCCCATTTTCTAAATTCTGATTCCATTGGTTTGGGATGAGGTTTGGAAATCTATATTATTTCACATGTCTCAGGTTATCCTAGTCTTGCCCACTTCAGTAACCACTGCCTTCCAGTAGTGAATACTAAAGTATGGTCCCCAAACCACTTGCATAGGGTCATTTCAGAAAATGCTAAAACTTCCGTTTCCTAGGCCCTCTTTCTATCTTAGGAAGTTACAAAGAAGGGCTATAGCAATAATTATCTTAATTTTTGCCAATGTCCAGTCCTTCTTGGGTATTATGAGAACATGACTAATCTGTGTTCAAAAGCATTTGACAAGTATGCATGTAATCAGCTGTCATTAGTTGTGATAGGGGGAAAAAAAAAGAAGGAGATATAGGTCTGCTTCTCAAGGAACTCAGAAAAGTCAAGCTACATAGCAAGGCGAGGCAAGGCGTAGTCTAAAGAAACAGAGACAAACTTAAAGCAGTATGGGATGAACTAGTTTTATAATTCTGAAAAGTAGTCCTATAGAAATTTTAAAGATAGATCAGTATGATCTGGGCTAGTTTTGGAAGACTTCCTGGAGGAAGTGATACTTGAGCTCAATTTTTGGATGAGAAGAGAAGTGGAAATGGTAGTATATTGTGCATGTGAGAAGTACAAGAGAATAGTGATGTAGACCTAGACGGAGATCAGGATGAAAATTTGATGAATTTTCAAAAATCAGTCAATTTTTCACCTTAGAGTATCTTTTTTCCCCTTTGTTTCCTCATTTGTAGAATGTAAGCACTGAACAAGATCAGGTATGAACATGCATAACAAAAACCTAGGCTCCTAATGAGACACCAACCAATGCTGGTTCTACCCTCTTCTCCTTCAAGATGAAGACAGCAATTACATGTAATGTGAAATTCTGCTTTTATTTTCTTGTTCCATATGTCAAAGAGAGTATGGCCAGCCAGTCATAACTGCTCTTGCCAAACATCTTTGAAAAGGTTAGAGAAAATGATTCCATTGCTTTAAAAATATTTTATAACATAACTGTGACTGAGCTTTCTAAATTACCATCTTCAAAACTTAAATGGACTTTATTTCTGGAATAATTCCTTCAAGACTCAAGATTATGTGACACAGTTTGACTAAGATGCTTCAATACTAAAAACCTTTATTATATGAATGGGAGGCTTCCCTGGTGGCTCAGGAGTAAAGAAGTAGCCTGCAATACAGGAGACGCGGGCTCAATCCCTGGGTCAAAAAGACCCCCTGGAGTAGGAAATGGCACGTCACTCCAGTATTCTTGGAGACACAACTGAGCATGCACACATGCATACACACATATGCACAAAAGTGTGTTTATATATATGGGCTACAGTCCATGGGGTTGTAAAGAGTCAGACACGACTGAACAGCTGAGACTTCCATATATACGTATACATTACATCAACTAATTTTTATGTAGATACAGAAAATCTTTGGGCTTCCCAGGTGATGCTAGTGGTAAAAAACCCACCTGCCAATGAAAAAGACCTAAGAGACACAGGTTTGATACCTGGGTGGGAAAAATCCTTGCCTGGAGAATCCCATGGACAGAGGAGGCTGGCAGGCTACAGTCCATAGGGTTGCAAAGAGTTGTACACAACAGAAGTGACTTAGCACACAGCACATAGAAAATCTTTAGGTCTTTGGAATTTTCCAGTTCTTATCAGATCCCCTCGATCACCTCAGATATTTGTTTTATTTAGGATTTACTATCAGTATTCTCATAAATAAGAAGATCCTGGGATCTACAGATTAGTGACAGGTCAGCTACTAGTAAAGTTTAAGGGGTATCGGTAGCTATAGATCACCTTAGGTCTGCAAGGTAGCCAGGTAGAATGAAAAGTGCAGGGGCTGTGGAGTCAAACAGAACTTGGCTTGGAACCTGGCCCTGCTAAACCTCCTGGCAGTGTGACTTTGATTATGGTTCTTAAGCCCCCTGACATTCAGGTACATTATGTGTAAGAAAAGGAAAATATTTATGCATTCCAGGGTTGTGTTACCATTCTCCTATAGTAGAGTCCTATATGTAGCACTCAATAAACATGGATAAAAGAGGGAAAAGTAAGAGGCAGAAAGGGAGAGATGATGAGAGAGAGAGAGAAAGACAGTAATCAAAGTACTTCAGGGATGTTCAGAAATAAAAAAGAAAGCAGAGGTCATTTAGGAGGTTTTAGAGATTGTATTGATACCAGTGACATTGCATATATCAGATAATGTAAATGAGACAAGGACCCTGGCTAATTGAAGCCTCACTGAGAGACAGGATAGTTCTCACAGCTTTTCTAAGATCCCCAGTACTGCAATGCCTTATCTAGGCCACCACCTTCCAACACTATGGCAACATAAATAACAAGAAGAGGTTGCTGATGCTTATCCAGAGAAGAGGGAGAGCTCTGCCTCCCTAGCTAGTCCATGATCTACTTACAGCACCAACAGGAATATCCAGGCTTGAGACTTAAAGATACCAAGTCATCAGAATTCTTCTTTTATTGGTAGAAAAATATATCTTTTCCAGACTACAATCTTGTTCACAAAGGCTATAACTGGCCTCAAACAAAGATGCCTTAGCTAAGATATTCTATGTGATTAGGGGAACTGAGGAGCAAAGAAAAAAAACCCATGTAGGGCCATCCACAGCTATTCTGTTTCAGATGATGCTAGCCAATATGGATGAGGATCAGAGCTCAAATTCAAATATTTTCTGATTCTTCATATTTCAATTGAGTTAGAATATTAGATTAATATTAAGTAGCATCATTTGGCCTCTGCAATTTAAATTCAATAATATCCCCAAGGTCAGTATTAAGACCAAATAGTGTAATCCCAGAAACATCAGAGGCAAAATCCTGTTTTGGTTCTTTTTCCCACATTGGAAACTTGAGGCCCAGCAGGCTAAAATCATCCCCCAGGTATTTGAATCATAGTTAGTAAAATAGCCTCCTGCCATTTCATCCAACAGACATATATAAAACATTGAAGACTTTTAATTAAAAAATAAATTCTAATAAATTATATGTGATGAGCTTTTACTTTATTATAAAACTATTTTCTTTCTTTGACCTTCCCCAGGAAAACAGCCTGGCCCAATAATCTAAAAGCGATTAAACAAACATTTCTCCTTCAGAGATCATGCGAGGACGTGCTTAAGAACTAAACAGATGATCTCTATGGCATTTCTGAGCCACTGTCTCAAAATAAGAAGGATTCTTCATGTCTCCATCTTGCTCCAGGTTTTCAAAAGAGACTCACCTAGGAAGTTACTGACATACTTTTTGAAAGGATCTGTTTATAAGATGCAGATACTCAGAACAGGGAACACAGCATCCTGGTCCAGTAAGAAGCCTCAGAGGGCCTCAGAATGCAGTGCTAACTGCCCCTGCCTCTGCTGTTTCCCAACCTCCTCAGATTCCGTGAGGCATCTTGAGGAGGAGAGACAGGAGAGGATAGAAGGGGGCAGATTTCCATTCAGAAGGGCCTCCTCAGATGATGAATTTGTACCCTGAACAATAAGCACTGCCCTGATCCTGCTCAGAGCCATGAGTAATACACAGGAACTGAGAGGCTAGGGGAAAGCTCTGGATGGTGTGGGCTGCATCACAGACAAGCCTGCTCAAGTCCTGACTGTTGAGCATGGAAGTTTATGTATTACCTTTCAGCCTGCCAACTTCTTATCTGCCCAAGAGAATTTCCTTTTGAAAGCATGCAAATAGACTTAATAGAGTCAGGGATAGAGTCTGTTCTTTAAGAAGTGTGCTTCCTTTTATCCTGATGATACAAAAGTTTCCACTTCTTGAAAAAGACACTTTTAGGTGGTGGAGTTTCAGGTAACTCCTTGGATTGAAGTTACTGTAAAAGTCACTCAGGTGGTATGACTATAACAATCACAAATATTTCTTCTTGTTATATGAGAGAAAAATAAAAGAACAGACCTGTCAAAAAGTATCTTATCTTTGATTGTAGACCAGTGTATAATTCTTATTTCTACCATCTTGCCTAGGGTAACCTCTTTGTGCCACTGATTCCTAGTTCACACACACACACAAAAAAAAAACCTTGGAAAATAGGATTGATAAGGTCCTTTTCTGCCTTAAGATTCCACAAGTCTATGTTCTAATAATTCATAGTATCCCACCCTCATTATTGTTCCATCATCTCACACTAGCAGTAACAGTGTCTTACCCTGTGCCCTTGTGCTCTATACACAATTTATTTCTTCTTACAATAAACTTATTAATTAGATGCTGTTAGAGTGACCATATAACAGATGAGGAAACTTAACATTTAGAGATGATAGGCAATTAGTTCAGAGTCTTGTGGACAGTAAGTGATCGAACTTGGATCTGAACTTGTCTATCTTTAAGATCTTACTCCATGCTACATCACCTCTCTTTTGAACAGTTGGTATATCATATCGTGTATCTTCTGATATATTAGATTAATTGTACAAACATGTTTCTGTGGGCTTAGCAAAAAAGCATAGGCATATCATCAAGTCTTTTGCTTAAGGCTTCAAAGGGTCTACAATGAAGACAATGATTCCTTAGGCTGCAAATACAGCAAGAGTATCAGAAGCCACATGTTACATATATAGATATATGTAGGTATAAACATATGATATATCTATCCATATCCATCTATCTATCTCTGTCTATCCATCCATCCATTCATCTATATCCATCTATCTACTTCCCTTATTCCTGTTGCAGAAGTGTCTGCAATATCCCAGAGAGTTTCTTATGACAATTGATTTAATAAATATTCTTATTTGAGTCTATGTAAATATTTACAAAAGATTTCCATGCTTGAACTCCAAGAATTGAGAGCCAAACCCCCAGTCATTTGATATTGTAAAAGGAGCTACATTTTTTTTAAAGCCAAAGCTTCTTCCAAGTAAAACAACTCAGAAAAGATTCGATCCTTCATTTTAAAAAATACTTTAAACAACTAAATAGATTTCTTTTTTTAAGGTTATGGGCAAGATAGGCAATAAAAATGATTGAAACCTGTATTAACAATGATAACTGTCAGAGGAGAAGCAAATACTGCCCGGGACTGGTGAGAATAAAATCAGTTTCTTTACTTTCATACATTAGATGAGCTACAATGCTCTGAGTTCAGCTAATAGTGTATATTGCCCCAACCTTACCAGATCTATCATAATGCAGAATAAAGCTCAGCACTTTACCACAGAGTCAGTCTTGCAAAAGAATAAGTCAATGAATTGTTTCACAGAAACAATCTATATCAGCACGACTGAGTTCTCTTTAACAATTTTTTTGCCCTTTTTTTTTTACTTCCTATTGCACTTACAGGGAGAAGGCACTGGCACCCCACTCCAGTACTCTTGCCTGAAAAACCCCACGGATGGAGGAGCCTGGTGGCTGCAGTCCACGGGGTCGCTAAGAGTTGGACACGACTGAGCAACTTCAGTTTCACTTTTCACTTTCATGAACTGGAGAAGGAAGTGGCAACCGACTCCAGTGTTCTTGCCTGGAGAATCCCAGGGACGGCGGAGCCTGGTGGGCTGCCGTCTATGGGGTCGCACAGAGTCGGACGCTACTGGAGCGACTTAGCAGCAGCATTGCACTTACACACTGAGCAATATTTATAGATATATTATTGGCCATTGGATTTCTCAACAAGAAAAATACCTACTCCAGAAAATACCTATTTTAGAATATACTTAATTCTAAACAGACCAGAAGGATCTCTACATGTTTCTTCCTTTTCATAACTTGGGAACAGTGTGCTAGCCTGCAAGCTCTTTAAGGGTGAAAACCTTCGTTAACTTGGTTGGTAAATGTTTATGAAGTTCATAAAATGATGCCTAGCACACAGTAGGCACTCAAAAAATAATCAGTGGAAAGTTGAATAAATAATTAGCATCCGAAAGATAGACTTCTCTCCTCCTGTATCAATTCTTGCCCTGTAAGCAAGTCAAAGAGTTACTATTTTTGGAAATGTCTTGCTGTATAAAAATAAAGAAGAATCTTCTTGACATCTTGAGGTCCTTCTGTCACCAAATCCAAATGGCCACGTCACCCAGGTACTAATTCTTAAAAGTCCCAGAATAGTAGACAGTTTCTTCCAATGTTACAGTTTCTCTGCCAACACAGAAAGTAACTGGCAGCTTCTCTCAACAGAAGACTATATTGAGACTCATTTAGATGCAAGTAACAGAACTCATTTCTACCAGCTTAAAGAAAGTAATGGTTTTTATTACACTTCCAGAAGCTACTTAGAGCAGATATGGGCAGGCTGTACAGCCAGGGATCTCCAGGTTCCAGAACCAGAGCCTCTGTCTCTTATATACACATGGATTTTGTTCCCTCATCCCTGTGGATACACTTTCATTGTTTTCAGCTGAGTGGGTCCAGTGCCTATCATAGTACCACAGATGCATTGAGTGTGCTGTTAATAAAACATAATGAATGAATGAATGGTATGTCTCTGCTTCTCCATGAATATTGAGAAGAAATGGGTGCACAGAATTGCTTTGGATTCCAGTATCTCTAACTACTATCTCTGTTTTGCAATTTTAAATTCTTAGGAAAAGAATTTATTACTTTGACTTGGCCATGAATTAACTCCTTCTTGGGTAAGGGTGTATCTTCTATCTAAGCAGCTCTTGCTAGGGAGCCTTATTCCACGAAAAGGGAAAAGATGCTCAGAAAAGGGTGCATTGCCTGAGCAGATTTTCAAAGAAATATCCACTAAAACAGTGTCAAGTCTTTGCAAAAATGGCTACAATAATCCCTGCCCACAGGCCCCTCTGCAGCTTGACTTCACTGTTTCTCCCATGAAGAATAAGTGTTCATTTCCTGCCTTTGATTCTGGGCTGGCTTTATGACCTACTTTGAATAGGAGAAAGTGGGGAAACTGACAATATGAGAGTCCCTAAGCCTGATTCTCACGAAGCCTGAGCACACTGCCACCATCATGAGAAGAATCCCGTGTTTGCCTTCTGGATACAGAAGTGCCTCTTGTGAGCCAGCTCTAACCACCAGACATGAAAACAAGGCTGTGTTAGACTGTCCAGCCCCAGTTCAACTGCCGGGTGACTCCTGCCATGTGATAGACCTCAGATGAGACCAAGGGAAGTCCTGGGGGCAAATAAAACAGTCTGTGTTTTAAGCTTCTATGTTTTAGGGGTGGTTTATTATGCAGAGATTGTTGACTGATGTAAATTTTCATAAATTTTAGTAACTTTCTTTGTTCCTCAGCTATTAATGAAAGTACTAATGTTGAACCCTAAGTTGGCACCAAGGCATTCATTCATACATTGATTATTTATCAAGGTCAGCCTGATTAAAAACAAAACAAAAAACTGGGAAAGACTTGAAATTATCCTTTCAATTCAATAGAAAGAGATTTAGGTTTGTATCCTGATTACAATACTTATTAACTAATATTATATTTATACTTTGGCTCCCTAGACCTCAGTTAGGTATTCTGTTAAATGGGAATCATGACACGTATATTTCAGAAATGGCTGTGAATATCATCTCCTATACAATATACACAACCATTGCACTGGGGTATTTTGTGAAAATTAAATGAGATCATTTATATAGGATTTATTTTTAAAGCGTGGTCCAATGTAGGCATAAGCACTGTCATTTGAAGCATACTATAAAGCTCAATTTGTCTCTCATGAGAGTTTAGGCATTAAATCCATGCAGAAGTTTTGGGCACACAGCTGGGCACAGAGTTTTTTAACCAAGAATTCACATTTGTGTGTATCCCCTCTCCCTCCAGAAGATAAGCCATCTCTGTCTCCTGTCCCAGGTGTCACCTAGACAACATAAGTGGTAGTCCAGCTCTCCTTCAGATAAATGAAGCCCAGGTACCACTGAGTATAGCATTCCCCTGATCCTAGTTCCAGGAAACTCTCACATGATAAAAATTTTGAAAATATGGCCTTGTGATCAATCAAGTTTGGGAAATGCCACTGAGTATTTGACCACCGGGAGATTAGTAATTTACATTAGCATATAAAGGTCCTGAGAAATCCTGGAGTGAATAACAGACAAAAAAGTAAAAGTGAAAGTCGTTCAGTCATGTCCATGGAATTCTTCAGGCCAGAATATTGGAGTGGATAGCTGTTCCCTTCTCCAGGGGATCTTCCCTACCCAGGGATCAAGCCCAGGTCTGCCATACTGCAGGTGGGTTCTTTACCAATTGAGCCACCAGGGAAGTCCCAGAATACTGGAGTGGGTAGCTGTTCCCTTCTCCAGGGGATTTTTCTGACCCAGGAATCAAACCCAGGTCTCCTGCAATGCAAGTGGATTCTTTACCAGCTGAGCTATCAGGCAAGTCAAAATCCATAAAAAATATTTCACCTTTTGTTTTAAATATAAAGTGACTTTCACTATATAATGCCATTTAACACATATGGAGCTTGTATAAATCAAGGCATACTGTCGAAAATCCTAATCTAATGTGACTGCCCCCCACCCCACTTTAGAGAGGTCACTGAGGTCCCTGGGGCACAGGGGTTCGTACACAGTCAAGTACAAATGCGACTCTACTATTCAGGTACAGCACTAGCCAGCCCCTTCATTTGCTTTCTCCTGCAATGATTTTCCCAATAAATCCCTTTGGAGTCATCTCCTACCTCCTATTTCTCCTCCCATATACAATCATCGCCTTAAAGCACATAAAGGCTGGGAAATTCCATCACCACTCTGCTCCAAAAATGGAGAAGCAGCATTTCCATTTTGCCAAGTGGAGAGCAATGGCTTAGCTGGCTCCATCTATCTCTGCTAATGACCTAAGCATGCTGCTGTGGCTTATTTATTACAAACAGGGCACAAAGGAAAACTGCAGGCCTTCCTCACAGTCTGGATATTTGCATAAGTCCTGATTCTCCCAACGGAGATGTTTTCCTTGGCCCAGTTGGGTTTTCCTGAGTAGTCAGATGTGACAAGTGCATTTAACCCACTAGGGAAAGAGTAAAGGGCTAACTTAGGGAAGATGGTGATGGTCTTAAGAGACATTTGAGAGGCAGGACTGCCTAATGAATAAGACTGTGGACTCTGTAGCCAGTCATCCCTGGGTTTAATGACCACCACTAGCTTAGATATAATATAATATAAGCATGTATGAAAATATAATTGCATATAATATTCATATAATTGGATATACATGTATCTGTCCACATGTAGGATTCTCAGTTATTAATTGATGATAACAGGATTGAGTTACCATATATCTATATTATTTGTATGAACATATTGAAAACACTAAGGTATTAAATTTCATAAAATGCAAAACTCCATAACTAAACTAATTTCTATGAGGTCAAGAGCTTCCCTGGTAGCTCAGATGGTAAAGACCTGCTTAAAATGTGGGAGACCAAGGTTTGATCCCTGGGTTGGGAAGTTCCCCTGGAGGAGGGCATGGCAACCCAGTCCAGTATTTTTGCCTGGAGAATCCCATGGGCAGAGGAGCCTATTGGGCTACAGCCATGGGTCACAAAGAGACAGACACGACTGAGTGACTAAGCACACTAGCTTGGATAAATTACCTAACATTTTTAACCTTTGCTTCCTCACCTGTGAAATAGAGATTATAAAAATTTCTACCTCATATAATCAGTGAAAAGTAAAAATAAAATAATGTATATAAAATATTTATATTCAGGTTCAGTATATAATAGCTATTATTAGTAGTAATACTATTGCAAGGAGTTTCTAATGCCCTGATATATGTATTAACTCATACAGAAAATGTCTGAATCCTTTTTATCTCCCCGGCATGGTATTAGATCCTGAAGATGTAGACAAAAGGAGTATGTTATCTCTCTATTCAAAAGCTCTAGTGGTAGTAAAGTCAGCAAACACAATAACCATATCTTGTTGTGGTGCACTGATAAAATAGTAGAAGCCCACAAGACTGCAGGCAGGAAGAGGTGTGCTTCAAAAAGGTGTGACTCTGCAACAGAGGCTTGGAGGACTAAATGATTTAAGTATCTAATAAAGGACTGGCCATATAGAAGGTGCTTCGCACCTAGAAGCCACATATAAGAAGACAGGAGTTAGGCAGGCAAGGTGATGTTGAAGCCACATCAGGGAGATGACCAGCTTGAGGGGAAGGTATCAGGAAGAAGACAGCATGTCTGATCCTACAGGACGTTTCTTCAAAGCTAAGATGAAGTGAAGGGGAGGCTGTCAGACAGGGACCTTCATCTCAACAGAAGGGCTTGGTCATTTAATTTAAAAGGTTAAGGGGACCACTGAAATATTATAAGCGAGGGTAGGGAGGTAACAGAAGAAGAAGACGTTAAGAAAAGGTGGCAACAATACAGAGAAGAACTATACAAAAAATATCTTCATGACCCATATAACCATGATGGTGTGATCACCCACCTAGAGCCAGACATCCTGGAATGAGAAGTCAAGTGAGACTTAAACATCACTATGAACAAAGCTAGCAGTGGTGATGGAATTCCAGTTGAGCTATTTCAAATCCTAAAAGAAGATCCTGTTAAAGTACTACACTTAATATGCCAGCAAATTTGGAAAACTCAGCAGGGGACACAGGACTGGAAAAGGTCAGTTTTCATTCCAATCCAAAAGAAAGGCAACAGCAAAGAATATTCAAACTACTGCATAACTGCACTCATCTCACACGTGAGCGAATACCCCAAATTCTCCAAGCCAGGCCTCAATAGTATGTGAACCGTGAACTTTCAGATGTTCAAGCTGGATTTAGAAAAGGCAGAGGAATCAGAGATCAAATTGCCAACATCTGTGGATCATCAAAAAAGCAAGAGAGTTCCAGAAAAACATCTACTTCTGTTTTTTGACTACGCCAAATTCTTTGACTATGTGGATCACAACAAACTGTGGAAAATTCTTAGAGATCGGAACACCAGACCACCTGACCTGTCTCCTGAGAAATCTGTAGGCAGGTCAAGAAGCAACAGTTAGAAGTGGACATGGACAACAGACTGGTTCCAAACTGGGAAAGGAGTACTTCAAGGCTGTATATTGTCACCCAGCTTATTTAACTTTTATGTAGAGTACATCATGTGAAATGCCAGGCTGGATGAAGCACAAGCTGGAATCAAGATTGCTGGGAGAAATATCAATGACCTCAGATATGCAGATGACACCACCCTTACGGCACAAAGCGAAGAGGAACTAAAGAGCCTATTGATGAAAGTGAAAGAGGAGAGTGAAAAAGTTGGCTTAAAACTCAACATTCAGAAAACTAAGACCATGGCATCTGGTCCCATCACTTCATGGCAAGTAGATGGGGAAACAATGGAAACATTCAGAGAATTTATTTTCCTGGGCTCCAAAATCATTGCAGATAGTGACTGAAGCCATGAAATTAAAAGACACTTGTTCCTTGGAAGAAAAGCTATGACCAACCTAGACAGCATATAAAAAGCAGAGACATTACTTTGTCAACAAAGGTCTGTCTACTCAAAGCTATGGTTTTACCACTAGTCATGCATGGATGTGATCATTGGTGTATAAAGGAAGCTGAGTGCTGAAGAAGTGATGCTTTAGAACTGTGGTGTTGGAGAAGACTCTTGAGAGTCTCTTGGACTGCAAGGCAATCCAACAAGTCCATCCTAAAGGAAAACAGTCCTGAAATTCATCGGAAGGACTGATGTTGAAGCTGAAACTCCAATACTTTGGCCACCTAATGCGAAGAGTTGACTCATTGGAAAAGACTGTGATGCTGAGAGAGATTGAAGGCAGGAGGAGAAGAGGATGACAGAGGATGAGATGGTTGGATGGCATCACTGACTCGATGGACATGAGTTTGAGTAAGCTCCGGGAGTTGGTGATGGATAGGGAAGCCTGGTGTGCTGCGGTCCATGGGGTCACTAAGAGTCAGACAGGACTGAGCAACTGAACTGACTGGGGAGGTATATAGACTTGCATCTGGGGAGATGATTTCAGCTGGATCATGGAGCTTAGTTTATGGAGTGGGAGCAACTTAATGAAACTAGATCACTTCTTCCCCCAAGGAGCCTTCCCTGGGACTTCTCTAGTAGAATAGTGGATAAGAATCTGCCTGACAATACAGGGCACATGGGTTCAACCCCTGGTCTAGGAACATTCCACAGACCTTGGAGCAAATAAGCCCGGGCGCCATGATTACTGAGCTACACTCTGGAGCCCACAAGCTGCAACTGCTGAAGCCTGGATCCTAGAGCCCATGCTCTGCAACAAGATAAGCCACTAATTCTCCTCCCATCTTGGAGGATGACTCTATTCTGGTTCAGATTTTTCCCTGAGTACCAGTAATCCCTGTCCTACTCAGGTCCTCTAACACAAGAGCCAAGAAGACTGCCATTGCAACTTGTGTCCCAGGCTCCTGAGACAGGATTCCAGGTGGCTGTACCAGCTCCTGGCAGAGGTGAGGTAGGTGGGACTGCTGGCAGTCCCCTTCCCATTATTTCTCAGGCAGCTGCCCTCATCCTCTACCTGAGTGGCTGGCCTGCTCTGCAGTGCCCTTGTCTGCTCATTCACAGAAGCCAAGGGCCTCCTGCCCAATTCCTGGACCAAACCTGATGGAGGCAGGGAGGACATTAACAGCCTCTGACCTACCAGCTGGTGAGGGCTAAAATTTGTCTAGCTAAGTCAAGTGTACCAGGGAGCCCTGACACTGTCTTCTCCTGGCTCTGACTCACTGCGCCCATCTGCATTCCTGGTCTGCTGACCTTGCTTCCTGATTCGCACTTCATTTTCATTGCTGAGACCCAGGATGCAAATTGCTGTCTACTATCTGTCTGCCCTTTCTCACTTTTCTTGAGGTCGCAATCCTCCCATCTAATATGAATAAATGTCATTTTATTGTCAGCTCCTATGTGGGTATTTGATATGCATTGCCATATTTAAATCTCATCACCACTTTATGAGATAATTATTATGTCCTCTGTTTTATGTGAGAAAACCAAAGCTGACAGAGATTAACAAGTTGCTCAAAATCTCAGAGCAAGTTAAAGATCAGCAGGAATTAGAACCCAACTCCTTTTAACCCCCAAACCTTTGTATTATGCCTAACTTACCTTTGACTGGAGTCAACATCTCCAAATAATGTAAACCACTCACATCACCAGTCACAGCTGGCATATGGTCACTAACTGGAGTCTAATCGCCATACCCTGCCCACCAAATAGAACCACTTGGCCTCAATGTGGGCACCTAGCTCAGGGTTTATTAAAGTGAAATCTGGCTTAATGGCCTTGGTCTTCAGTGGTCTTCTCTGTAGCTGAGACTATAAAGGAAGCCGAGTGCCAAAGAATTAATGTTTTTGAACTGTAGTGTTGGAGAAGGCTCTTGAGAGTCCCTTGGACTGTAAGGAGATCAAACCAGTCAGTCATAAAGGAAATCAGTCCTGATTAATCATTGGAAGGACTGATGCTGAAGCTGAAACTCTAATACTTTGGCTACCTGATGCAAAGAACTGACTCATTTGAAAAGACCCTGATGCTAGGAAAGAGTGAAGGCAGGAGGAGAAGGGGACAACAGAGGATGAGATAGTTGGATGGCATCACCAACTCAATGGACATGAGTTTGAGCAAGTTCTGGGAGTTGGTGATGGACAGGGAAGCTTGGCATGCTGCAGTCCATGGGGTTGCAAAGAGTTGGACACTACTGAATGACTGACTTGAACTGAGAAACTGCATGGGAAATGAAGGCTTAGACCTCAGGTACAGCTGTTCAGACCAGATAGAGACATTTCTTGGGGTGCAATGTTGTAAAAGTCTTGTGGTCTTGCCTGTTTGTGAGGAGGAAGCCAGCTGACAACATATGGCTCCAACTGCCTTTTGAAATACCAGGAAACACGATGAAGATTTTCTGTGAGTCCAAAGACTTAACTCCAGTCAGGGCAGAGTTGAAGGGAAGTTAGCAGCTTTCCCTTTTCCACGGTTCAGACCTTCTGTAGCTCTTGATGTAGGGACTGAATACCATCACTAACACCAGCACTTCACCAGGCAGCCCCAGGCCTGCTGATGTCTTCCCCCAAAACACGTGGGTTCTTTGTAGGGACAGACACAATGTACTATTAGCACTGTTTCAGTGAAACATAGAAATTATGCCATGAAAACTTAATTGCCACTTTATTCAGTAATCAGCATTAACATGGTGAATATTTAAAGCTATAGCAGACTGCATGACAGCCAGGAGTTAGGCAGAGGTGGCTTCTAGAATGCTAGACAATGAAAATCTATGTGGACTGAGGCTGAATGAATTACTCAGGCCCTTTTCTACCTGTGTGTGAAAAGGCTCACACCAGTGGGGTTGGCCAATCTCTAGGCATGTTAAGACCACTTACTCCATTGAAATCCCTTCCCAAGTCTCTCATCTATACTTTGATTGAATGAAATTCAACCAATTTAGTTCTTAATAAATATGGTGTGGCTAGCACTGGGGTTAAGAAGACAGAGCCCACATCTTCAAGAAGTTTGTGGTGTATTATTGGTAATGAAAAGGTACAGGGATGATTATAATCAAGCCATCATATAATCAGGAAAGAGAACAGGTTTGGCTGATTCCTGACTCTAAAACTCATTAGTGATTTGACCTTGGGTATTTTCCTACTCTTTAAAATGGGGATATCATTATGGCCCTGGCAAGGGTATAAGGAGTTTTAAATACAACCTCTTATGACCTACTTCAGTGCTTGGTATGGACTATATGTTTGTTAAGTGGCTTTTTGCTAAAATGTAAGATGAAACAAACAGATAAAAAATAGTGCCATAAGAAAAGTACAAATAAAATACTGAAAATTTTAGAGGACATAGAAATGGCATTGCCTTGTGAAGCAAAAAGGCTTAGTGGAAGAGGTTGTATTTGATATGGGCCTGAAAGGACAGGTAGACATTTTAGAGGTGAGAGCCTCTGAAAATCTTTGTAGGAGCATAAAAAGTCATAGTTGAGTGAACGGATTAAAATATGAAGGTGGGGGATTATTTTTTCAGATGGAGAAAACTCATATCAAAGGCACAAAGGAGTGGAATGTGGGATTTGTTCATGGAATAGCAGAAAGATTCATTTAAAGGATTTCAGAAGAGTGCAGAGAGTCAGAGAAGACAGACTGGGCAACATACAGTTGTGAATGCAAACGCCACTCTGAGTGGGTTAGTTAACAATATGGATAGAGGGGGAGTGATTGGAAATTTCTAAGCAAAGAAGAAACACATTTAGAGGTGGTAATCATGTGGAGAAGAGATTTGAGTGAGGGGAGACAGGTGGCAGGGGTGTTGGTGGGAAGCTATTTCCAGTTCAGGCAAGAGATAATGAGGGCTGAATGAGGGCTACCAGTGAAGACATATAACAGTGGACAAATGTGAGAGATACTGTAGGATAGAAACCACAGGAATGTGCAAGGAGTTGAATGTGAGGAGCAAGACATGCTCTTTAAAAGTACTATGGCTGAATGAGATGAGAGGAAACAGCAGACAGCTTGAGTGCCAGAAAGTAGTAAGAGAAGTGTGTGTGTTGTGTGTGTGTGTGTGAGAGAGAGAGAGAGAGAGACAGAGACAGAGACAGAGAGACAGAGAGGTGGGAGGAAAGAGAGAGGTTGACTGATGGTTAGTCAGAAAGGGAGCAATATTGACCTTTAGAATGTAGCTCCTATGAGGTCAGATCAGGCCAGCCATACATTCCTGGGCAATACACAGGGTCACCTGCAAATGTGGATTTGAAGAACATGAACTGGACTGTGTATAACCCTCAACTCCTAGAAACCAGGTTTCTGACCACTGAGCATTTGCTCCCATAACACACTGCCTGTCTCTGAGGTCTCACAGCTAACACAGATCATACAGGATCCCACTAGGGTGGATGACTTCTAGAGAAGACAGAGGAGCTCTTCATTCAGGCCCACTTGCAGCCTCCAAAGTGGAATGTTCAGGATAAACAACTAAAGAAATTAGGGAAATTAATTTAGAACTTTTATTTTTAATATAAAGAGAAAGTGAAAGTGAAGTCGTTCAGTCATTTCTGACTTTTTGCGACCCCATGGACAGTAGCCTACCAGGCTCCTCCATCCATGAGATTTTCCACGCAAGACATATTGGAGTGGATTGCCATTAAGTGAAGATCAAAAGTACTTCATACCCAAATTGAGATCAGCCTCTTGTCTGGAGTGCATATGCCAGTGAGTGAAATCCAGTCAGGAGCATGGGACTTCATGGGCAGAGAGGCTGACAGCGGCACCTGAACTCTGGCATTGCTTTTGACATATTGCCACCTGGTATCACTTACATAAAGTAGGTTTACAGAGAAGACTGCCTGATATTAAACAAGCTGACCCTCACAGATGCACTCGTGGTATGTACTAATCCACTCTGAGGAAACGCAGAGTGAAGACAATACACATAATCTGGGCAGAATCTCACTACAGGAAAATTGCCCATCTAAGGCTTCTGTCCTTGGTATGAGATCGCCACTCACCACACTCAAAGTAAAAGTGGACATTCAAATCAGATTTGACCAAAGTTGGCCAAAATTATTGAAATTAAGACTATTTGTATTCACTGTAGTCAGTTATCAATATTTACTAACACTTGTATATACGTGTGTGCGTGTGTGTGTGCTCAGTCACTCAGGCATGTCAGACTCTTTGCGACCCTGTGAACTGTGGCCCACAGACTTCTTCTGCCCATGGAATCTTCCAGGCCAGAACACTGCAGTGGTTGCCATTTCCTATTCCAGGGAATCTTCCCAACCCAGGGATCGAACCCACATCTGCATCTCCTGAACTGGCAGGTGCATTCATTACCACTAGTGTCCCCTTGGTGGGGGGGGTTACTTAGATATACACTGTGCATTTATTTTATTAATACACTTATATTGTGAGTGTTAGCTGAGACAGTAAAGAATCTGTCTGCAATGACGGAGACCCTGGTTCTATCCTTGGGTCAGGAAGATCCCCTGGAGAAGAGAAGGGCAACCCACTGCAGTATACTTGCCTGGAGAATCCCATGGACAGACCATGGGGTCGGAAAGAGTCGGGCATGACTGAGCAACGAACACTTTCACTTTCCAAGGTAAGTATATATGCATTTACTTTACTAAAACAGGTGTAGTCTAAAAGATTTGGAAATCATAACTGTCAGTGATTTTCTAACTCTGAGGACCTGCAGTTATTTCAAGATACTGAGATTGAATTTTTCTGAGAAGACTTTGTTGGGGCATGGTGTGTGGGGCACAGATGGAAGAAGTACATAATTATTGATAAGCAGAGGGGAAAAAAAGGCAGAGAGGGGGTCTGGGACCATTGAAACCAACTGAACCTCCTGTCTTAATTTTACCCAAAATACCTGAGTGGAAGGAAGGACTAAATCATTTACTGGAGCAGAAAGGTCTCATTAGGGCTCTCTTCACAGAGCTGCCCTTTGGCTGAAGTGTTGCCTGTCTTCCCTTTGATATCATGGTACAAAGGCTAGAAAGGAATTCTTTAGTGGATACCATTTCATACAGCACTGCATGCTGCTTTTCTCCTCCCACTACCCAGAAGCTGTTGCAATGGAGACATTTTTAGAATATTTAAAAATAAATTACAGTTAGTGGTAAAACTCATAAGCCAGAGAAATGCTGGACAAGCTACACAGCCCTAGGCTGCCGGGTATAAAAATACTCCATGTCTCCCATTTGGCTAAGTGAGGCTTTAGGAAGTGGTAATTTTTGCATGTCATAGTCATTGCTAATTGTTGAATTAGAACATCTGTCAAAAGTGGGGATATTTTCCTCAGAACACAGAGCCAGGGAAATTAGCTTTTCTCAAAGGCAGTACAACACACGTCATGACTGTGCTCACTGCCAAAAGCAAACATCCCCTCATCCTGGCCATTGTTTTCAAACAGGAAGCCTACTGAGTGGTCTCTGACCATCCTCATTAGAAATCAGGTGGGGCTTTTGCAAATTCTTTGGGTTTTCCCAGGCAACAGCAACTTAAAAAATGTTCTAAAAGGGTCAAAACATTAGCTAGCATCTGATTCAACAAGATGCCTGTCTCTAACCAAGAAACTTGGTAGAAGTTTAGAGCTTAGCCTTGCCCCAGGAACTGAGTTTCATTTACAGCTTTCCTCCACTGAATCAGGAGAGATTAGTGTAGGGGGTTTTGAGCAAGTCTCATACCCTCTCTAGTCCCGGGTTTTGCACCCATAAAATGAAGGGACTGGACTAAACCAATGGTTTCCGAAGTGTGAGATCTGTAGAACACCAGAGCTTCCTTCCACTGTCTTAGGAGTCATCTTGGAAGTGGTTGTTGAACAGCAGCCAGTTTCTCACTTTCATTTCAATAAGCTCAGTACTCCTTTTATACTTTTTATATATTGGAGTTCAGTGTCAATAAGGAGGGGGTGATTTGACAATTAAAACATTTAGAAGCTCCCAAAGGTCCCTGAAGAGATCTGCTGTAATAAAGAGAACCGTGAAAAAGTTGGACTACCCAGTGCATCCCATATGGAATTAGACAAGAGGAAAGATTTCTCCAAACACACTAGCCTACATACATTCTTCAGACACAGCTCTGCCAGGCACCTTACCCTTCAACTCCTTCCATTTTCTCTGCTATTAATTCCTTCCCTGCTCCTCTGACTTGTGCTGTCCTTCTCCTTCAAAGCCCAAATAAGGTTTGCACTTGAAACGTGATGCCATCCATGCCAATCAACGCCGCCCTATCCTGTCTCTTTTGCATAGAGAACTTGAACGATTGGTTTCCTGCACACATCATTTGCCTCCAGGATGCCTCACATTATTACCTGTAGATCTTGTTTCCTTACCAAAATGTAAAACTTTTAAAGGAGGTGGCCAAAATTATTTATTTTTTCATCCCAAGAGAGACCAGTGCAGTATTTGGTATATGACAGAAGGCATGGCATTCTGGCATTTGATTGATTGAGTAATTAGACTTATAGGATCAAAATAAAAATCAAATCTCTGGAACCTCAAGAAATCCAGAATGAAATCAAATTCTTTCAACATTTACATATGGAAATTACCCTTATTTCCATCCATTTATCCAGAAAAAGATTCATGGATCTTGGATTCACCATGCACTTTTTTACTTTTTCTTCTTTATTGACATATCTAATCAATAATTAGATTTGCCCCTGTGAAATTTCTCCCATATACACATATATTTAGGAAATCCATTCCCTCCTTTCCTATCAACTATTATTTCTTCAGTTGAGGCCTTGTCATCAGACTAGAATTACTGTTTTAGCCTTCTAATGTAACTTTCCCTTTTCAGTTTGATTCCTCTTAAATCTATCCTTCATCATACCTCTAGATTGATCCTTCTAAAATACAAAAACAACCATGTCATCTTTCTGCTTAAAGCAGCTCATCTGTTCTCCAAAAATATAGATCAAACACATTAGTAGGGCATGGAATGCCCTAGATAACCTGGCTCTTGTATAATTCTCCAGCCTCATTGTTTGGCATTCCTACACGTCCTACATCTAGAAATACTAAACTGATTTTCTTCCTAGTGTCAACTGTTGGATGTCTTTCTAGTTCTGCGCATTTTGTTACCTTTCTCTGGCATGCCATGGACACCTCTGTCCTACTTCACTTGGGCAACTCTTCTACATCCTTTGAAAGACAAATTTGGACTTTCTCCAAGAAAACTTCTTTCCATCTCAAGGCTTGATGAACTAGATGGCCTCTCACTACCATTACCTCCTAAGCATAGATCTAATCAAATGTTTGCTGAAACAAAATAAACACAAATATATAACAAAATATAAAACATATGTGTGTATATATAAAAGTATGAAAATATTTCATTATACACAAATATAAGGCAAGGTTAAATGTCATATTTCTGTAAGGCTTCACAGCAGACAGGGTATATTCATATTAATGATCTTCTTTGAGCTTTATTTTGTGAGAATAGAAAGTAGGCATCATTTGTCTTACTACTACTATAATTTGAATTATAAGAGTGCAAATGACTTTCCAAAAATGATAGAATAAGTAGCAAATATTAATAGGAGTTCAAAGTTTAAAAGAGATGTTCCAACTTCAGTGCTTAGCACAATGTGGTACAGGATGCTGGTAGCTGCCTTCATCATTATTACTCAGGTCTCAGTATTCCATTTACCAGCCCATCAACTACTCCACATTGACACTAATGCCCTTGGCCAGCAGCCCACCTGACTTGTTTGATGTGCTCAGCTAAGTTGCTTCAGCAGTGTCTGACTCTTTGTGACCCTATGGACTGTAGCCCTCCAGACTCCTCTGTCATGGGAATCTCCAGCTGAGAATACTGAAGTGTGTTGCCATTTCCTTCTCCAGGGGATCTTCCTGACCCAGGGATTGAACCCATGTCTCCTGCATGGGTGAGTGGGTCCTTTACCACTGGCGCCAGAAAGGAGCAACTATTCTAGTCCCCCACAGAGCAGATTCATGCCCAAGACCTGACTCAAAATCAAGCCTGCTATTCAAAGAAAGAGTGGGAGAGAATTTATTTAGGGCCACATAACTCTGTCCTAATTTCCCTTGTAGCCATCTGATTGTTCTCATCATTATTCTATCGCATTAATCATGCTGCTGGTATTCTAAAACTAGTTTGTTTTCTTCCCCTTCTTTTGAAATTTTTTTTTCATAATTGGCTTTAGATCATGCCTGGAAATGAGAAATTTAGAAGGTATGACTAGAGCATATGGCTTTGTACTTAGGTGTGTGTGTGTGTGTTCCTGAAAAGTAATGTGAATCAAATTTTGATAAATCAAATCCTATTTTAAATGCCTAAAAGAAGCTCCATGTTTAAAGGACTCCTCTGGGAAATTATTTCATGAACTGAAAATTCACTCCCTCCTCCCCAATCTGTTCAGCATATTTGGATTTTCACATAACTTTCTTTACTGGTACATTCTAAATATACATGTTCAAAAATAAATATTTATGGATTGATTACTGTGTACCAAACAATTTTGTACACTAAGGATGTTGCAAGCACCTCAAGGAACTTATATTCCCCTGGGTGATAGACAGTAAACCATGATTCCACAAGGACCCAGTCACTTATTTACAAGTCTTGCGTGTGTTCCAAAGGAAAGGATCAGGCACTCAGGCAACTTATAGAAGCAAGACCTAGATTATTTGGTGGTGTCAGGAGAGTCAAGGAGCTGTGATGCAGAAGTAGAGGAGGTAGAGATTTGAGGTTAGACATGAAACTAGGAGTCACATTTTTAAGTTGGGATATACCTATACTAGAACCGTATTAGCCAATCTGATCACACAGACAACAGCCTTGTCTAACTCAATGAAACTAAGCCATGACATGTGGGACCACCCAAGACAGACAGGTCGGGGTAGAGAGATCTGACAGAATGTGGTCCACTGAAAAAGGGAATGGCAAACCACTTCAGTATTCTTGCTTTGAGAACCCCATGAATGGTATGAAAAGGCAAAAAGATAGGATACTGAAAGATGAACTCCTCAGGTCGGTAGGTGCCCAATATGCTACTGGAGATCAGTGGAGAAATAATTCCAGAAAGAATGAAGGGAAGGAACCAAAGCAAAATTGATGCCCAGTTGTGGACATGACTGGTGATAGAACCAAGGTCCAATGTTGTAAAGAGCAATATTGCATAGGAACCTGGAATGTTAGGTCCATGAATCAAGGCAAATTGAAAGTGGTCAAACAGGAGATGGCATGAGTGAACATCGACATTCTAGGAATCAGTGAACTATGATGGACTGGAATGGGTGAATTTAACTCAAATGACCATTATATCTACTACTGTGGGCAAGAATCCCTGAGAAGAAATGGAGTAGCCATCATGATCAACAAAGGAGTCCAAATGCAGTACTTTAATGCAATCTCAAAAATGACAGAATAATCTCTGTTCATTTCCAAGGCAAACCATTCAATATCATGGTAATGCAAGCCTATGCCCCAACCAATAATGCTGAAGAAGCTGAAGTTGAACGGTTCTATGAAGACCTACAAGATCTTTTAGACTAACACCCAAAAAAGATGTCCTTTTCATTATAGGGAACTGGAATGCAAAAGTAGGAAGTCAGGCAACACCTGTATTAACAGCCAAATTTGGCATTGGAGTACAGAATGAGGCAGGGCAAAGACTAGTAGAGTTTTACCAAGAGAATGCACTGGTCATAGCAAACACCCTCCTCCAACAACATAAGAGAAGACTCTACACATGGATATCACCAGATGGTCAATACCAAAATCAGATTGTTTATATACTTTGCAGCCCAAGGAGAAGCTGTATACAGTCTGCAAAAACAAGACCAGGAGCTGACTGTGGCTCAGATCATGAACTCCTTATTGCCAAATTCAGACTGAAATTGAAGACAGTAGGGAAAACCACTGGACCAATCAGGTATGACTTAAATCAAATCCTTTAGGATTATACAGTGGAAGTGAGAAATAGATTTAAGGATCTAGATCTGATAGACAGAGTGCCTGATGAACTATGGACAGAGGTACGAGACATTGTACAGGAGACAGGGATTAAGACCATCCCCAAGAAAAAGAAATGCAAAAAACCAAAATGGATGTCTGAGGAGGCCTCACAAATAGCTGTGAAAAGAAGAGAAATGAAAAGCAAAGGAGAAAAGGAAAGATATTCCCTTATGAATGCAGAATTCCAAAGAATAGCAAGGAGAGATAAGATAGCCTTCCTTAGCAATCAATGCAAAGAAATAAAGGAAAAAAATAGAATGGAAAAGACTAGAGATCTCTTCAAGAAAATTAGAGATAGCAAGGGAACATTTCATGCCAAGATGGTCACGATAAAGGACAGAAACTGTATGGATCTAACAGAAGCAGAAGATATTAAGTAGACGTGGCAAGAATACACAGAAGAACTTTACAAAAAAGATCATGACTCAGATAATCACAATGGTGTGATCACTCACACTCAGCTAGAGCCAGACATTCTGGAAGGTGAAGTCAAGTGGGCCTTAGAAAGCATCACTACAAACAAAGCTAGTGGAGGTGATGGAATTCCAGTTAAACTATTTCAAATCCTAAAAGATGATGCTGTGAAAGTGCTACACTCAATATACCAGTAAATTTGGAAAACTCAGCAATGGCTACAGGACTGGGAAAGATCAGTTTTCATTCCTATCCCAAAGAAAGGCAATGCCAAAGAATGCTTAAACTACCACACAATCGCACTCATCTCACACGATAGTAAACTAATGCTCAAAATTCTCCAAGCCAGGCTTCAGCGATACATGAACCGTGAATTTCCAGATGTGCAAGCTGCTTTTAGAAAAGGCAGAGGAACAGGAGATCAAATTCCCAACATCCACTGAATTATCGAAAAAGCAAGAGAGTTCCAGAAAAAATCTACTTCTGCTTTATTGACTATGGCAAAGCCTTTGACTGTGTGGATCACAATAAACTGGAAAATTCTGAAAGAGATGGGAATACTAGGTCATCTGACCTGTCTCTTGAGAAACCTGTATGCAGGTCAGAAAGCAAGAGTTAGAACTGCACATGGAACAACAGACTGGTTCCATATAGGAAAAGGAGTACGTCAAGGCTGTATATGGCCACCCTGCTTACTTAACTTCTATGCAGAATACATCATGAGGAACACTGTGCTGGAGGAAGCAGAAGCTGGAATCAAGATTTCCAGGAGAAATATCAATAACCTCAGATATGCAGATGACCCCACACTTATAGCAGAAAGCAAAGAACTAAAGAGCCTCTTGATGAAAGTGAAAGAGGAGAGTGAAAAAGTTGGTTTAATGCTCAACATTAAGAAAACTAAGCTCATGGCATCTGGTCCCATCACTTCATGGCAAATAGATGGGCAAACAGTGGAAAAAGTGTCAGACTTTATTTTTCTGGGCTCCAAAATCACTGCAGATGGTGATTGCAGCTATGAAATCAAATTTGCCTATTCCTTGGAAGGAAAGTTATGGCCAACCTGTATAACATATTGAAAAGCAAAGACATTACTTTGCCAACAAAGCTTTGTCTAGTCAAGGCTATGGTTTTTCCAGTAGTCATGTATAGATGCGGGTGTTGGACAGTGAAAAAGGCTGAGCACCGAAGAATCGATGCTTTTGAACTGTGGTGTTAGAGAAGACTCTTGAGAGTCTCTTGGACTGCAAGGCAATCCAACAAGTCCATCCTAAAGGAGATCAGTCCTGGGTGTTCATTGGAAGGACTGATGTTGAAGCTGAAACTCCAATACTTTGGCCACCTAATGCGAAGAGTTGACTCATTGGAAAAGACCCTGATGCTGGGAAGGATTGGGGGCAGGAGGAGAAGGGGAAGACAGAGGATGAGATGGCTGGATGGCATCACTGACTCGATGGACATGGGTTTGGCTGGACTCCAGGAACTGGTGATGGACAGTGAGACCTGGCGTGCTGCGGTTCATGGTGTCACAAAGAGTCGGATACGACTAAGCAACTGAATTGATACTGACACCTATAAAGTAATGGTGTCCAGATTTTTTAAATAAAATCTTCTCACATGTGAAGAGGCAGTTCTTGTCAGTTAGTGATGCCTCCAGGTCTTTCCTCTTCCATTGACTGTGTCTGACTAATGCAATTCTGGGAAAAGTTTCAGTGCAAATCTACCTTCCCAGATACGTCTGTTACTAAAGTCTTTAACCAAAACCAGCATTTTTTTCAAAGGAGCCAAACAGTCACTATTAGTCTCCTCCAATATTTAGATTAAAATCCATTCCTTGAATTCCACATTAAAAATTCTGACCCAAATGATTAAGATTATTTCTTGAATGTCTGACTCTTTTTAAGGGCAAGTTTTTGGATCTTAAAGTATATTTACATTCAGAGGTCATATTTTCATGAACTCAAAATCAGGACTCAACTCTCCAGGGACTTTCTATTTGTACATTTTCCTTTTTATTTTTATTTTTTTTGAGGTAAGAGGAGAGTAAACTGACTCTTGGGGCAGATACTTCTCACAGCTTATCCAACATCTCCTTTCTCCACCTCATCTCTTTCTAATTGACTGATAGAACCTTATTGTTTCAGCGATCTAGTTGACATCCCTTCATCTCATATATACCAGATTCTTCCTTGCTCCACTCCCGGTGGTGAATAATGATAATTTTACTACCTTTGGTTATTGATTGAAGCCAGTGATAGCCAATGATTTATAAAAGGTCACTCTGGGAGGGGAAGATTCTATTTCTGAATGCAAAGCCCAAGTTTCCCAAAGAGATGGCTTTTTATTTCTTTTTTTTTTCCCTCTTGAAACTGAAATTAGAGTTGTGAAAGTCATCTTGTGATATAAGGTAACAGCTTTAGAGTGAAAGGCAATGTTCTAAGAACAGAAAAAAGAATAAACGATATATGTCATCATCGCTTAGTATCTCTTCCAATGTCAATGATTATTTCTTTCTGGGATTTTGCTATCAGCTATAGATAGAACTCTATCCATTTTAAACCACTTGAGTGCGTGTGTGTGTGTATGTGTGTTGGGCTTATCTTACTTGCTGCTGAAAACATTCTTAAATATACTTTTATTAACTGCCAAGTATTTTATGTCATGTCATTAGATCCTTGCAACATTTAATCTTTACAATAATCATTTGACATACATATTATCTTCATTTTACAGATATGAGCTAAGTCTCAGAGAAACTGCCCAAAGTCACACCACTAGAGAATGATGGTAGAGACATCTAGACCAATCATGTATTTAATTCAAAATCCAAGCCCTTCTCATTACAAAATTCTGCTTTAAGATGGTACAAAGTTAATTCATTTTAAATGTATAGCTAAAAATACCATTTATCTTTAATATCATTCCATTAATTATATGGAAGTAGAATTACACTGCAAAAATGATTTCACCAATACAATTATTTCAAATTCTTGTTTTATTAAAAATATTTTAATTAAAAAAACACAATATGATCTCTCAGTGTACTAGACTTGGATCAGATGGGCTGTGTGACCGCCTGGAGATGATAATGACTCCAACATTGTTTAGTATATTCAATACTTTTTAACATTACTCACTAGTTCCTTTGTTGAGTATTTTATACACCATATAGCATACAATTCTTGTGACAGTCCTCTGAATAGATAAAATAATTATGTCCACTTTACTGATGAAAAAATTGAGGCTTCTTGATCCTAAAATAACTCGCTGAAGGTTACACAGATGGTTATTGGGTGTATTTAAGCTTAAACTTGATTCTAGAGCACGTGCTCTTATCCTTCGTGTGTCATAGCCTCCATGCACAGAATGGCCCTCCTTCCCAGGACATTCGTCGAGCAATTCCACATACACAGAATGCATCTTGGTATTCATCAGTGTTAATAGTAGCAGATAAACGACATTGACATTGCATGATAGAGTGAAAAAACATAGGCATTCCCTGGGGAAGGAAACGGCAACCCACTCCAGAACTCTTGCCTAGAAAATCCCATGAACAGAGGAGCCTGGCAGGCTACAGTCCATGGGGTCTCGAAGAGTTGGACACGACTGAGCAACTTCACTTCACTTTGGAACCACAAAGATCTGGGTTTGAGTCCTAACATAGTCGTTTATCAGCTGCATGATAACGAGGTAGTTATTTTTTGCAGTGCCTCAGTTCCCCAATCTATATATGAGGGGTTATAATGCTACATTGCAAAACAGTTTTCAAGATCTGAAAAGATAATGCAATTACATTAATCTTTTCTTCCCATATTATCGGCAAATGCTGTAGCAACTGTTATTATTTCATTGGTACCAAAATGCTGAAATTCAATTTTTAAATTCTTAAGAATCAGGTAACACTTATAAGCCTGGAACTGGTTTACATTTTTCCCTGAGGGTAGTTCTGAAAGTTATATTCTTTACAGCTTTTGCTCCCTGTTCCCCAGAGTATCCTTTATTTGGAACATAATATGTGTTGGGAAGCAAGACTCATAGAGGCAAATAAACATGGTAGCTGTGAAGAGTGGTGGACAGTAAGATTAGGCCACCCCACAGGTTGTGCATAGCTTCTTGTATTGCAGACTGATCCTGGGTGAATATATCATACAGGCTCACATATAGTCGATGCCTTGATGGTCTCTTTCTCAAGCTATGATTTTTAAAATATTCAGCAATGAGTTGACTGAATATGAGTACCTGAAAACATGGTAAAAATACAGATTCAAGATTTTCCACTAGAAATTTTGCTTTAGTAGCTTCAAATCTAGACATTTTATGTTTAACAAGAATCTTATTTATTTGTTATCTGGACATATTTTGGAAATATTGGCTTAAATTATGACATGGCTTATATATTACCTCCACTTCATTCTTGTTTTGATGACTGCATTATTATATTAATATTTTTGTATATAATTGTCTCTTCATTCCCCAAATACTCTCTACAGAAACACACTACAAAAGATTATATAAGGAGAGCAAATAGCATTACATGAATGAAAGCATTTATAAAATATCAGGAGATCAATAAAACAAATGCCAAATGGGCCTGGGAATTTACTAATTACCCTATGTTCTCAATAGCAAATGACTTCTGGACACAGTATCCAACTAAAAGGGTTACACATTTCTTATCTTCCCAAAGCCCTTGGGAGTAATTGTATATAACCTTTTCACTAGCAGACAGCTGTGTTTATCTCTCACTTGGGTTTTCTCCGGGAAAACATTATTCCAGAATCACTGTTACACAAAGGAAATTTCACCTTGGCAACCAGAAGGAGCACAAACTGTGATTGGAATAACAAAAAAAAAAATTTGGCAAAACCCATCAACACCCTAAATCCTTGACCTGTTTCTTTTATTGTAGTTCATGACCAAATTCCATTTGGTTATAGTATCTTCTATGAAAGCAAATTATCACAAAGAATTCTAGTAGATTTAACAGAAATAAAAACACAGCTGCTCTGTTTAGAAATGGTAGTGAACATAAAGCCTGCCTCTTCCTCTCAAGAAATCTCTATAATATGCAACTTAAAGAATTAGTCCCATTGCTTCACAGTATGATAACAACTCTGGTTGAACAATTACTCTTAACCTATCTTCATTTCCCTCCTATACAAATGAGACCTCATGTCCCCAAATCATGTTATTAACATCTATAATTTCTCCATTCCTCAGTCAGTCTCAAACAAGGATCCATCCTTTTTTATTACTTTCCACTTCCCTTTTCATCTTCCCAAGGCTTGGTAGCAACACTGAAGAGGTGTTAATTTATTCCATTAAAAATTTATAATTTCCCACCTCCTTGGGTTCTTAAAACAATTTGACAGCCTTCTTGCTGAACCTTGAGAGTCTTTTCCTATTCCTTTAATGATGATCCAATTTCTGCCACACTCCTGAGAGCCTGCATCAATCAGTCCCTACCATGTGGTGCTTAGATCTTCAGTGTGGTCAATCAACATCATGTGTTGAAAAGCAAATTCTCCACCCCAGACCTATTGACTCTGACGTTCTCAAGGAGAGTCGCAATACTCTGCAGTGGGTTGAGTACACAGTGAGCTTGAGAACCACTGCTCTGACCCACTCTCAATACTTGTCTATCATGTCTCACTGAGAAGGCAGATGCTCTTTCAGGACTGTGAACAGACCTTATCATCACAGATGCCAATCTGTCTTTTCCATGTTGGTCTTTCTTCCCAGATTGCTCAAACTTTCAAGGTAGGTAAAGTATCTTATTCATCTTCATCTTCATATTTCCATATCCTAGTATGCTGCTTAGCACATAATACTGATAAAGTGGGTATGTTTCAATAAGCTAAATAGGGTTGTGGCCATTAATTAAAAAGCAGAGACATTATTCTGCTGACAAAGGTCCATATGATCAAAGCTATGGTTTTTCCAGTAGTCAGGTATGGATGTGAGAGTTGGACCATAAAGAAGGCTAAACACTGAAGAACTGATACTTTTGAGCTGTGGTGTTGGAGAAGACTCTTGAAAGTTCTTTGGAATGAAAGGAGATCAAATTAGTCAATCCTAAAGGAAATCAATACTGACTATTCATTAGAAGGACTGATGCTGAAGCTGAAGCTCGAAAACTTTGGCCACCCGATGTGAAGAGAAAAGATCCTCACTAGAAAAGATCCTGATGCTGGAAAAGATTGAGAGCGGGAGGAGAAGGGGATGACAGAGGATGAGATGGTTGGATGGTATCACCGACTCAATAGACACAAGTTTGAGCAAGCTCTGGGAGATGGTGAAGGACAGAGAAGCCTGGAGTGCTGCAGTCCATGAGGCTGCAAAGAGTCAGACAGGACTGAGCAACTGAACAGCAACGTTAAGAGTCACTACCCTCTCGGGTCTCAGCTTTCTCCTCTATGACATGGAAGTCAGTCATTAATTGACCTTTTTACTTGACAGTATTGTAATAACAGTCAAGTCTAGTGAGATCATGGATATTAAAAAAAAAACTTTTAATAAGCTAAAAGTGCCATGTAAATGGAGATGTTACCACATAGAGAAGAAAAATAATATTACCTGTGAAATAAAAAGCCACTACTCCTTTAAAACTGAAAGGACAATTGGATAAAATCTAAAGTCATTAAAATCATGTAGGTCAAATATCTTTTCTTTTTGTTCTTAAAATTCTATATTCTCTCCATCTGCTAATTCATGAAAATATACAGACTCAAATTTTTAATGTCTTCAGTTTCTATTAAAATACTATCAGTTTTGGAGCTCAAATAAAGACTATGAAATTGTAATTATTTCTGGGTGAATTTGAAGTACAAGGTTTTGTCTTCAAAGTGAACCATTGTATAAATATGTGATTAAAAGAGAGGTGCCTAGAAAGGTGTCTCCATTTGAAATACTAAGAAAACATACCACAAAGTTTTAAGTCACACTGTGGGGCTGGGTGTAAGGAGAGGAGATGATTCTGAGTAGGAAGAGAAATTTTGCAATTTACTATCAGATTTTGCAGAGAAAAGACACCTCCCCACCTTCCCCCCACATGACTGTCTGCTGCCTCCAGAGAAGTCACATCAAAGCTGTTGCCAGGGCAGCTCTTCACATAGCTACTCTCTCCAAATAGTTTTGTTATTGGCAGCACCTCTGCTTGAAGAAGAAGTGTTGCATTCTCTAATTCAGTTCAATTCTCTAAATATTAATTGAGCTTCTAACATGTACTCAGCCAAGGTTGATCTGACTTGAAACTGGAGAAAGGGACTGCTTACATGCTTGCTTCAGATAGAACAAGGAAAGTTACTGGATCCTAAATAGCCACCTCCCCATTTCCCTCTTCCTCCATATCACCTAAAATTCTACATAGTCTTCCAGGCTACAATGCAGCACTATCCAGGATATATTTGATGAACACCCATTCCAGATATCCTTCATAAATATCCAGTTTTGCTGTCCAGTTGGAGAAATAATGCAGTCTATACCCTCTTTTTGGGGATTCTTAATGTTTATTAACAGTAAGACTTTGAGAACACATATAGTAATAGTGTCTGCTTAACTTTAGTATTGCTTTCCAGTATTATTTGAGCATAGAACTCTTCCTCTCCAATAGTTTTTTTTTTTCTTTCCCCTTATTTTTAAGTAATGCTTCATAACATACACTTCGAAATAGTTAGGTAGAGGAAAGTCCAGTTCTACACTCAGCAGGTCTGAATCTACCTCTCAGCTTACCCATCCACTAACTTGGAACATTGGGTGAGCTATTTAACTTATGAGCTTTAATATCTTTATAATAAATCCAGATAATAATAGCATTTACATGTATTTTATCCCCTTTTCTTACCGGCAGTGGTTTTACTCATTAGATATCCATTTAATTTAAAAGACATTCATTTAAAAAAATTAAAATAATCCTAGGAAGAGTAAAAGAACCCCCTATTGGTATGATTCTACCCCTAAGAAAAGACATGAACATTTTCAACTTCAACTTTTCAAAGACCATATCAAATGTTACTGTCATGAAGCCTTGGTATCTCAAGTCAAAAGAGGCTCTCTCCCTTTTCTGAATTCTGCTGCCATACCTCAAATTGGATACTTAATCCCATTTTGCCTAGTCTTACAGTTCTCTCTACAAATGTTGCATCTCTTAGACTAGTTTATGAAGTTATTAAGGTAGAAACTGTGCCTTATATATTATCCTTATATAGTGTTTGAAACAAAAGAAACTTAAATGATTGTTGAATGATTTCGGGCCTACTTGACTTATTTTAATTGAATAACTCTTCTCCATTCACTTGACCCACATCTGTTGTAGTAAAGAAATAGAACCTTTTTCAAGGGAAAGAAGGAACATGAGACAACTGGAATCAAGTTGGGTAGATAATTACGAAAGACAAATAGTTAGAAGAAATGCTGGGCAGTATAATCACCAGATGACTAAGGTGCCTGAGTCAAGAGTATCTAGGGGTTGAAGAGAGAAGGTAGCAGGTATCACACTAGGGTTCCACAGTATAAGTGTCTACTGAAAGTCTTGCCCAGAGGGGCACCCCATACCCAGTGCCTTTGGGGTTAGTATAAAATGAGCACAAGGCACTTAGGCCCTGAAGACGTATACCTCATCAGGAGACAAGGCTTTACAGACACCATAGTCGAAGAAGTGGTGAATGTGTAAGACGGACATAAGCATACACTCTGTGATCAGACCATTCAGGATCCCATCCTCATTCTGCCACAACCCACCTGTGTAACCCTGGCCACGTTATTTAACATCCCTGAGTCTCAACTTCCTCGTCTGTAAATTAGACATAACAGTACCTATTTCACATGTGTAAAGGATTAAACGAAATAACTTATGTACCAAGCTTACAAAATGTCTCCCATGTCATAAGAATTCATCAAATATTAGGTGCGGCTGCGCTTATACTTCATTGCACTAGTGTATTTACTAGTGTAAGCCATATGGCCCTTTGTCTCACTTGCCAGCAAGTGTAATAGCTTAAAAATTATAGCAGTACTATAATTGTCCCACAGTGGTCTGGGACCTCGCTCTCTAGACTAATAGAATGTCTAGTCTTTTCCAGAATCTGTCTTCCTAATGAGTCTCACCAGGAAACTCTGGGCGTGGGGAGAGATGTGACTGTCCACAGTCAGGGTTGCTGCTAGCGGTTTTGTAGCCCTCTGTTCTAGTGGCCGTTGTTGCCATGGCCCCTCTCTCTTGGTTCACTCCTAACAAGTGGCTATTTGTGGTCCCACTGCAGGCTTTCTTTGAACTGTTGGCCTTTGGTGCTCCTCTCCTGTGCCAGCAAGCAGAAAATCTCCTCTGCCTTTGGAGACCGAGTGATATGGTGCTCATTTGATACCACTGTCCTGGTCTTTCCCAGAACACTGGGCACTGGAGAAGAGAGTTGCAGAAGACCATAAGCCTCACATGGGTGCCTCTCTGCCTTGCTCTCCAGTATCGTTAGCAGGGAGAGGTTGTGGGGGAGACAGGAAAGACTGTGTTCAAAAAGTTGTTTTCCTTTTGTGATTTTTCCTTATCATTATCTCTCCTTCTATATGTCTGGGCCCCAAGACTGACCAAACTCATGTTCTGCCTCTTGGGTCTTTAGAATCTTATGTAAACCGTAGGATGAACATCTTTCTCAGTGTCCACAAATATCTTCTGCCAGTAAGGAGCCTAGTCTTCCCAGAATACCTGGGTAACTCTAGTGAGTATAATGGTATACCAAGATGATTGTCTATCAGAAATCAATCTGACCCTCATGCAAATTCTCATCTGATCCTCCAGTGGAAGATGAGTTCCACAAGGGCAGAGATCATGTCTACCTTGAGTTTATGAGTTAATGTCTAGCACTTATCATAATGCCTAGCATCCTGTAAGTGTGTAATAAATTTATGTGAAAGATGAATGTACACAAGGTAGGGACACAGGGCTATGAGGAAAGGAAATCTGTTTGGGTCAGCTTAGATAAAGTCCTTTCAGGAGAGGTGACCTTTAGTTAGGTCTAAAAGAATGACCATTTTTTAATATAAAGGGTGATTCTAGTACTGCATCTCTATCTTTGTATAGCCAAAGAACAGAAAGAAATTATGCCCTTGAGTTGAACACAAATTTCAGTGGAATTCATGTTTATATGCGATTCAGCTTCAGAGTTATCTCCCTTGTGGCTTATAGCATATTAAGTTGCTAAAAGCTATTTTTAACAAAAATGTCTCGACTGCCTCAGACACAAGTGCGGATGCAACACAGAGTAAAAATTGAACAAGGACAAATTTTTGTTCATAGAACGTAAACTTCTTTTGAGGATTCATTCATTTGAAAACTATTGAGCATTAATGTAACACAAATGCTGTATTAGGCACTGAAATACATGAATGAAAAAACTTAAAGCCTTCCCTCAGAGGGGGCTTCAAGTATGAAACTGGAACACAAAAACATAATTATTTACTGGGACATGGACTAGTAAAGGAGAAACATAGGAAAACAAATACCTAAGTGTACAGTGAAAGTAGTCAAAGTAGGTTTTGCAAAAGTATTCTACCAGATCTAAAGAGAGTGTAACATCATCACCAACAAAAATGATAGGTATATTTGTGGATTACTTACCAAGCACTATATTAAGAGCTTGATAGTAAATATAGTTTCAAATTATTGCTAACGAATTAAAGAAGTTATTATTGGTCCTATTTTATTGGTATAAATGAAAAAGTTGGAGCATTAAGGAAGTAGAACTTGCCCAAGGCATCACAGTTATTAAGTTACAAAACCATAACTTAGGTCAAGATTTAATGACTCTAAACTTCATTCCTGTAACCAAGGGGATTTTTATCCTCAGTGACTTGAAAGGACACTTACTATGATCAAATGAGGTCAGAGAGGAGAAAGCGTTTGAGACTATCACAGAATGTATAGGGCAGAGGGCTAGTGCTGTCATATGCTGTCCCTTAATTTCCAGTCCCAAATGCCCTTCTGACACTTTCAACCAGAAGACACCAAACCCAGACCCTGGAGAGTCAGGCACAACATCTGGAGCTGAAAGGACCCATAGTATCAGACAGTCAGGCAGTTTATAAATTTTAATTTTTAGCCATGAAATACTTATTCTTAGCAAAATTTTGGGAAGATCCCAAACACAACAGAAAGCTGACAAGATCATATCCTTTCTTTGATGACTTCTAGGGCCAAATTGAAAAGCAATATCTCATCAGAAATTTAAGTGACTTTTTGTCTTGGCACTCAGCTCAGTTCAGTAGCTCAATCATGCCCGACTCTCTGCAACCCCATAGATTGCAGCACTCCAGGCCTCCCCATCCATCACCAAATCCTGGAGCTAACTCAAACTCATGACCATAGAGTCAATGATGGCAATCAATCATCTAGCCCTCTGTTGTCTCCTTCTCCTCCCACCTTCAATCTTTCTCAGCATCAGGGTCTTTTCAAATGAGTCAGTTCTTCATGTCAGGTGGCCGAAGTATTGCAGTTTCAGCTTCAACATCAGTCCTTCCTAAGAATATTCAGGACTATTTTCCTTTAGGATGGACAGGTTGGATCTCCTTGCAGTACAAGGGATCTCAAGAGTTGTCTCCAACACCACAGTTCAAAAGCATCAATTCTTTGGCGCTCAGCTTTCTTTATGGTCCAACTTTCATATCCATACATGACCGATGGAAAAACCATATCTTTGAAGATGGAACTTTTTTGGCAAAGCAATGTTTCTGCTTCTTAATATGCTATCTAAGTTGGTTATAACTTTTCTTCCAATGAGCAAGAATCTTTTAATTTAATGGCTGCAGTCACCATCTGCAGTAATTTTGGAGCCCAAGAAAATAAAGTCTGTCATTGTTTTCATGGTTTCCTCATCTATTTGCCATGAAGTGATGGGACAAGATGCCATGATCTTAGTTTTCTGAATGTTGAGTTTTAAGCCAACTTTTTCACTCTCCTCTTTCATTTTCATCAACAGGCTTTTTAATTCCTCTTCACTTTCTGCCATAAGAGTAGTGTCATCTGCATATCTGAGGTTATTGATATTTCTCCTGGCAATCTTGATTCCAGCTTGTTTTTCATCCAGCGCAGCATTTGTCATGATGTACTCTGCATATAATTTATATAAGCAGGGTGACAATATACAGCCTTGATGTACTCCTTTCCTGATTTGGAACCAGGGTATTTTTCCATATCCAATTCTAATCGTTGCTTCCTGACCTGCATACAGATATCTCAAGAGACAGGTAAGGTGATCTGTTATTCCCATCTCTTGAAGAATTTTCCACAGTTTGTTGTGATCGATACAGTCAAAGTCTTTGGTATAGTCAATAAAGCAGAAGTAGATTCTTTTTTCTGGAATTCTCTTGCATTTTCAATGATCCAAAGGATGTTGGCCATTTGATCTCTGGTTCCTCTGCCTTTTCTAAATCCAGCTTGAACATCTAGAATTTCACAGTTCACGTACTGTTGCAGTCTGGCTTGGAGAATTTTGAGCATTACTTTGCTAGCATGTGAAATGTGTGCAATTGTGCAATAGTGTGAATATTCTTTAGCATTGCCTTTCTTTTGGGTTGGAATGAAAACTGTTCTTTTCCAGTCCTGTGGCCTCTGCTGAGTTTTCCAAATTTGCTGACATATTAAATTGAACACTTTCACAAATTATCTTTCAGGATTTGAAATAACTCAACTGGAATTCCATCACCTCTCCTAGCTTTGTCTGTAGTGATGCTTCTTAAGGCCCGCTTCACTTCAAATTTCAGGATGTCTGGCTCTAAGTGAGTGATCACACCATTGTGCTTATCTGCATCATGAAGCTATTTTTGGATAGTTCTTCTATGTATTCTTGCCACCTCTTCTTAATATCTTCTGCTTCTGTTAGGTGCATACAATTTCTTTCCCTTATCGAGCCCATCTTTGCATGAAACGTTCCCTTGCTATCTCTAATTTTCTTGAAGAGATCTTCAGTCTTTCCCATTCTCCTGTTTTCCTCTATTTCTTTGCACTGATTGCTAAGGAAGGCTGTCTTATCTCTCCTTGCTATTCTTTGGAATTCTACATTCAGACGGGAATATCTTTCCTTTTCTCCTTTGCTTTTCACTTCTCTTCTTTTCACAACTATTTGTAAGGCCTCCTCAGACAGCCATTTTGGTTTTTTGCATTTTTTTCCATGGGGATGGTCTTAATACTGTCTCCTGTACAATATCACGAACCTCTGTCCATAGTTCATCAGGCACTCTGTCTATCAGATCTAGTCCCTTAAATCTATTTTGCACTTCCACTGTATAATCACAAGGGATTTGATTTAGGTCATACCTGACTGGTCTAGTGGTTTTCCCTACTTTCTTCAATTTCAGTTTGAATTTGGCAATAAGGAGTTTATGATCTGAGCCACAGTCAGCTCCTGGTCTTGTTTTTGCTGACTGTATGTATAGAGCTTCTCCATCTTTGGCTGTAAAGAATATAATCAATCTGATTTCAGTGTTGACCATCTGGTGATGTCCATGTGTAGAGTCTTCTTTAGTGGTGTTGGATGAGGGTGTTTGCTATGACCTGTTTTTTCTCTTGGCAAAGGTTTATTAGCCTTTGCCCTGCTTTATTGTATACTCCAAGGCCAATTTGCCTGTTACTCCATGTGTTTCCTGACTTCCTACTTTTGCATTCCAGTCCCCTATAATGAAAAGGAAATCTTTTTGGGGTGTTAGTTCTAAAAGATCTTGTAGGTCTTCATAGAACCATTCAACTTCAGCTTCTTCAGCATTATTGGTTGGGGCATAGGCTTGGATTACCATGATATTGAATGGTTTGCCTTGGAAATGAACAGAGATTATTCTGTCATTTTTGAGATTGCATTAAAGTACTCCTTTGTTGATCATGATGGCTACTCCATTTCTTCTCAGGGATTCTTGCCCACAGTAGTAGATATAACGGTCATTTGAGTTAAATTCACCCATTCCAATCTATCTTAGTTCACTGATACCTAGAATGTTGATGTTCACTCTTGTCATCTCCTGTTTGACCACTTCCAATTTGCCTTGATTCATGAACCTAACATTTCAGGTTCCTATGCTATATTGCTCTTTATAGCATTGGACCTTGGTTCAATCACCAGTCACATCCACAACTGGGTATTGTTTTTGCTTTGGCTCCATCCCTTCACTCTTTCTGGAGTTATTTCTCAGCTGATCTCCAGTAGCCTATCAGGCACCTTCTGACCTGGGGAGTTCATCTTTTAGTATCCTTTCATTTTGCCTTTTCATACTGTTCATGTGGTTCTCAAGGCAAGAATACTGAAGTGGTTTTCCATTCCCTTCTTCAGTGGACCACATTCTGTCAGACCTCTCCACCATGACCCCTCTGCCTTGGGTGGCCCCACCTGACAAGGCTTAGTTTCATTGAGTTAGACAAGGCTGTGGTCCGTATGATCAGACTGGCTAGTTTTCTGTGATTATGGTTTCATTGTTTCTGCCCTCTGGTGTCCTCTCAGTAGCAACACCTATTGTCTTACTTGGGTTTCTCTTACGTTGGGCGTGGGGTGTCTCTTCACCACCTCTCCAGAAAAGTGCAGCTACTTCTCCTTATCTTAGACAAGGGGTGTCTCCTCCTGGTTGCCCCTCCTGACCTTGAACATGGAGTAGGCCCTCCTTGGCCTTCCTGTGCTCACGCAGCCGCTGCTCCTTGGATGGCTCCTGGGGCTATGCTCAGTAAATCTTTAATCCAATTTTCTGTTGATGGGCGGGGCTGTCTTCCCTTCCTGTTGTTTGACCTGAGGTCAAACTATGATGGAGTTAATGAAGATACTGGTGCCCTCCTTCAAAAGATCCCAGGCAGGCACTGCTACACTCAGTGCCCCTGACCCTGCAGCACGCCACCACTGACACATGCCTCCACTGGAGACTGCTGGACTCTCACTGGCGAGTCTAGGTTAGTCTCTTGTGGAGTCACTGCTCCTTTCTTCTGGTTCCTGGTGCACACAAGGTTCTGTTTGTGCCCTCTAAGAGTCTGTTCCCCCAGTCTCGTGTAAGTTCTGGTGGCTCTACTGTGGGATTAATGGCAACCTCTTCCAAGAGCACTTATGCCATACCCATGTCTGCTGCATTCAGAGCCCCTGCCCCTATAGCAGGCCACTATTGACCCTTACCTTTCCCAGAGACACTCGAACACAGTTCCAGCTCAGTTTCTGTGGGGTCTCTGGGTACTGGTGCTCACAAGGTTTGTTTGGGCCCTCTGAGTGTCTCTGGTGCCTAAGGCATTTAATTCTAAATGCAATTTCGCTCCTCCTACCATCTTTCTGGGGTTTGTCCTTTGCCCTTGGATGTAGGGTATCTTCTTTTGGTGGAATCCAACATTCTCCAGTCAATGGTTGTTCAGCAGCAAGTTGTAGTTTTGGAGTTCTTGCAGAAGATGAACACACATCCTTTTACTCTGCCATCTTATGCCATCTGCTTACTCTTCTGTACACTAGGGATGTGGATATGGGATGTAATGATGTGATTTCATCCTGTTGTCAGCCTGATCTCATCACCATAGTTTCAGCTAGAACAACTGTTTTGTGGATGATGTGTAGCTTGCTCTTTTCTACTCCCCTGGCTGGGGATGTATATCCTTGCTTTCTTGGGTCATTCAGTTCAGTTCAGTTCAGTTCAGTCACTCAGTCATGTCTGACTCTTTGTGACCCCATGGACCACAGCACACCAGGCCTCCCTGTCCATCACCAACTCCCAGAGTCCACACAAACCCATGTCCATTGAGTAAGTATTGCCATCCAATCATCTCATCCTCCGTCGTCCCCTTCTCCTCCCAGCCTCAATCTATCCCAGCATCAGGGTCTTTTCAAATGAGTCAGCTCCTACATCAGGTGGCCAAAGTATCGGAGTTTAAGCTTCAACATCAGTCCTTCAAATGAACACCCAGGACTGATCTCCTTTAGGATGGACTGGTTGGATCTCCTTGCAGTCCAAGGGACTCTCAAGAGTCTTCTCCAACACCACAGCTCAAAAGCTTCAATTCTTCAGCGCTCAGCTTTCTTTATAGTCCAACTCTCACATCCATACATGACTACTGGAAAAACCATGTCCTGTCTAGATGGACCTTTGTTGACAAAGTAATGTCTCTGCTTTTCAATATGCTGTCTAGTTTGATCATAACTTATTCCTTTCAAGGAATAAGCGTCTTTTAATTTCATGGTTGCAATCACCATCTGCAATGACTTTGGACCCCAGAAAAATAAAGTCAGCCACACTGTTTCTGCTGTTTCCCCATCTGTTTCCCATGAAGTGATGGGACCAGATGCCATGATCAGAGTTTTCTGAATGCTGAGTTTTAGCAACTTTTTCACTCCCCTCTTTCACTTTCACCAAGAGGCTCTTTAGTTCTTTTTCCTTTTCTACCATATGGGTGGTGTCATCTGCATATCTGAGGTTATTGATATTTTTCCTGGCAGTCTTGATCCCAGCTTGTGCTTCATTCAGCCCAGCGTTTCTCATGATGTACTCTGCATATAATTTCAATAATCAGGGTGCCAATACACAGCCTTGACGTACTCCTTTTCCTATTTGGAACCAGTCTGTTGTTCCATGTCCAGTTTGAACTGTTGCTTCCTGACCTGCATATGGGTTTCTTAAGAGTCAGGTCAGGTGGTCTGATATTCCCATCGTTAAAGATTTTAATTTGACAAACTTTGGTTTGGTCCAACTTATTTACTTTCTAGATGAAAGAAAATGCCCAGAAAGAGGACATAATGTGCCAGAAGTACTGAGTGGTAGACTTAAAATTCAAACTGAAGACCTTTAACCTTAGGTCCTATTTTCTGAAGAGCCTCACATTAGCTTAATAAATGACGAATAGAAAATGGATGAGAACTTAACCCTCTTCCTTACCAGCACACATGTCAAAAGGTATAGCCTCATGATGACAGATGTTAGAAAACGGAGATAAAAAAGAAAAGCTGTGCAAAGAACCCTGGCATGAAAGCTGTGAAAATGTAACACTGCATACACTAAGAAACAAGGCAAATAAACACGTTCAAAAGGACAAGTTTGGAGAAAGTGCTAATAAAGGTGATTTCTTGTGGAAAACAACAGCAGCAACTCCTTAGGTTATCTTCAGAGGAAAATATAAGTGGATTGGTATTTTCAAAATGCATTATATATGCAAATCTAATTGATGAAGGAGAAAACACAAGGTGAAATTCTGCATGGCAGATTTATGTTCTGTTTAATTCTATGGTTTTCCTTTTTTTATGTATCATTTTAAAAGAAATAGAAAGTGTTTCTAAAGAAATTATAAACACAGTTGACAGAATCATACTGATTTTTTACATTCTGAGGACAGAGAAAGAAAAAATAAAAAACACTGCGCTGCTCATACAAGTTTCACTAAAGGGCAAGTTCACATCCCAGATCTAGACAGTACATTACATTGAAATAAAAATAAATCGTAACCAAGCATACTTCCATAGAAAGTTTACTTGGGTGTGTGAAGAGATTTGACTTTAAAGACTAGCAATACAAGTTCTCAGACAGTGTGACAGTGTATTAGCTATATTATTGGTTGATTCATTCATACATTCCAATGAAGATTGTTAAGGGAATGAGATAGTATAATAAATGGATCAAAACAATGAATAAGTTAGGGTTTAATCCTCTGGTAAGCTCACAATCTAGTTGGACAGAAATGTATATATATATATATATGAATATGAATATAAGTGCATTATAAAATAGATCAAAAGAAAGGCAAATGAGTATGATGAAAAACTAACGCTATGAGAATTTAGAGAAAAAAAATCACATATAGCTGAAATAATCTGGGAAATCTTTATATAGTGGCTGAAATTGAGATTAGACTTAAGGTTAAGTCAGTGGAAAATATAGATGAGCAGAACAGGTGAGTGGGCTCCCCAGGTGGCACTAGTGGTAAAGAACCTGCTTGCCAATGCAGGAGACATAAGAGATGTGAGTTTGAGCCCTGGGTCAGAAAGATCCCTGGGAGGAGGGCATGGAAATCCACTCCAGTATTCTTGCCTGGAAAATTCCATGGACAGAGGAGCCTGGAGGGCAACAGTCCAGAGGGTCACAAAGAATTGGACCCATCTGAAACAATTTAACATGCACACATAGAGCAAGTGAGTAAGAGAGGAAGGGAACGAGGAAGGCAATGAGATTTTCCAGGGACTAACTAGAAAAGAAAAGTTTGTTGTGAGAAGCAAGCCTAGATATGTAGTTTGGATGAGATTGTAGAGGTGGTGCTTCTCAATGTTTTTCATGTCATGACACATATAGGAAATTACCATGTGTATATGTTTCACAGGGGTCAATGGGCTATGTGCTCATACCTGGAAGTCTGGTGGCTCTTCAAGGTGGTTGGGTAGCTCACACACCTGTATCCCATTCATAGCACCTTTATGTGCCACTTTACAGCTATTGGGAAGTGGGGAACCTGAATGTCATTCAAATAATAACAAGTTATCCTATAGCAATCATTTTTGCTTATCCAAACTTATTTTCCAAACATGTTCTCAGAAATTTTCTCGAAGTATACTAGGTAGCCAAATACCACTTCTCTGTTCTAGCAGAACTTGGGAACAGCCAGCACAGTTTAGGCCAAGAGTAACAAACTATATGGATAGAATTGGCAACATCTAACTCTCCTCCACTGATTCTGTCCTCTGAATGGGGGCAGATGGGCTTATGACCCCCAAATAAGAAATCAGAGGATTTCTAACTTGAAAAATAAAACAACCCAAGAGAAAAGAATCACAGATATTAACTTTGGAGAAACATACCACCCTACAGTGAATCCCAAAAGAATACAAGCACCTACTCACTGCTCTCCACAGTTTTTATTTTTTCTTTTAGTTCTTCACTGTGAAATATGAGTGGATAGCCAAACAGTTTAAGGAACAGCTATAGCATGAAATACAGATATCTAAACAAACAAGCAAGTACCTTAGAGGTAATAGAGACAATTCAGAATACAATAGACAACTTCAATAACAACAGAAATCATTGGTTTTAAGATATACAACAATTGAACAAAAATGTTATAAAAGAAGAAAAAAGAAACAATACTTAGAAATTAAAAGTATGAAAGAAACACAATTTTTATAGATAAGAAAAAATGCCCAAGAAAATAAAAAGATTAAAAGCTTTGAGAAATAATAGAGAAAAAAATAAGAAATTTAGAAAATCAATTCAAGAGTGCAATTAATAGGAGGTCCAAAAAATAAAACTGAAAAAAAAAATTAGAAATTAACATTAAAAATCTCAAGCAATTTCCAAGAATTGACACACATCATTTTCAAACTGGCAGAAAATGCCAATGTCCATTCAATGCCATCAACAATGCCTTTTAAAACATGTGGCAAATACAAGGGTTCAAAAATTGTAACACAACAGATTTCTAAATATAAGCATTGTGGGTTAGAAGACAATGTAGCTTTCAAATTCTCAGTAAAAAGAAAATTGTATTTTCAATCTGCAATTTTACACAGAACAAACTTATCAATTAAGGGTGAGGGTAGAAGAAAAGCACTTACATACAGACAAAATGTGTTCCCTTTCTCAGGGTGGTACAGAAAGATAATGCATTAGTTAATCTTTGCTACATAAAAAATATTACCACAAACTTAGTGGCTTTAACATTCATTAGCTAATGAATAAACAGCATTCATTAATAATTAACATTCATTAATTATCCCACAAATTGTGAGTTAGGAATCCAGGCACAGCTTAGTTGGGTCCTCTGTATGGCTGCCATGAAGGTCTTGGCCGACTAAACGATTCCTCCTCTGGAGGATTACTAGAGATGAATCTACTTCCAAGTTTACATTTTGTTGACAGCACTAAGTTTATTACAAGATGCCAAACTAAGGGCCGTAGTTTCTTATTGACTTTTTGCCAAAGGCTGCCCTCAGTTCATTATCATAGAGCTTTTCTCATGGGTCATCTCACAACAGACAGCTCTTTTCTTCAGTTAGTAAAGGAGAGAGTAGGCAACTTTTTTGGAGATAAATTTCTATTTAGTTTGAGCTCCTGCTGAAATAGCTGAGGAACAACACCGTTAATCTTCTTAGAAGCCCCAAGGTTTGATTGAGAGATTCCACAAAACATACTTTTATTTTCTTTCAATGGTTCCCAATGTGACTGAATACTAATGCTCTGATATTTCTGAAGTTGTAACAAAGGTTGTACAGTCATACTCCTTACTTTTTCTCTAAACTACATACTTTTCTGACAGTGATCAGAAGACATCTTCTTAATTTCATGAGAAAATATTTAGGGGGGAACTTCCAGGTTATTTGTGGAAGGAGTCTAGCTACTCACAGAGCAGTCAAGAACAGAATATAGATCCTGAAAGGAAGGAGTAGACAGGAAACACAGAAGGGTCAGAGTTCCCCTGTAAAGACATGTAAATTAGTGCAGCCACTGTGAAAGCAGAATGGAGGTTTCTCAAAAGTCTAAACATAAAACTACAATGCTGTGCTGTGCTATGCTTAGTCACTCAGTCGTGTCTAACTCTTTGCGACCCCATGGACTGTAGCCTGCCAGGCTCCTCTGTCCATGGGGATTCTCCAGGCAAAAATATGGATCTTCCCAACCCAGGGATTGAACCAACGTCTCCCACATTGCAGGCAGCTTTTTTATCATCTGAGCCACCAGGGAAGCCCAAGAATACTGGAGTGGGTAGCCTAGCCCTTCTCCAGGAGATCTGCCCGACCCAGGAATCAAATTTGGGTCTCCTGCATTGCAGGTGAATTCTTTAACTGAGCTGCCAGGGAAGCCCAGAACTACCATGTAACCCAGCAATTCCACTCCAGGGTATATATCTGAAAAAACAAAAACACTAGTTTGAAAAAATACATGCACCCAACTTTCATAGCAACATCGCTTACAATTGCCAGGGTACAGAAGCAAGCTAAATATTCATCAACAGATAAGTGGATACAGAAGATGTCACACACACACACACACACACACACACACACACACACACACACTGGAATACTACTCAGCCATACAAATAAAAGCACAAAGAATAAATATGTTATCATATTTTCATATTTAAAAAATACAAAAGATAAAAAACAAAAAAGATAAAAAGACAAATGATGTGTGATATGACCTTTATGTGAAATCTAAAAAAATACACCAAACTAGCAAATAAAACAAAAAAGAAGCAGATTCACAGATATAGAGAATGAACTAGTGGTTACCAGTGGTGAAAGGGACCAGAGGAGGGACCACATGGTGGGAAAAAAAGGATGATTATGGGATTATATGAAATCACATTGCAAAATTACCAAAATTATAAAGCACTACAGAATTTAAAGAATCTTTCATTCAATGAAAAAAAGGTGTAAGATTACAGAAAAGGTTCCAGAGCATGTAGTGCATGCTTATGTGCTAAGTCGCTTCAGTAGTGTCTGACTCTGTGTGACCCTGTGAACTGTATCAGGCTCCTCTGTCTGTGGGATTCTTCAGGCAAGAATACTGGAGTGCATTGCCCAGTTTCCAGGGTATCTTCCCCACCCAGGAATTGAACCCTGATGTGTTACGTCTCCAGCATTGGCAGTCTTTAACACTAGTGCCACCTGGGAAGTTTATGTGCAGGTAGCATGCTGGGCAAAGAATTCGATTTAAAATTGCACTCCTATGACCTGAGCCAGAAGAGAGTGAGAGAGTACACATAGGATTCTTTGACTCAAGAGATTATTCATAGACCTTATCTATAACTCATCAGATAGTGGGTCAATTAAAAACAAACCTTCAATCCAAACACAGACGTATTGGGAAACTGATACCATCATTTTCTCTGTCCCTGGCTCAATGAGCTCAGAAATCTGTGGGCTCAGGGAGTCTGTGGGCCTCGGCTTACTGATACAGCTCAATGTTTAATCCACTTCTAGAGTACTGGAGAAGTTATAGGTGTAAAAAAAATAACAATCACATTTTCATTGTGTTCACTTATAATAAAGTATTTGGTAAAAGGAACTGTCAGCAAATATAGCATGCATATAATGAGGGTGAAATATTTAAACAGCACAACCTTGGGTTTCTAGATTTGAATTAAAAGGAAGACTCTGACAACATGACAAAGAGAGAAATAACCATTTATTTCTGTTCACCTGGGGAGTCTTTATGGAGGTGGCACTCAGCTTGGAAAGAGGTAGTTTTCAAAAGAAATGTCAAGAACATTTATAAAGCAATCCCTTCAGGAATAGTAATATATATATATATATATATATATATATATATATATATATATATAATCGTCAGCCTCATCTATGCCCAGAAGAGCAGATAGTGGGAAAACAGAAGTCACAGGCAAGAAACTGCTCCATCACTTATTTTCAGGCTGCTGACTGAAGTCCTCCTACTCAGCATCTGACCCCTAGAGGACCCTCCCCCAAACTGTGCCCTCAGAAAGCCCAGGCAGGTAGGATAACATATGCACTAGAGGAGTTGAGGAGACAATAGATTCACCTTGTGATGATATCATTTGAGATCCAATTTCAGAGTGTGAATAGCTTCCCAGCCCATAACCACCACTACTTGTCAATATGAGACATCATGCAAGGTCTTAATCTCTGACATACCAATTGAGAATGAACCAGGAGAGAATATAATGGCCTTGAACAAAGTCAGATCAAACCTATCAAACCAAGCAACAGTGACAGAAGTTTTAATTAAAGGCCATTTGGAGACAAGAGTCATGGCTGTCTGAAAAGCTTGGGGGTAGGGACAGGCCCATAGGCTACAAGGATCAGCAGAGATTAGTGTCAGAGGACCGCACAGGTTCCTGCTTCTGACCCAAAGCCCCATTGGCAGGATATGAACCGCAATAACCTGCTACCTTTAATAATGCTATTTTTTCCCCTGCTTTCAACTCACTAGGTACGGTGTCATCACAGAGAAGAAGAGAGAACAAGAAGCTGAAAATATCCCTTTAAAACATCAGCACTGATCAGGACAGATATTCTTAGTAAGCGTTTGTCTGTCAAATTTGAGTCATGTGGCATGATGTTTTAATGATCTGAGAGTTTGCAAGTCCCTGAAAAGTGACAGCTGTAAATGAGAATTTAGGAGGTTCCACTAGGCAAGCAGAACATTGATCAAATCTATTGGCAGGAACCCTAATCAAAGCAAAGTGTCAGTGGAGATGCTGAGCTTAAAATCGTCCAGGTGATGAAGTACTTTCTGGCAGGCATTTTCAGTGTTAACGCATTTAAGTTATTGCCATATGAGATTAGTTTACATCTTCAAGAGCCTGTCACCCTTTCACTGTTTACTACATTTTAAATATTGTTCCTTCTTATAAATATGGGATGGAATAACATTTCAAAAATAGATAAAATGTGAATTGCTGCACAATATGTTCTCTGTGAAATTTTAAATGAAAATTCTCCACTCATCTGTGCTCATCCATCACAGATGGGCTGCAGTAAGGTGTTCCTCTCCATGCCAAAGGCTACCATACCCAAATGACTTGTCATTCATAGCCTTATAACCAAGAGATTTCTTGCCTTACCTCCAAGTTACCCATGAATGTACATGGAGAAGTATATAAGGAGAACCTGCCTGAGGTTGGTACTCTTTGTTGAATGGGTCCTCTATGAAGTCTGCATGACAGAGTAAATAATTCAGGGTACAAAACTCTGTGCTATCTTTTACTTGCTGTCAGAAGCATTAAAATCAAGCTACAATCATAGCATTTTTGCAGGAAAGCCCTGGTCCTCCTCTGTCTTCTTGTCTTGCTCTTCTTTGCAATGACTTAGCTTATGGTTTCAACTGTATTACCTTTGAGTCTTAAATATGGTCAAAAGTCATGCCAACTGCTCTCAGATTTCTGACCAGGGTTCCTTGCCTTCAGTTCATTTCAGTTCAGCCACTCAGTCGTGTCCAATTTTCTGCGACCCTATGTACTAAAGCATGACAGGCTTCCCTGTCCATCTCCAACTCCTGGAGCTTGCTCAAACTCATGTCCATGAAGGCAGTGATGCCACCCAACCATCTCATCCTCTGTCATGCCCTTCTCCCACCTTCAGTCTTTTCCAGGATAAGGTCTTTTCCAAGGAGTCAATTCTACACATCGAATGGCCAAAGTATTGCAGTTTCAGCTTCAGCATCAGTCCTTAAAATGAATATTCAGGACTGATCTCCTTTAGGATGGACTGGTTGGATCTCCTTGCAGTCCAAGGGACTCTCAAGAGTCTTCTCCAACACCACAGTTCAAAAGCATCTATTCTTTGGCACTCAGCATCTTTATAGTCCAAATTTGACATCCAAACATGACTACAGGAAAAATCATAGCTTTGACTAGATGGACCTTTGTTGGTAAAGTAATGTCTCTGCTTTTTAATATGCTGTCTAGGTTGGTCATAGCTTTTCTTCCAAGGAGCAAGCATCTTTTAATTTCATGGCTGCAGTCACCATCTGCAATGATTTTTTATAGTTTCTCACTGTTTCCATTGTTTCCCCATCTATTTGCCATGAAGTGATTCAACTGGTGGCCATGATCTTTGTTTTTGAATGTTGAACTTTAAGCCAGCTTTTTCACTCTCATCAAGAGGCTTCTTCACTTTCATCAAGAGGCTCTTCAATTCTTTGGTTTTTGCCATAAGGGTGGGGTCATATACATATATGAAGTTATTGATATTTCTCCTGGCAATCTTGATTCCAGCTTGTGCTTCATCCAGCCCGGCATTTCACATAATGTACTCTGCATAGAAGTTAAATAAGCAGGGTGACTATATACACTCTTGACATATGCCTTTCTTATTTGGAGAAAGTCTGTTGTTCTATAACCAGTTCTAACTGTTGCTTCTTGACCTGCATACAGATTTCTCAGGAGGCAGATGAGGTGGTCTGATATTCTCATCTCTTTAAGAAGTTTCCACAGTTTGTTGTGATCCATGCAGTCAAAGGCTTTGGCATTGTCAATAAAGCAGAAATAGATGATTTCCTGGAACTCTCTTGCCTTTTCAATGATCCAACAGATGTTGGGAATTTGATTTCTGGTTCCTCTGCCTTTTCTAAATCCAGCTTGAACATCTGGAAGTTCATGGTTCAGGTACTGTTGAAGCCTGGCTTGTAGAATTTTGAGGATTACTTTACTAGTGTGTGAGATGAATATGATTGTTCAGTAGTGTGAACATTCTTTAGCATTGCCTTTCTTTTGGTTGGAATGAAAACTGACCTTTTCAAGTCCTGTGGCCATTGCTGAGTTTTCCAAATTTTCTGGCATATTGAGTGCAGTACTTTCACAGCATCATCTTTTAGGATTTGAAATAGCTCAACTGGATTCCATCACTTCCACTAGATTTGTTCATAGTGATGCTTCCTAAGACCCACTTGACTTTGCATTCCAGGATGTCTGGCTCTAGGTGAGTGATCACACCATTCTTGCCTCAATCTCAGATATTTTCTTACCCTGCTGGGTTATGAGCAGTCCTGCTCAGAACTCTTTTGCCTTCTTGTAACCCACTATGCTAACTCCTCTTCAGATATTCTGTGGCTGACTCATTACTCTTTAACTCTGCTAAATCTATTAGGGCTAAAATGTAATTATTTGCAACTCTTATTGCATGATTTTCCATTTATACAAAAATGCTTGTCTTCTCACAACTATATCAACATGGTATACTTGCTCACAGTGGAACTACAATTATATAGCATTTTCAACAATGAAATTCTTCACTGATTGTTTATACAAGTATTTTCCTGAATAACTGGAGATGGTATTCCACATTATCATTTGAAGAACTCCTGGGAATATCTGAACTATTATGTAAGCACTCTTAACATATATTTATATTAAATATAATTAACAGAAATGCCATGTTGTTGTTGTTCAATTGCTCAAATGTGTTTGAAACTTTGCTACCAGGTAGACTACAGTACTCCAGGTTCCCTGTCCTTCACCATCTCCCATTGACCAAAAATCATGCCCATTGAGTCACTGATGCCATCCAACCATCTCATCCTCTATTTTCCCCTTGTCCTCTTGCCCTCAATCTTTCCTAGCATCAGGATCTTTTCTAATGAGCTGGCTCTTCACATTAGGTGGCCAAAATATTGGCTCTTTAGGATTGACCGGATTCATCTCCTTGCAGTCTAAGGGACTCTCAAGTGGCTTCTCCAACACCACAATTCAAAAGCATCAATTCTTCAGCACTCAACCTTTTTTATGGTCCAACTCACATTCATATATGACTACTGGAAAAATCATAGCCAAAGACCACATTTATAAACACAGTACATAGATCATATTCAGATGCTGAGAATTCCTGATGATCCACAGACTGTAAAACTAATCACCTAATCTGAAAATGTTTTCTTGGGATGGAAAACTGGGATCTACCTCTTTTAGTTTCCTAAGGCTTTAGTACATGTGTGCTAAGTCACTTCAGTTGTGTCTGACTCTTTGTAACTCTATGGACATGCCAGGCTCCTCTGTCCATGGGATTCTGCAGGCAAGAATACTGGAGTCGATTGCCAGGCCCTCCTCCAGGGGATCTTCCTGATCCAAGTATTGAGCCTGTGTCTTTTATGTCTCCTGCATTGGTAGGCAGTTCTTTTACTACTAGCATCACCTAGAATTTAGTACAAATGCTAAACTGTTTCTTTTGCCAGATTTCTTGGGTAACTGATGTATCTTTTTCCCACAGAAAACTTACACTGCATCTTTATTCTAGGCAGAAAATGCTCTCTGATCCCAACACAGTCCTCTACCTCAGCACTGGTATTTCTTGACTAAAAGAAAATTTCAATGGAGGGCTTAGAGGTAGCAATTTTGATATGAATTCATCATAATAGCACATTAATACCGTAGTAGACACACATTCTTGATTATTATTTCAATACTTCACTACATCACTCAGCATTCAACTAATTTTGAACTCGAGCAAGCTCAGGGAGCTGGTGGTGGACAGGGAAGCCTGGTGTGCTGCAGTCCAGGGTTTGCGAAAGTTGGACACGAGTGAGTGACTGAACAACAACAACATGTTCTCTGTGAAGACTTTTCTGGCACCTTTTAAGCCACTCTTTCTCAATACCCATCCCACCTCACCCCCACTTACTCTAGGCCTTTCTCCTCACAGCCTGTCACAATGGTGTGTTGAGTTTCACTGAAAAGCACTCATCATCACTACACTCACCTTAACAAATCAAGGTTTTGAAGAACGACTTGAACGTGAAAGTTAAACTTGAGGATTTCTAAGAACTTGATGATTGTATCAATTATTTGACAAGGAGAGTAACTGGAAGATGAAAGGGAAAGTCTTCGATTAGGATAAAACAACAGTGTGGTTACTGAAACAATGAAGGAAAATTTCATTGTGAAATTTCTGTGAATATTTTATTTTTAACTCATCCTATAATCACCACTCACCTCTTAAACTGGATATTGAACTGCACTAATATGATAACAGTTTTTAAGGATCAGTTTAGTTCAATTGCTCAGTCATGTCTAACTCTGTGATTTCATGGACTGCAGTACTCCAGGCTTCCCTGTACATCACCAACACCGAGAGCTTACTCAAACTCATGTCCACCGAGTTGGTGATAACATCCAACAATTTTATCCTCTGCCGTCCCCTTTGTCTCCTGCATTCAATCTTTCCCAGCATCAGGGTCTTTTCCAATGAGTCAGTTCTTCACATTAGGTGGCCAAAGTATTGCAGTTTCAGCTTTAGCATCAGTTCTTCCAGTGAATACTCAGGACTGATTTCCTTTAGGATGGACTGATTGGATCTCCCTTCAGTCCAAGGGACTCTCAAGAGTCTTCTCCAAAACCACAGTTCAATAGCATCAATTCTTTGGCACTCAGCTTTCTTTATAGTCCAACTCTCACATCCATACATAACTACTGGAAAAACCATAGCTTTGGCTAGTTGGACATTTGTCAGCAAAGTAATATCTCTGGTTTTTAATATGCTGTCTAGGTTGGTCATAGCTTTCATTCCAAGGAGCAAGTGTCTTTTAATTTCATGCCTGCAGTCACCATCAGCAGTGATTTTTGAGCCCTAGAAAGTAAAGTCTGATACTGTTTCCATTCTTTCCCTATCTATTTGCCATGAAGTGATTCGATTGTATGCCATGATCTTTGATTTTTAATATTGAATTTTAAGTTAACTTTTTCACTCTCTTCTTTCACTTTCATCAGGAGGCTCTTCAGTTCTTCTTTGCTTTCTTCATAAAGGTGGGGGTCATCTGCATATCTGAGGTTATTGATATTTCTCCCAGCAATCTTGATTTCAGCTTGTGCTTCATCCAGTCCAGTGTTTCTCATGATGTATTCTGCATAGAAGTTAAATTAGCAAGGTGACAATATACAGCCTTGATGTACTCCTTTCCTGATTTGGAACCAGTTTTTTTGTTCTATGACCAGTTCTAACTGTTGCTTCTTGACCTGCATACAGATTTCTCAGGAGACAGGTGAGGTGTTCTGGAATTCCCATCTCTTTAAGAACTTTCCACAGTTTGTTGTGATCCATACAGTCAAAGGCTTTGGCATAGTCAATAAAGCAAAAATAGATTACTTTCTGGAACTCTCTTGCTTTTTCAATGATCCAACAGATGTTGGCAATTTGCTCTCTGGTTCCTCTGTCTTTTCTAAATCCAGCCTGAACATCTGGAAGTTCATGGTTCACGTACTGTTGAAGCCTGGCTTGTAGAATTTTGAGAATTACTTTGCTAGTGTCTGAGGTGAATGCAATTGTTCAGTAGTTTGAACATTCTTTGGCATTGCCTTTCAGTTTGCTCAAATTCATGTCCATTGCATTGGTGATGCTATCTAACCATCTCATCCTCAGTAGCCCACTTCTCCCATTGCTATCAATTTTCCCCAGCATCAGGGTCTTTTCCAATAAGTAAGCTCTTTGCAATCTCAAAGAAAGGCTATGCCAAAGAATGTTTTTAACGATGTGTTCCTTTGTAATTTTCCTTACGTTATCTCCCCAAGCAGATTTCTCTACTTCTAATCACATCACATCTTCCCTTTGTTATGCATTTGACCTTCTGATTAACCACCACTACTCCTTCAAATATTCCGCACAAATGTCACCTTTTATGTATTTGTTAGTCAACCATTCCTTATTCCCTAACAACTGGTGCTGGAGGTAGTGTTCAGTTGCTAATTTGTGTCCTGCTCTTTGTGACCCCTTGGACTGCAACATACCAGCGTCCTCTGTCCTCCACTATCTCCCAGAGTTTGCGCAAATTCATTTTCACCGATTTGGTGATGCTATATAACCATCTCATCCTCGATCACCCACTTCTTCTCCTGTCCTCAATCTTTTCCAGCATCAGGGTCTTTTTCAATAATTCATTTCTTTGCATCAGGTGGCGAAAGTATTGGCGCTTCACTTTCAACAACATCCTCCCAATGAATATTCAGGGTTGATTTCCTTCATGAGTTACTGTTATCTCCTTCAAATTTGGCACTTATTCTACTGAAATAGCCTGTTCACTTTCCCATTACAGGGTGACCTTCTTCCAATCAGACATTATCTTTGTATCCTTTCTTCTGTTATAGCATATAACAGAAGGGCTCAATAAATGAACCATCTATAAGGAGTATTTTCAGTAAACACCAATCTATATGGTCCTTCTTTGCTCTCTTAATAAGTTATTTTTGAACCATTTTTAAAGTTAGGATTAGCAATGCTGTACATCCTTGGACAGCAAGGAGAATAGTAGAGGTACTGAACAAAATACAGACTGAGTTAAGGGGAGATAGGAGGAGATATGAAGATATGAAGAGAACGCATACAGCCTTTCATATCTTGCTATAGGAAGCTCTCTTTGTCCTATGACCTCTTTGTTTACCACTCCCTCTTATAATTTTTACCACCCCTTTAACTGTAGCACTCTCTCTTCAACACTTCTGAGTCTGTCCTTAAGTTCTCTTGTGCTTCCTTACTTTGATAACGCTATGTCAAGGAGAAAAATAGGTTAACCAGTTAGTTTCTTCTGTTATATAAGAAGTTAGGCATGAACAACAATGAGGGGTGGCCTAGTCAACAAGCATGCAAGCTGATCTGTACACCCCATCCCAGACAAGCCAGGAGAGCTCACAGATATGCTACAAAAATAACCACAGAGATTTTCCAACTCCTGCACAGGCACCAGAGGCACATAATGTATACAAACTAACCTCAGGGGATTCCTCGAGTAACCTTAGACAATTAGGAGCCCATTAGGGTTCATAATTATTCTATACATACATGCATCTGATTACAACAGACTGAATTATTGGAAGCCATGTGAAACAGTATGTTGTTATATAACTTGCAACTGTCAATCAGCCTGGAGTGTATGCTCATTTGCATTCTCTTTCCTGATTGGTGGTGGGTACAAGTCCTATTTTGTACAGGGCAGAACCAATAGGAGTAGACAGGAAGCATAAAAAAGGAAGCCAAGAGGAATCCTGACCACTCCTTCAGGGTCATCTGCTCCCAGCTCTCGGGAGTGTACTATCCCCTGTCTGTTTCATAAAAGATCTATCTTCTTGAGCTGTAACTGAGCTGTAATTGTCTGTTATCTTAGTTTATTGTTCCAAATATTTGTTGGGAGGAGACAAGAACCAAGGGAGAGAAATAAACCAACCTGACATTTTGAAAGGAGTTAAGAATATCAATAGATATTCTGGGCCCATCTCTTCCTTTTACAGGGTAAGCTTGATATAAGCAGGAGTCTTGATGTTTTTGTATGATGGATTTACAGGGCAGCTTCTCTTCTGACTGTTAATTCTGGATACTGATATCTTTCTAGATATTCAATAAATTACTCCAATGGCCAAATAAGGATAGACGCATCAGCATAAGTAAAGTAACTTTGAATTAGGAAAACAAAAAAGACAACTCTGCAGCTGGGATGGGAAAACACCCAATACAAATTCAAATCTCCCACTTTCTTTTATGAAACAAGACAGCATTATACAAGTCCTCATAGTACAGCCACAGCTGGCATCTCCAGCAAAGCCTAGGAGGCTTTTGTTCTTCATATTTCAAAAAGAAGCCCATGAAAACCAAGCATCAGTCTGAAGCAATTGCAACTGGTAAGGATGGGAAAATGTGAACTTTCATTGCTCATGAAATTGGTGTTTCAAATAAGGCGGCTCACATCTCTTGGACTGCTTGTTTCGCAGCAGCGCTAGAGGTGTCTGAGAGAGTTGAATGGATGCAGGTGGGTAGAGTTCTCTCCAGGTCAAAACGCTTACGTTGTCTAGAATGAGGACCTGACCCTCAGCTGCTCCCATGGTATTTGCTTGGTATAATTTTATGTCAGTGATCAAACAGACTGTGCTATGGATGCTGAATTGTTGGACTTTCTGCTCATTGTGGAAGGTAAAACAGAGTGATTTAAAGGGATGTTTCCACGCCTGCAAACTTTCTGCTTGAAAAATAGGTACAGTGTGCTGATTTTTTTTTTTTAACCTCAGGAAAAAACAGGAAACTAGAGAGAGATGTGGAGAGAGAAGAAGCCCAATAAAGGCTTGTTTTCTTTACAGAAACAAGAGAAAAATAGATCAAAGTTTCTAAACAATCTCTAGACTTGAAAATGAACAAAAGAACACTTAAGTTATTTGAAAGATCATTGTTTTGAAGGTCAGTGTGGTTTTGCCTGCATACATCTCTAGTTCATTTATATTGATAATATTATAAAATAATAAAGTCAAATTATAAAGCAGAAGGAGCTTGAGGAATTTTTTAATCTCAGGCTTCTAATTTTACATACAAGAAAACAGAGATACAAAAAGGTTATATGTAACCTTTCCAAGAAATGGCAAGTACTGAAACACACATTTTAAAATTTCAATTACCACTATGTAATGTAGTCTCCACTATGACAGATCTAGTTACAGGAAATTTACACTATTTTTTTTTTTTTTAAAAACCAAGTAAGGAAGTCAGATATATGACTTTCAGGATGATAATGAATCACAAGTCTGGCCATAATTGAAAGAACTATCACACATAACACACTTTTACTTGTAAAAAAAAAAATCTTACACATAAAAGTTTACCTTTCAGTGATCTGTGAGTAAAACATTTTGACTACTAATTTTACTTTGTAATTTTTTTTCAGCTTCACCACAAACAGATTAGGAAAACAAAGGACTGCCTATTATGCACTCATCCAAGAATATATACAATGGCCAACAGAGTACCAGAAATTTTGAATTTTTATCTCCTTTGGAACACAGTCATCGATTATTGCTGGAGATCACTGAGAGTCTGTCATAGCTCATTTTTCATTTCTCACCCCTGGCTTATTCATCACTGTTTCTGATTAAAGTCCAGTTTGGTCAAGGTCCTGACATTATCTTTTGGCTCTTAGCATCATTCCCACTGCCTTTTTACATATTCCAGCACTTACAAGCTTGAAAATACCTTAACCCCAGCTCTCGTGCAGAGCTTATATACGCAGTTTAGTTTCCTTCAACAAGAGGCACTCATTTAAGACTCGGGAGATGGAACGGAGGCAGGGCTCATTCTTGCCAAGTTCCAGCAGAGGCCAGTGCTCAAGACGGCTAGACTCTGATTCAGGTTCCGGTCAGCAGCTACAGGAATGTGGGGTAGCAGCGACTCCGCGAACAGCAGCCAAGGTCTAGTTTGCAACTTGCTGGCTCTTGAAATCAGTAGTTCGGTATGAGAACTCCTGATATTTCTCTAGACCCTCACTTTATAAGAAACTAACTTCTTCTATTAAATCTCTTTCTTCCTGAAAAGCATAGAATTGTTTTTCTTTGCTGCAGTAACTCCTAATATACTTACTATTTTAAGGGAAAATGTTTCAGGTCTCAGACCTTTTCTTTCAATGTCCGAAATTTTTCAGACTTTTCCAGGGTCCACGATCCTGTGACACTGCTTCTCTCTCCTTCTTTCCAGACTTCTTATTAATTTGTAGAAAATCTGGGGGCTGGAAGTAGGCATAGCAATGAATTTAGAGCCTGGAGTTGGGAAGCATTTTTCTAGTTATTTATTACCAAGTGATCACAGGATAAAAAAATATCAACTCCTTAACATAGCTCATAAGATTAATTTTTACATCTGTGACTCTATTTCTGTTTTGTAAATAACTTCATTTGTCCAGTTTTTTAGATTCCACATATAAGTGATGTCATAAGATACGTGTCTTTCTCTGTCTGACTTACTTCACTCTGTATGACAATGTCTAGGTCCATTTATGTTGCAGCAAAAAGTAATAGTTCATTTTTCTTTTTGGCTGAGTCATATTTCATTATATCTATGCATATATATATATATATATACACACATACATAAATACATGCATACACACCTGCCATATCTTCGTTATTCATTTCTTTGTCAATGGACATTTAGGTTGCTTCAAATTCCTGGCTACAGTAAATAGTGCTACATTGAATATTAAGGTGCATATCTTTTCAAATTATAGTTTTATCTGGATATAAGACCAGGAGTGGGATTGCTGCTGGATCATATGGTAACACAGAAATACAAAGGATCATAAGAGACTATTATCAGCAACTTTATGCAAATAACATGGACAACGTGGAGGAAATGGACAAATTCTTAGAAAAGTACAACTTTCCAAGACTAAACCAGGAAGAGATAGAGAATCTTAACAGACCCATCACAAGCACGGAAATTGAAACTGTAATCAGAAATATTCCAACAAACAAAAGCCCAGGACCAGATGGCTTCACAGCTGAATTCTACCAAAAATTTAGAGAAGAGTTAACACCAATTCTACTCAAACTCTTCCAGAAAATTGCAGAGGAAGGTAAACTTCCAAACTCATTCTATGAGGCCACAATCACCCTAATACCAAAACCCAACAACAATGCCACAAAAAAAGAAAACTACAGGCCAATATCACTGATGAACATAGATGCAAAAATCCTTAACAAAATTCTAGCAAATAGAATCCAACAACACATTAAAAAGATCATACATCATGATCAAGTAGGTTTTATCCCAGGGATGCAAGGATTCTTCAATATCCACAAATCAGTCAGTGTACTATACCACATTAACAAATTGAAAAATAAAAACCACATGATTATCTCAATAGATGCAGAGAAACCCTTTGACAAAATTCAACATCCATTTATGATAAAAACCCTCCAAAAAGCAGGAATAGAAGAACATACCTCAACATAATAAAAGCTATATATGACAAACCCACAGCAAACATTATCCTCAGTGGTGAAAAACTGAAAGCATTTCCTCTAAAGTCAGGAAGAAGACAAGAGTGCCCACTCTCACCACTATTATTCAACATAGTTTTGGAAGTCTTGGCCACAGCAATCAGAGCAGATAAAGAAATAAAAGAAATCCAGATTGGAAAAGAAGAAGTAAAACTCTCACTGTTTGCAGACGACATGATCCTCTACATAGAAAACCCTAAAGACTTTACCAGAAAATTACTAGAACTAATCAGTGAATATAGCAAAGTTTCAGGATATAAAATCAACACACAGAAATCCCTTGAATTCCTATACACTAACAATTAGAAAACAGAAAGAGAAATTAAGGAAACAATTCCATTCACCATCCAAACAAAATGAATAAAATACTTAGGACATTATCTGCCTAGAGAAACAAAAGACCTATACACAGGAAACTATAAAACACTGATAAAAGAAATCAAAGAGGACACAAATAGATGGAGAAATATACCGTGTTCATGGAATGGAAGAATCAATATAGTGAAAATGAGTATACTACCCAGAGCAGTCTATAGATTCAATGCAATTACCATCAAACTACCAAAGGTCTTTTTCACAGAATTAGAACAAATAATTTCACAATTTGTATGGAAATACAAAAAAAATCTCGAATAGCCAAAGCAATCTTGAGAAAGAAGAATGAAACTGGAGGAATTAACCTGCCTGACTTTAGGCTATACTACAAAGCCACAGTCATCAAGCCAGTATGGTACTGGCACCAAGAAAGAAATATAGATCAATGGAACAAAATAGAAAGCCCAGAGATAAATCCATGCACCTATGGACATCTTATCTTTGACAAAGGAGGCAAGACCATATAGTGGAGAAAAAACAGTCTCTTTAACAAGTGGTGCTGGTAAAATTGGACAGCCACTTGTAAAATAATGAAACTAGAACACTTTCTAACACCATACACAAAAATAAACTCAAAATGGATCAAAGATCTAAACATAAGACAAGAAACTATAAAACTCCTAGAGGAAACCTTAGGCAGAACACTCTCTGACATAAACCAAAGCAGGGTCCTCTACGACCCACCTCCCAGCATATTGGAAATAAAAGCATGAATAAACAAATGGGACCTAATTAAAATTAAAAGCTTCTGCACAACAAAGGAAACTAAAAGCAAGGTGAAAAGGCAGCCTTCAGAATGGGAGAAAATAATAGCAAATGAAGCAACGGACAATTAATCTCAAAAATATACAAGCAATTCCTGCACCTCAATTCCAGAAAAATAAATGCCCCAATCAAAAAGTGGGCCAAAGAACTAACCAGACATTTCTCCAAAGAAGACATAAAAATGGCTAACAAACACATGAAAAGATGCTCAACATCACTCATTATCAGAGAAATGCAAATCAAAACCACAACGAGGTACCACTTTACACCAGTCAGAATGGCTGCCATCCAAAAGTCTACAAGCAATAAATGCTGGAGAGGATGTGGAGAAAAGGGAACCCTCTTACACTGTGGTGGGAATGCAAACTAGTACAGCCACTATGGAAAACAGTGTGGAGATTCCTTAAAAAACTGGACATGGAACTGCCATATGACCCAGCAATCCCACTGCTGGGCATACAAACTGAGGAGACCACAATTGAAAGAGACACGTGTACCCCAATGTTCATCACCACATTGTTTACAACAGCCAGGACATGGAGGCAGCCTAGATGTCCATCAACAGACGAACGGATAAGAAAGCTGTGGTACATATACACAATGGAATATTACTCAGCCATTAAAAAGAATACATTTGAATCAGTTCTACTGAGGTGGACGAAACTGGAGCCTATTATACAGACTGAAGTAAGCCAGAAGGAAAAACAACAATACAGTATACTAACACATATATATGGAATTTAGAAAGATGATAATGATAACCCTGTATGCGAGACAGCAAAAGAGGCGCAGATGTACAGAACAGTCTTTTGGACTCTATGGGAGAGGGCAAGGGTGTGATGAAAAGGAAGAACGGCATTGAAACATGTAAATTATCGTATGCGAAATCAATCGCCAGCCCAGGTTTGATGCTTGATACAGGGTGCTCAGGGCTGGTGCACCGGGATGACCCAGAGGGATGGAATCAGGAGGGAGGTGAGAGGGGGGTTCTGGAAGGGGAACACATGTATACCCATGGCGAATTCATAACAATGTATGGCAAAACCAACACGATAAAATAAAAAAATAAAAAATAGTAATAGCAATATAAAATAAAATAAAAAACAACAAATAAACCTTTTAAAAAAAATTTACAGTTACCAGGGAAGAAGGGGAGAAGGGAAGGATAATTTGTGAGAATGAAATGGACACATAAACACTCAGTTCAGTTCAGTTTGTCGCTCAGTTATGTCCGACTCTTTGTGACCCTATGAATTGCAGCACACCAGGCCTCCCTGTCCATCACCAACTCCCAGAGTCCACCCAAACCCATGTTCATCGAGTCGGTGATGCCATCCAGCCATCTCATCCTCTTTCGTCCCCTTATCCTCCTGCCTTCAATCCTTCCAAGCATTAAGGTTTTTTCCAATGAGTCAGCACTTCACATCAGGTGGCCAAAGTATTGGAGTTTCAGCTTCAACATCAGTCCTTCCAAAGAATACCCAGGACTGATCTCCTTTAGGATGGATTCACTGAATCTCCTTGCAGTCTAAGGGACTCTCAAGAGTCCTCCAACACCACAGTTCCAAAGCATCAATTCTTCAGCGCTCAGCTTTCTTCACAGCTCAACTCTCACATCCATACATCACTACTGGAAAAACCATAGCCTTGACTATACAGACCTTTGTTGGCAAAGTAATGTCTCTGCTTTGCAATATGCTATCTAGTTTGGTCATAATTTTCCATTCAAAAGGTAAGCATCTTTTAATTTCATGGCTGCAATCACCATCTGCAGTGATTTTGGAGCCCCCCCCAAATAAAGTCTGACACTGTTTCCACTGTTTCCCCATCTATTTGCCATAAAGTGATGGGACCAGATGCCATGATCTTAGCTGAGCCTTAAGTCACTTTCACTTTCATCAGGAGGCTTTTTAGTTCCTCTTCACTTTCTGCCATAAAGGTGGTGCCATCTGCATATCTGAGGTTATTGATATTTCTCCTTGTTTCCAGCTTGTGCTTCTTCCAGCCCAGCGTTTCTCATGATGTACTCTGCATAGAAGTTAAATAAGCAGGGTGACAATATATAGCCTTAACGTACTCCTTTTCCTATTTGGAACCAGTCTGCTGTTCCATGTCCAGTTCTAACTGTTGCTTCCTGACCTGCATACAGGTTTCTCAAGAGACAGGTCAGATGGTCTGGTATTCCCATCTTTTTCAGAATTTTACACAGTTTATTGTGATCCACACAGTTAAAGCTTTGGCATAGTCAATAAAGCAGAAAAAGTTGTTTTTCTGGAACTCTCTTGCTTTTTTGAAGATCCAGCGGATGTTGGCAATTTGATCTCTGGTTCCTCTGCCTTTTCTAAAACCAGTTTGAACATTTGAAAGTTCATGGTTCATGTATTGCTGAAGCCTGGCTTGGAGAATTTTGGGCATCACTTTACTAGCGTGTGAGATGAGTGCAATTGTGGTAGTTTGAGCATTCTTTGGCATTGCCTTTCTTTGGGATTGGAATGAAAACTGACTTTTTCCAGTCCTGTGGTCAGTGCTGAGTTTTCCAAATTTACTGGCATATTGAGTGCAGCACTTTCACAGCATCATCTTTCAGTATTTGAAATAGCTTAACTGGAATTCCATCACCTCCACTAGCTTTGTTCATAATGATGCTTTCTTAAGCCCACTTGACTTCACATTCCAGGATGTCTGGCTCTAGGTGAGTGATCATACCATTGTGATTATCTGGGTCGTGAAGATCTTTTTTGTATAGTTCTTTTGTGTATTCTTGCCACCTTTTCTTAATATCTTCTGTTTCTGTTAGGTCCATACCACTTCTGTCCTTTATCGAGCTCATCTTTGCATGAAATGTTTCATTGATATCTCTAATTTTCTTGAAGAGATCTCTAGTCTTTCCCATTCTGTTTTTTTCTTCTATTTCTTTGCATTGATCACAGAGGAAGGCTTTCTTATCTCTCCAAAAAAATAGATAACTGATAAGGACTTACTGTATAGCACAGGGAATTTTACTCAATACTCTGTAATGACCTATATGGGAAAAGAACCAAAAAAGAGTAAACAAGTGTTTATGTATAACTGTTCATTTTAATGTACAGCAGAAACTAACACAACATTGTGAATCAACTATATTCTGATAAGAAAAAAAAACATCAAGGGTGAAGCAAGAAAAAACATATGGGCCATGAGAAGGGCTATTATTCAGCCTCATTTTGCGCCTACTTTTGTATCTCTGTGTTCCATTGTCATATGGCATTGTTTCAGGTCTGTGAGCCATCATGTGCCCTCTCACATCAGGAAATTTGTAAATGCTCTGGCTTCTTCTTAATATATGAAAGATCTGTAATCCCAAAGGAAGACAATGCCAAAGAATGTTCAAACTACTGCACAAATGCACTCATCTCACTCGGTAGCAAAGTAATGCTCAAAATTCTCCAAGCCAGGCTTCAGCAATACAAGAACCACGAACTTCCAAATATTCAAGCTGGTTTTAAAAAAGGCAGAGGAACCAGAAATCAAATTGCCAACATCTGCTGGATCTTCAGAAAAGCAAGAGAGTTCCAGAAAAACATCTATTTCTGCTTTATTGACTATGCCAAAGCTTTTAACTGTGTGGATCACAATAAATTGTGTAAAATTATGAAAGAGATGGGAATACCAGACCATCTGACCTGTCTCTTGAGAAACATGTATGCAGGTCAGAAAGCAACCTGTATGCAGGTCAGGAAGCAAGAGTTAGAACTGGACATGGAACAACAGACTGGTTCCAAATCAGAAAAGGAGTACATTAAGGTTGTATATTGTCACCCTGCTTATTTAACTTCCATGCAGAATACATCATGCTAAATCCCAGGCTGGAAGAAGCACAAGTTGGAATCAAGATTGCCAGGAGAAATATCAATAACCTCAGATATGCATATGACACCACCCTTATGGCAGAAAGTGAAGAAGAACTAAAGGGCCTCTTGATGAAAATGAAAGAGGAGAGTGAAAAAGTTGATTTAAAACTCAGCATTCAAAATCGGAGATCATGGCATCCTGTCGAATCACTTCATGGCAAGTAAATGGGGAAACAATGGAAACAGTGTCAGACTTTATTTTGGGGGGCTCAGAATCACTGTACATGATGACTGCAGCCATGAAATTAAAAGACTCTTGCTCCTTGGAAGAAAAGCTATGACCAACATAGACAGCATATTAAAACACAGAGATATTACTTTGCCGACAAAGATTCATCTTGTCCAAGATGACCTCTGTTATTTCCAGTAGTTATGTATGGATGTGAGAGTTGGACTATAAAGAAAGCTGAATACCTAACAATTGATGCTTTTGAACTGTGGTGTTGGAGAAGACGCTTGAGCGTCCCTTGGACTGCAAAAAGTTCAAATCAGTCAATTCTAAATGAAATCAGCCATAAGTATTCATTGAAAGGACTTATGATGAAACTTCAATACTTTGGTCACCTGATGTGAAGAACTGACTCATTGGAAGAGACCATGATGCTGTGAAAAATTGAAGGCAGGAGGAGAAGGGGACGACAGAGAATGAGATGATTTGATGGCATAATCAACTTGATGGACATGAATTTGAGCATGCTCCGGGAACTGGTTATAGACAGGGAAGCCTGGCGTGCTACAGTCCACGGGGACCCAAAGAGTCAGACATGACTGAGAGACTGAATTGACTGAGTCAATGCTGTGTTTTTTCTAGTAGTTATATATGGATATGAGAGTTGGACCATAAAGAAAAGTGAGCACCAAGAACTGTTGCTTTCAAACTGATGCTGGAGAAGACTCCTGAGAGCCCTGTGGACAGCAAGGAGTTCAAACCAGTCAATCCTAAAGGAAATCAACCCTGAATATTCATTGGAAGGAATGATGCTGAGGCTGAAACTCCAATACTGTGGCCACCTGATGCAAAGAGCCGACCTACTGGAAAAGACCCTGATGCTGGGAAAGATTGAGGACAGGAGAGGAGGGTGACAGAGGATGAGACAGTTGGTTGGAATCACCAAGTCAATGGACATGTGTTTGAGAAAATTCAAGGGGAGAGTGAAAGACAGAGAAGCTGGAGTGCCGACGTCCATGAGGTCACTTAGACTTTGAACAACAACAATAGAAGCCCTAGCTGGCCAAACAAAGATCTTTGTGTACACAGAAAGAAGAAGAGTTAGGAAGAAAAAGAGAAAGAAGCAGACCAATAAGCAGAAGGAGAGGGAAGAGAGAACAAAGATGAGAGAGAAAGAGAACAATTTCTGGCTAACTCATCATTCCAGTCTCTAGCCATTAGATTCAACTAACCTGAGAACTCAGATATCATGAAACACAGACAAGTTGTTCCCATAATGTTTTATTAGAATTCCCAACTCACAGAATTAGGAGATAAAATAGGAAGAAAAGTCTCTAAAGCTAAATATGAAATAGTTTGCTCATGCCAATAAATACCTGAAAGAATTATCTCATAATTGTTTATTGAAAAATATGTTTGTTGAAAAGTAGTTGTTGAATGAATGGCTAATTAAGCAAATACATATTAAAACAATGTGTCTCTTCTCTAGCCCCATCACATTAATGATAATCAGCAAGATTACAAATAACATGTTAGATGCACAATGGTGCAACAAGATTCTCAGATACCATTGAGAAGGATACAAATTGGTATATTCTCCTTGGAGAACAAGATGTATGTGTGTGTTCAGTCACATCCAACTCTCTGCAACCCCATAGTCTGTAACCTGCCAGACTCCTCTGTCCATGGGATTTTCTAGGCAAGAATACTGGAGTGGGTTTTCATTTCCTCCTCCAGGAAATCTTCCTAGCCTAGGGATCAAACGTGCATCTCCTGTGGCTCCTGCATTTGCAGGCAGAATCTTTACCACTGAGCCACCTGGAAGTACAAATAACAAGGTAGAAATCTCTATTAAAAGTTAAAACACATGTTCCCCTTAGCCATGCTCCTATACTTATGGGGATGTATTCCATACATATACTCATGTGTGCAGAAACATGTACAAATATGTTCACTCACTGCAAAATAGTTTGTAAATATTCAAATCTGGAAATCATATAAATTCCCATCAATAAGAGGTCAGTTAAATAAATTACATCTTTTCAACAGAATAACTTTCTCCTGTTGACAAATATCAGGCAAAATCTATAGGTACAAACATCAAACTATCTCTGAAGTGTATTATCAAATGAGAAAATCAAGATGCAGAATACTGCATACTGCCCACTGTGAAATAATGTGTAAAAGGAAGAGATGTGTGATTCTTGTAGAAGTGTCCTACTTTTTGGAAGTTGATTAAGAAACTAGTAATGGTGGTTATTGTTAAAAGGTGGACTAGTGATCTACAATGGTGAAAATTTATTTTTTGCTGAATTTATTTCTGTACTGTTAGTTACTTTCCACCACACTTGTTTTACTTTGGATTAAAAAACAAATAAATCTAGCACTCAATCACAGTTTTCAACTGACATGAAGAGTTAAAAGATGTTATCATTAGCTAAGATACTTAAGCAACCTAAATGTCCAGCTACAGAGGAATGGGAAAAAAAAAAAGATGTGGTACATATATACAATGGAATATTACTCAGCCATTAAAAAGAATGAATTCATGTCATTTACAGCAACGTGGGTGGACCTAGAGAATATCATACTGAGTGAAGTAAGTCAGACAGAGAAGGAGAAATATCCTGTGGCATCCCTTATTTGTGGAATATAAAATAAAATGATACAAATGAATTTACTTACAAAACAGAAAGATACAGATTTAGAAAACAGACTTATAGTTGCTGAGGGGAAGGGACAGTCAGGGAGTTTGAGACTACCATGTACACACTCTGTTTTTAAAATGGATAGCCAGCAAAGACCTATTGTTTGGCACATGGAACTCTGCTCAATGCTATATGGCAGTCTGGATGGGAGTAAGGGTTGGGGGAGAATGGATACATGTATATATATAGACTCAGTCCCTTGGCTATTCACCTGAAACTATCAGAGCATTGTTAAATGGCTATACCCCAAATACAAAATAAAAGTTTCAAAAAAAAGTTATACAAAAATATAATCCTAGTTTAAGCTCAGAAGAGTTGTGTCTAACATAGAATAGGCAAACTAAGGAGTGTTTCAACTGAGATGAAATTATATCTGGGATTCTGGAAAACTAGGTAAGCCTAAAGAGCTTAGTGACATATGTCAGGACTTCTAGCTCTTAGCCTTTGGGACTTTAGCTTCTTTTATGGACTATCATTCAGAATAATGTTGATATCATTACATATGTTTATATCAATTTGCAGGCAAAAGTTTGAAAGGAATCAACTATGGGCAAGAAAATGCATCCCCCGAAAATGAAAATGTTCTACCTCCTTTAACCCTTCAACTGGCATTATTAAGGCAGTGAATGGTCATACATAAGTACATTTTGAGAACTATCACTAAGTAAGTATTTTGAATTTTGTTTGTTTTAGTAAAGAAAAGGAAAGAGACAAAGAAATTCATTATAATTCCTTATAAAAATAAGAAATTAATTATACATTCTTTTGACCTACCATGCATGTTAGTGTTAACAGGGCTTCTGTGGACTAGAGCCAGCACACAGGGAATATTTTCTCTGCTTTTGACTATTGTGAGCCAATATCAAGACACCAAAGTAATTCACTTTTTTTCTACCTTATCCACTCTTGTCGTCTGGTAACACTTCATCTTTTCTACAGAAATGCATATGGGCTTCTGCCTGAATTTTATAGGCAATGAATGATTTTTACATAACAAATTCCCATTGGAAAGTAAAAAATATTTAGGGTCTCATATAGGTAATATGGATTTTCCTATTGCTTTCCCAGTTGATCAAAGTCACAACAAGATGGGCCTCTTTTTAAGAGTTTCTATTAATCCACTGCAGATTTACTGTTACATTTTAAAAGCAAGTACATGTTAATTATCATATGTCTAATCAATCGCCAGCCCAGGATTGATGCTCGGGGCTGGTGCATCGAGATTTCCCGGGGAGAGGGAGGAGGGAGGGGGGTTCTGGAGGGGGAGCATATGTAAACCCATGGTGATATGTCATTGTATGGCAAAACTAATAAAAAAAATAAATAAAAATAAAAATAAATAAAAGCAAGTACAGACTTCTTCATAATTTTTAAAAATTAAGTTACCAGCAAAGAAATCCTTAACCATTACTTGTCATTCACTGTCTTTGTAAAAATAATTGGCTTTATAAATAATTCAGTTCTGTCTATTATTTTCATGAATGAGTGTAAGTTCTCCATGAAACCTATTTGTATTATTTATTTTAAAAGCTGAGATGATTTTTTTTAAAAGCTGAGATGATTGCTTAGATAAGGCATAGAGAGAAGAAAAACTTCCCTGGTGGATTAATTTGATGCAAAAATTGAGAACTGAAAGGAATGATAAAAGATATTTTCTGCTTGATTATTTTTGTTTTCAGGCTGTTTCATTCTCAGTAATTGAAAAACTAAAATAGTTTAATCTGCTCTTTCTTTTTTTAATAGAACATAACCTAAAGATTTTTCCTTCCTTTTCCTTTTCTTTCTTTCCTCCTTCCCATCTTTCCTCCTTTCAGTCATAATTCCAAGCCGTTGTATACAATCACATTCTATAAGCCTTGTTTTAAATTCACCCCTACAATTCTTAACTTCTACCTGAAGTCTAACTCATATGCCAAAATTGACACTAAATGTATCTTGCCCTAGAGTTCTTTCTGGTAGGATGATAAAATACAGCCCTTTATCATTTCCTTGCATACATTTAAAAATCATTTTCACCTAGAGACACAGCATGTTAGTTCTCTATTGCTATCATAAAAGCAATATTGTTTAGTGGATTAAACAATACATATTTATTATCTTATATTTTCTGTAGGCCAGAAATCTGACATGGACTTCACTGACTAAAATCAAGGTGTAATTAGCCCTGAGTTCTTTTCAGGAGGCTATAGAGAAGAACCTGTTTCTTTGTCTTTTTTAGTTTTTAGAAACTACCTGAATTCTTTGGCTTGTGGCCTCTCTCCATCAGCAAAGGTGCGCCGGATCTTTCTCATATTGCATTACTCTGACCTATTCTTCTGTCTCTCCCATCCAATTTTAAGGACTTTGTGATTACACCAGTCTGCCCAGATAATCCAGGATAGTTCCATTTAAAAAATTCATCCTCCTTTTCTATTGACTGTAACATATTTATAAGTTCTGGGAATTAGGATGTGGTGATTTGGCAGTTAGGGGATATATCATTCTACCTCCTACAAAAGGCATTACCTCACGGAAAATGTGTGGTCTTTAATGTTGGGTGGATCTATACTTGCATCTCAGAGTAGCCTCTTACCAAGTGAAAGAACCTGTCCAGATAAGTTAATCTCTCTGCTTAGTTCCATTTGAAAAATAAGTTTAAAGATTCCTAACTTACAAGATCTGTCCTGAGGACTACAAATAATATAAAATGCCTAGATCCGGGCAGAAAGAAAGTCAAGAGTGGACATTATTGATCTTATTCAACTTATAATATGCTATTTTTTACTTCATTAACTCCTTTTCTAGAACATACATTAATCAAATAATAAATATTCATTAAATAGTTGATTATTAGATTACCAGATGTAAAGAAAATTGAGTAGGAGTTGGTAAAGCAAAATAGAAACCCATGTATGGGAATGGAAAGCGCCTTCAACAAGGTTATTTGGGGGAATATAATCCAGAAAAAAATGCATTATATGCCTGAAAATCACATTGTGTTATATTGTGTACTCCAAGAGGGTGGGGGCTGTGCATGTCTTATTCAATGCAAATTTCCTGGCATCTCACCAAGCATCCATCACATAGTAGAGACTCGGTATATATTTGTTGGATGAAACAAAAAGAAGTAGGCATGAAACCTGAATAGATTTCTGGGCTTGCACAGACTAACTATTTGGAAGTTAACTGGTGTCACTCAGCTGTTTAGTTCATTTACCTCTAAAAGATCTAATACCCTGCTAAAACCCTGGGTCAAAATTAATAAAAAGCTTCATTATCGATAACAACTGTCATTCATCAAACACCTACTACATAGAGATATGAGCTTTACTGATGGTCTTTAATTAAACACTACAAGACTATGTGGCAAATATTTATCCTCACACTTGAGAGCTGGATTTAGAAAAGGCAGAGGAACAAGAGAACAAATTGTCAATACCTGTTGGATCATTGAAAAAGCAAAGAGAGAACTCATTGGAAAAGACCTTGATGAACTCATTGGAAAAGAAAGATTGAAGGCAGGAAGAGAAGGGGACAACAGAGGATGAGATGGTTGGATGGCATCATCTACTCAATGGACATGAATTTGAGCAAGCTCCGGGAGTTGGTGATGTACAGGGAAGCCTGGCAAGCTGCAGTCCTGGTTGCAAAGAGTCGGACACAATTGAGTGACTGAACTGAACTTGAGAGCTAAACTGGGGTTCAGAAAAGAGGTTTAAATACGTCCAAAATGATTCACCACTTTAATGGTACAAGTAGAATTAAGCATAGACTTCTTTTTTCCCCAAAGAGCATGCTCTTTGTCAATTATGAGAGTTCCCATGAAACAATCTTTTTGAGCACTTGTGTAGTGTTTCAGGTCACTTCTAAGTGCTAGAAATATGAAGATAAAATGTGACGTATAGTTCCTAATCTCAAAAATACAGCTCTAATATGTTATGAAATGTTACTCAGTTGTGTCTGACTCTGCCACCCCGTGAACTGCAGTCTTCCAGGATCCTCTGTCCAAGGGACTCTCCAGGCAAGAATACTGGAGTGGGTTACCGTTTCCTTATACTGATAGCTATATTAGCAACGTAACAAAGTACTTTGCGGAACATAGACATGACAACTATTTTTTAGTGTTTGGAGAATTAGAAAATTTTCCCTCTCCAACTTTTTTTAATTGAACTATACATGACATACAATATTATATTAGTTTCAGGTGTACAACATAGTGATTCAATAGTTTAATATATTATAAAATGATCACAATAAATTTAGTTACCATTTATCACCATAAAATGTTATTAGAATACTTTGACTATATTCCACATGCTATAATTATATTCCCACGGCTTATCTATTTTATGACTGGAAGATTTTACCTCTTAATCACTTTCACTTATTCTGCCCACCCTCCCACCCCATTTATCTCGCAACCACCAGTTTGTTCTTTGTATCTATGAATGTTTCCATTTTGCTTTTCTTGTTTGTTTTGCTTTCAGATTCCATGTATAGGTTAAATCATATGGTGTTTTTCTTTCTTGCTCTTATTTCACTTGGTGTAATATCCTTTATATCCATCTACATTGTTGTAAACATCATGATTTAATTATTTTTATAGCTGAGTAATATTCCACTGTGTGTGTATGCGTTTGTCTGTATATACATATGAAAAGTGAAATTGAAAGTGTTAATTGCTCAGTCTAGTCTGACTCTTTATGACTTCATGGACTGTAGCCCACCAGGCTCCTCTATCCATGGAATCATCCAGGCAAGAAAACTTGAGTGGGCTGCCATTTCCTTCTCCAGGGATCTTCCCAATCCATGGATCAAACCCAGGTATCCTGCATTGACAGCCAGGTTCTTTACTGTCTGAACAACCAGAGAAGCTGTGTGTACATATGCATACACACACACACACACACATATACACATATACCAAATCTTCTTTATCCATTCATATACTGATGAACATTTAGGTTGCTTCCATATCTTGGCCATTGTAAATGATTCTACAGTGAACATAGGGGTGCATATATCCTCTCAAATTTATGTTTTCATTTTCTGCAGATATATACTACAAAGTAGAATTGCTGGATCACCTGGTAGTTACATTTTTAATTTTTTGAGGAACCTCTATGCTGTTTTCCACAGTAGTTGCACCAATTTACATTCCCACTAACAGTGTATAAGAGTTCTCTTTTCTCTACATCTTCTCCAACATCTGTTATTTCTTACTTTTTGGTAAGAGTCATACTAATGGGCAGAAGCTGACATCTCACTGTAGTTCTGACTTGCATTTCCCTGATGATTAGTGATGCTGAGCATCTTTTCATATCTGTTGGCCATCTGTATGTCTTCTTTAGAACAAAGTCTACTCAAGACATCTGTCCATTTTAATTGATTGTGCTTTTTCTATTATGTTTTATGGGTTATTTATATATTTTGATATCAATTCCATATCAGATAATCATTTACAAATATTTTATCCGATTCCATAGGTTGCCTTTTTGTTTTGTCAGTGGTTTCCTTCACCATGTGAAAGCTTTTAGTTTGATGGAGTCACATTTGTTACTTATGCTTTTGTTATCCTTGCCTAAGGATATATGTCCAAAAAAAAAAGGAAAGCAACAAATTAAGACAAATGTCAAAAAGATTACTCTATTTGTTTTTCTCTTAGAAGAAAAGATTGCCTTTTTTTTCTAGAACTTTGATAGTTTCAGATCTTGTATTTAAGTCTTTACTCAATTTAAAGTTTAAATTTGTATGTGGCATAAGTTCAGTTAAGTCACTTAGTCGTATCCTACTCTTTGCGAACCCATGGACTACAGTACACCAGGCCTCCCTGTCCATCACCAAGTCTCGGAGTTTACTCAAACTCATGTCCATTGAGTCGGTGATGCCATTCAACCATCTCATCCTCTGTCATCTGTTTCTCCTCCTGCCTTGCATCTTTCCCAGCATCAGTGTCTTTACAAATGAGTCAATTCTTCACATCAGGTGGCCAAAGAATTTGATTTTCAGCTTGAACATCAGTCCTTCCAATGAATATTCAGGACTGATTTCCTTTAGGAAGGACTGGTTGGATCTCCTTGCTGACCAAAGGACTCTCAAGAGTCTTGAACACCACAGTTCAAAAGCATCAATTCTTCAAAGAGGTGCTCAGCTTTCTTTTCAGCCCAGCTCTCACATCCATATATGACTACTGAAAAATCATGGCTTTGACTAGAAAGACCTTTGTTGGTCAAATAATGTCTCTTCTTTTTAATATGCTGTCTAGGTTGGTCATAGCTTTTCTTCCAAGGAGCAAGTGTCTTTTAATTTCATGGCTGCAGTCACCATCTGCAGTGATTTTGGAGCCCAAGAAAATAGTCTCTCACTGTTTCCATTGTTTCCCCATCTATTTGCCATGAAGTGATGGGACCAGATGCTATGATTTTAGTTTTCTGCTTGTTGAGTTTTAAGCCAACTTTCTCACTCTCCTCTTTCACTTTCATCAAGAGGCTCTTGTTCACTAGTTCTTCTTCACTTTCTACCATAAGGGTGGTGTCATCTGCATATCTGAAGTTATTGATATTTCTCCCAGTAATCTTGATTCCAGCTTGTGTTTCTTCCAGCCCAGTGTTTCTCATGATGTACTCTGTATAGAAGTTAAATAAGCAGGATGACAATATACAGCCTTGACGTACTCCTTTTCCTATTTGGAACCTGTCTGTTTTCCATGTTGAGTTCTAGCTGTTGCTTCCTGACCTGCATACAGATTTCTCAAGAGACAGGTCACGTGGTCTAGTGTTTCATCTCTTTAAGAATTTTCTACAGTTTGTTGTGATCCACACAGTCAAAAAATTTTGTATTTTTCTGGAACTCTCCTTTTTTGATGATCCAGCAGATGTGGGCAATTTAATGTCAGTTCCTCTTCCTTTTCTAAAACCATTTTGAACATCTGGAAGTTTATGGTACACATACTGTTGAAGCCTGGCTTGGATAATTCTGAGCATTACTTTGTTAGCATGTGAGATTAGTGCAATTGTGTAGTAGTTTGAGCATTCCTTGGCATTGCCTTTTTTTGTGATTGGAATGAAAACTGACCTTTTCCAATCCTGTGGCCACAGGGGAATTTTCCAAATTTCCTGGCATATTGACTGCATATGAGTGCATCAGTTTTACAGCATCATATTTTAGGATTTGAAATAGTTCAGTGTGGTACAAGAAAGTGATCCAGTTTTGCATGTAGCTTTCCAGTTTTCCTTATTGATTTTCTGTCTTGATGACCCATCCATTGATGTAAGTGAGGCATTACAGTTCTCTATTGTTATCGTATTACCATCTATTTCTCTCTTTCTGTTAACATTCACCTTTTATTTAGTACCTATTTTTGTAGGTTGGAGAAGGGAATGGCAACCCACTCCAGTATTCTTACCTGGAAAATCCGAAGGAGAGAGGAGCCTGGTGGGCTGCAGTCCATGGGTTGCAAAGACATGGGCACGACTGAGTGATTTTACAGTGTATTTTTATGTTCACTTGAGACTTTGGCTTGGTATTTTCTGTCTCTTTGTTGCAGTTCTCACTGTGTTCATTTCCTGAGATTGGTCAGGACATGGAAACAACCTAGATGCCCATCAACTGACGAATGGATAAGAAAGCTGTGGTATATATACACAATGGAATATTACTCAGCATTAAAAAAAAATTCATTTGAAGCAATTCTACTCAGATGGACGAAACTGGAGCCCATTATCCAGAGTGAAGTAAGCCAGAAGCAAAAACAACAATACAGTATATTAACACATATATATGGAATTTAGAAAGACAGTAATGAGATTGGTAAGCATTTTGATGACTATTTCTTTGAACTTTTATCAGGTAGATTGCTTATCTCCATTTCATTAAGGTAATCTTCAGGGAGTTTGCCTTGTGCTTTGGTTTGTAACACATTCCTCTGTCTCCTCATTTTGCCTGTCTTCGTGTGTTTCTATATGTCTTAGGGAAAAAGGCCATCCACCTCTGTCTTAAAGAAGTGATCTCCTGTAGGAGCTGTTCTGTATGGCCTAGAAGCACTATCTGTGGCCACAAGGGGAGGCCCTCCATGGGTGTTCCTCCTGTGAGCTGCGTGCACTCGCCAGCTGTGACACGGCTGTGGTTGCTGTATAGGAACAGTGGGGTTCGGGGCGCTCACTTGGCTCAGTGGTTTGACCACTGCGTGGGGAGAGAGAAAACAGGAAAGTTGCCTGTTCCAACTGTACCTTGATCTCTGCGCAGTGAGTCAGGGTTTGGGGCGCTTGTCCAGCCTGGGTACAGCTCATCTTCTATGCACGAAGAGGAGCTAGAGGCTCCCGACAGGCCTTGCTGCAGCTGAGTGTCTGTGCGGAGTGACCAAGGCTCAGGCCACTCATCCAGTTGCAGCTCAGTGTTACGCAGAGTGGATGGGATACAGGGTGCTTGTTCAACCTTATTACAGTGTGGGAAGGGCAGAGCATGTCCTCCAGTGCTGGCAGACTAGAGGGAGGGCACCACAAGTTGTGCCCATCAGCTCTGTCACCAGTAAATTAAGATTAGATTACAAAAATGGCATCTGTCCATGCTTCTATCCCTTGATAAAGTCCCCACAGGTTCCTGCCTCTCCAGAAGCTGCTTTAAAATCAGTAATTGCGTCTCTATCACTTAAGGTCTAGGTGTTTCTTAATATGTTCTTTTTTGTGCTGAATCTAAGGAAGATTTAATTTTCATATGAGCCCTTTTAGAGTGGGGTCTCCATTACTTACTGTTCTATGATTCACCCAATCTAAATCTCCTGATTTTCAAATCAGGCATTTTGGGAGCTTGTCTTCTTGGTGCCAACTCCCAGGTTCAAGGCGCCTTATATGAGGAACAGTCCCTCCCATCATTCCTCAAGGGAGAGTTCCGTATTTGGAGAGTCCTCATAATTGTGGAGTTATCGCACCTGGTGTGGTGCCCTGGATGAGGTCATGTCCTTACCTCTCCTACCCTTTCCAGTATGCCTCCTTTGTTTTTTGCTGTGAAAGTGCTGCTCTCAAGTCCTTTTCAGAGAAAAACTATTCCATATGTAGGTGTAAATTTCTTGTGTCTGTGGGAAGGAGTAGGTTCAGGATGTTCCCACACTACCATGTTGAACTCTTCCCCTCTCCAGTTCTTTACAAGTGCCATTCCGTGTGCCCAAAAACTGTTCCTATTGCTAACTGATCCTTGAGATCTCAGTTAAATAGTCATACCAAACCAACACAATATTGTAAAGCAATTATCCTCCAATTAAAAATTAATAAAAGTCATACCAGCCAATCCCTGACATTCAAGATTAGCTTAAACCTTCCTGCTTAATATTCCCAAAGAGCTATACTTCCCCAATAATTGTTATTTTAAAGTATTTAATATGTGATCACCAAAACCATAGCAGAGATATGAAAACTGAAGCTAAATGTTAGTAAATGTCTCATGGTAACAGTTGATATGGAATTGATCAAGTACTTAAGTCTAGACAATTTGTTTAGATTAATATACCAGTTATAGTAAATTTCACACCTTAATTGACTATCTGTTCATTTAGAATAAAGAACAAAGCTGTGATGGCAATAATCTGGTTTATCTTACTCACCATTGCATCACCAGTGCCTCAACTTATAAAAGAATGGTTATAAACTGAGCTTTGAAGGACTGGAAGGAATTTACTAGGATTTGAGATAGAAAGGGATTTTGGAATCAATATGGCGGACTGACTTACGTTAGAGTGACTACCAGCAAGCAAACCAATTGGAAGGCTGTTCAAATTACCCAGGTGAGAGATGACAGCACATGAGCTAGAACAGAAATCAGCAAACATTTTCTGAAAAGGGCTAGATAGTAAATATATAGGTTTTGGAACTACTCAATTCTGCCATTGTAGCACCAAAGCAACCTCAGATAAATACATTAACAAAGCAACATGACTATGTTCCAATAAAATTTAAATAAGCCAAAATAGTTGGCAGGCTGGATAGAGCCTGCAGGCAGCTGTTTGTTGACCCCTGAACTAGAACACTGGCAATGCAATCAAAAGAGTCTCTGTGTCTTGCAGTGGTAGTAGTGTGTGCGAACTAGAGAAACATTTCAAATGCAAAACTGACAGGATTTATTGACTAACTGACTATAGAACTTGGGAAAAGGAAGAGTTGTAGAAAATCTTGATTTTCCTGCAACAGGAAAACAAGGGTATCAAGGAAGATAAACTAGTGTAAAGACAAGGAGTGATAATAATAACAATTCTAGATCCAAATAAGGTTCAGATGGAAAAGAACATCCAATAATAGCCAAAGCTCAGAATAAGAATGAAAAGACCAATAGATAGATGGGGAGTTCCTAGATATAGTCTTTTAAATCCATTGCAGGGTCACATTATTACAAATTCCTATCCTTATACGTGGCTACATAGTTCTGTGGGTTTGTTTTTTTTGTTTGTTTTTTTTAACTATTCAGAGTTTCTCCCTGTTCTTATCAAGAGGGACACAGGCCGAACTGTTTATGCAATGATAAATCACATAGTCCAGTGCATAGCTTAATTCACTATGAAAATTTTCAAGGAGGTACTTTTAAAGATCTTTTGGAAATTTAGTGCTTAAAGGAAATTCTTTGAATCCTCAACTAACTTACAAATGAAGGAGGAAAGTAATTTCTACAGATGAGATCTTGTTTCACTGCCTTGAGGTTTGCTACTTATACAATAGAAAGATTATGCACTGATTTGTATGCCCAAAGATGAATTCCTCTGCTTCATTCAAAGAAAGTTTTAGAAAGAAGAGTAAAGGTGAATACTGGGTGAATACTCACTGATTTTAATTTAAAGTTATACCTCTTTCCAGTAGCATATTGGGCACCTACCCACTTGGGAAGTTCATCTTTCCATGTCCTATCTTTTTGTCTTTTCATACTGTTCATGGGGTTCTCAAGGCAAGAATACTGAAGTGGTTTGCCATTCCTTTCTCCAGTGGACCACATTCTTTCAGACCTCTCCACCATGACCCAACCGTCTTGGGTGGCCCCACATGGCATGGCTTAGTTTCACTGAGTTAGACAAGGCTTTGATCTGTGTGATAAGATTGGCTAGTTTTTTTATTTTTATGGTTTCAGAGTGTCTATACAAAAATGATCTTCATAACCCAGATAATCACAGTGGTGTGATCACTCACCTAGAGCCAGACATCCTGGAATGTGAAGTCAAGTGGGCCTTAGGAAGCATCACTACAAACAAAGCTAGCGGAGGTGATGGAATTCCAGCTGAGCTATTTCAAATCCTGAAAGATGATGCTGTGAAATGCTGCATTCAATATGACAGAAAATTTGGAAAACTCAGCAGTGGCCACAGGACTGGGAAAGGTCAGTTTTCATTCCAATCCCAAAGAAAGGCAATGCCAAAGAATTCTCAAACAACTGCACAACTGCACTCATCTCACATGCTAGCAAAGTGATGCCCAAAATTCTCCAAGCCAGGCTTCAGCAATACATGAACCATGAACTTCCAGATGTTCGAACTGGTTTTAGAAAAGGCAGAGGAACCAGAGATCAAATTGCCAACATTTGCTGGATCTTCAAAAAGGCAAGACATTTCCAGAAAAAACATCTATTTCTGCTTTATTGACTATGCCAAAGCTTTTGACTGTGTGGATCACAATAAACTGTGGAAAATCCTTCAAGAGGTGGGAATACCAGACCATCTGACCTGTCTCTTGAGAAACCTGTATGCAGGTCAGGAAGCAACAGTTAGAACTAGACATGGAACGACAGATTGAATCCAAATAGTAAAAGGAGTAGGTGTATATTGTCACCCTGCTTATTTAACTTCTATGCAGAGTACATCATGAGAAATGCTTGGCTGGAAGAAACACAAGCTGGAATCAAGATTGCTGGGAGAAATATCAATAACCTCAGATATGCAGATGACACCATCTTTATGGCAGAAAGTGACGAGGAACTAAAAAGCCTATTAATGAAAGTGAAAGAGGAGAGAGAAAAAGTTGGCTTAAAGCTCAACAAGCAAAAAACTAAGATGATGGCATCTGGTCCCATCATCACTTCATGGCAAATGGATGAGGAAACAGTGGAAGCGGTGTCAGACTTTGTTTTTTGGGCTCCAAAATCACTGCAGATGGTGATTGTAGCCATGAAATTAAAAGGTGCTTACTCCTTGGAAGGAAAGTTATGACCAACCTAGACAGCATATTGCAAAGCAGAGACATTACTTTGGCAACAAAGGTCTGTCTAGTCAAGGTTATGATTTTTCCAGTGGTTATGTACGGATGTGAGAGTTGGATGGCGAAAAAGGCTGAGCACCGAAGAACTGATGCTTTTGAACTTGTGTTGTGTTGGAGAAGACTCTTGAGAGTCCCTTGGACTGCATGGAGACCCAACCAATCCATTCTAAAGGAGATCAGTCCTGGGTGTTCCTTAGAAGGACTGATGTTGAAGCTGAAACTCCAGTACTTTGGCCACCTCATGAGAAGGGTTGATTCATTGGAAAAGACCCAGATGCTGGGAAGGATTGGGGGCAGGAAGAGAAGGGGATGACAGAGGATGAGATGGCTGGATGGCATTACTAACTCGATGGACATGGGTTTGGGTGGACTCTGGGAGTTGGTGATGGACAGGGAGGCCTGGCGGGCTGCAATTCATGGGGTTGCAAAGAGATGGATATGACTATTGACTGAACTGAGCTGAACACCCCTTTCCATTACAGAAATATTCTTTTAGACATTTTTCTATGCTGCAAAATCTCATTTAACACTAGAGATTTAGGTACAAAGTGGACTTAAAGATGGTATTAATGACTAACACTTGTTATGAGTCATATTTAAATTAATAATCTATATCAATATATATATTTTCCCCTCTAACATTTTTAAAAGGCATTTGAATATGCAATGGAGAAAAGACAATTTCTTTCACAAGTGCTGTTGGGACAACTGGTCAACCACTTGTAAAAGAATGAAAGTAGAACACTTTGTAAGACTATACACAAAAATAAACTCAAAATGTATTAAAGATCTAAATGTAAGACCAGAAACTATAAAACTCTTAGAGGAAAACCTAGGCAAAACACTCTCTGACATAAATCACAACAGGATCCTCTATGACCCACCTCCCAGAATATTGTAAATAAAAGCAAAAATAAACAAATGGGACCTAGTTAAATTAACAGCTTTTTCACAACAAAGGAAACTATAAGCAAGGTGAAAAGACAGCCTTCTGAATGGGAGAAAATAATAGCAAATGAAGCAATGGACAAAGAATTAATCTCAAAAATATACAAGCAACTCCTACATCTCAATTCCAGAAAAATAAATGACCCAATCAAAAAATGAGCCAAAGAACTAAACAGACATTTCTCCAAAGGAGACAATCAGTTGGCTAACAAACATATGAAAAATTGCTCAACATCACTCGGTATTAGAGAAATGCAAATCAAAGCCACAATGACGTACCATTTCACACCAGTCAGAATGGCTGCTATCCAAAAATGTCTACAAGCAATAAATGCTGGCAAGGGTGTGGAGAAAAGGGAACCCTCTTACACTGTTGGTGAGAATGCAAACTAGTACAGCCACTATGTAGAACAGTGTGGAGATTCCTTAAAAAACTGGAAATAGAACTACCATGTGACCCAGCAATCCCACTGCTGGGCACACACACCAAGGAAACCAGAATTGAAAGAGACACATGTACTCCAATGTTCATCACAGCACTGTTTATAATAGGCAGGACACAGAAGCAACCTATATGTCCACCAGCAGACAAATGGATAAGAAAGTGTAGTAGATATACACAATGGAATATTACTCAGACATTAAAAATAATACATTTGAATCAGTTCTAATGAGGTGGATGAAACTGGAGCCTATTATACAGAGTGAAGTAATTCAGAAAGAAAAACACCAATACAGTATAAATATATATGACAACATATATATGGAATTTAGAAAGTTGGTAACGATAACCCTGTATGTGAGACAGCAAAAGAGCCACAGATGTATAGAACAGTCTTTTGGACTCTGGGAGAGGGCAAGGGTGGGATGATTTGGGATAATGGCATTGAAACATGTATATTATCATATATGAAACTAATTGCCAGTCCAGGTTCAATGCATGATACAGGGTGCTTGGGGCTGGTGCACTGGGATGACTCAGAGGGATGGGATGGAGAGGGAGGAGGGAGGAGGGAGGGGGTTCAGGATGGGGAACACATCTACACCTGTGGCGGATTCATGTCAATGTATGACAATACCAACACGATAATGTAAAGAAAATAAATAAAATAACAAATTTTTAAAAAGGAAATAAATAAAGTAATTAGCCTCCAATTAAAATAAATAAATTCATAAAAGAGAGAGAGAGAACAAATTCAAAGAAATCTTTAACAAGGGAGCAATAAACTAAATGAAAAGTTGATTTTTTTTTTGTCCAGATAGAGCAGCAAAAAAACACAAAGTGGATCCTTAAAGTTGTATTAGCAGATCAGTTAAAGGAACTTTAGATTTTGCTTTGGATTAAAATGTTTTTAATAAGGAAGGGGAAAAAAGGCATTTGATGGAACCAAGAAATCTAAGGAGTTTGCACAAATGACTTCTCTTCTTGCAAGATGTAGCAAATGTAGTGATTTCTCTGAGCACAGAGGAATTAAACTTATTAAAGTGAAGGGAGAATCTTTGCCAATAAATGCTTCACCAGGATTCGTAAAAAGGCTTGGGGAGGAAGGAATAGAACATCAGAATCTAGCTACGTGTCATTAGTCTTTCTGCCCTTGCAAAAACATGAGTCATACACTCACATAACTCATGGGAACTCTGAATTGCAACAAATTCTGAAATCTTGGAAGTGTCAATAGGTGAGTAGTAAGAGAAAGAGAGGATTGAGGGACCAAAAGAGGCTGAAGGACTGTGTTCCCCTTAGGCTGTAGTCCAGCTGATAGTGTTTAAGGGACAGAAAAAACACAGGTTTGGGGGGAGATCTTAACAAAGACCCACAATGGATCAGATCCAGCCCTCAGAAAAAAAAGTTGGCAATGTCCAGATCACATACCAAAAAATCAGGTGCAAGGAAGAACATACGCAGGGTTGGTAGACAGACTGGAGACCCAACCAGCAGAGAGAATAAGTATAATTACAAATATGAGCTGGCTCAGGCTCAACAGTGATGAATTAATAGAAGCCTATGCATGATCCACTCTAGATACATCAGGACTCAATTGTGTCTGACTCTTGTACACCCCATGGACTGCAACACACCAGCCTCCCTGTGAATCGCCAAATCCCAGAGCTTGCTCAAACTCATTTCCATTGAGCTGGTCATGCCATACAACCCTCTCATCCTCTGTCATTAACTTATCCTCCTGCCTTCTATCTTTCCCTGCATCAGAGTCTTTTCAAATGAGTCAGTTTTTCACATCAGGCAGCCAAAGTATTGGAGTTTCAGCTTCAGCATCAATTCTTCTAATGACTATTCGGGACTGATATCCTTTAGGATTGATGGATGGATCTCCTTGCATTCCAAGGGACTCTCAAGATTCTTCCCCAACATGACAGTTCAAAAGCATCAATTTTTCAGTGCTCAACTTTCTTTATAGTCCAAATCTCACATCCATATATGACTACTGGAAAAAGCATAGCTTTGACTACAAGGACAAAAGTAATGTTCTTGGCAAAGTAATGTCTCTGCTTTTTAAAATTCTGACTAGGTTGTTCCCTGATGGCTCAGACAGTAAAACATATGCCTACAATGCAGGAGACCTGGGTTTGATTCCCGGGTCTGGAAGATCCCTTGGAGGAGAAAATAGCAAGCCACTCCAGTACTCTTGCCTGGAAAATCCCATGGACTGAAGAGCCTCGTAGGCTACAGTCCATGGGGTTGCAAAGAATGGGACATGATTGAACAACTTCACTTTCACTTTCTAGGTTGGTCATAGCTTTTCTTCCAAAGAGCAAGTGTCTTTTAATTTCCTGGCTGCAATCACCATCTGCACCATTTTGGAGCCCCCCAAAATAAAGTCAGCCACTGTTTCCACTGTTTCCCCATCTATTTGTCATGAAGTGATGGGACCAGATGCCATGATCTTAGTTTTCTGAATGTTGAGCTTTAAGCCAACTTTTTCACTCTCTTCTTTCACTTTCATCAAGAGGCTTTTTAGTTCTTCTTCACTTTCTGCCATAAGGGTGGTGTCATCTGCCTATCTGAGGTGATTGATATTTCTCCCAGCAATCTTGATTCCACATTGTGCTTCATCCAACCTGGCTACCTGGTATTTGTCATGATGTACTCTGCATATAAGTTAAATAAACAGGATGACAATATACAGCCTGAGGTACTCCTTTCCCAATTTGGAACCAGTCCATTGTTCCATGTCTGTTTCTAACTGTTGCTTCTTGATCCACATACCTCAGGTTGCATACCTCAGGGTGCCACAGGTTGCAGATAAAGTGGTCTGCTATTTGCATCTCTTTAATAATTTTCCAGTTTGTTGTGATCTACACAGTCAAAGGCTTATAGCCAGTGAAACAGAAGTAGATGTTTTTCCATAATTCCCTTGCTTTTTCTATCATCCAATGGACATTGGTAGTTTGATCTCTGGTTCCTCTGCCTTTTCTAAATCCAGCTTGAAGATCTGGAAGTTTGTGGTTCATGTACTATTGAAGCCTGGCTTGTAGAATTTTTAGCATGATTTTGCTAGCATGTGAAAGTGAAAGTCGCTCAGTCATGTCCGACTCTTTGTGATACCATGAACTATACAGGTCGTGGAATTCTCCAGGCCAGACCACTGGAGTGGGCAGCCTTTCCCTTCTCCAGAGGATCTTCCTAACCCAGGGATCAAACCCAGGTCTTCCACATTGCAGGCAATTTCTTTACCAATTGAGCCACAAGGGAAGTGTGTGAGATGAGTGCACTTGTGCGGTAGTTTGAGCATTCTTCGGCATTGCCTTGCTTTGGGATTGGAGTGAAAACTGACCTTTTCTAGTCCTCTGGCCACTGCTGAGTTTTCCAAATTTGCTGGCATATTGAGTGCTGCAGTTTCACAGCATCATTGTTTAGGATTTGAAAAAGCTCAACTGGAATTCCATCACTTTCACTAGCTTTGTTCATAGAGATGCTTCCTAAGGCCCACTTGACTTCACATTCCAGGATGTCTGGCTCTAGGTGAGTGATCACACCATCATGGTTATCTGGGTCATGGAAATCTTCTCTGTGTAGTTCTGCTGTGTATTCTTTCTACCTCTTAATATCTTCTTCTTGTTAGGTCATACCATTTCTGTCCTTTATTGAGCCCATCTTTGCATGAAGTGTTCACTTGAGATTTCTAATTTTCTTGAAGAGATCTCTAGTATTTCCCATTCTATTGTTTTCCTCTATTTATTTGCACTGATCACTGAGAAAGGCTTTCTTATCTCTTCTTGCTATTCTTTTGAACTCTGCATTCAGATAGGTGTATCTTTCATTTCTCCTTTGCCTTTAGCTTTTCTTCTTTTCTCAGCTATTTGTGAGGCCTCCTCAGACAACCATATTGCCTTTTTCATTTCTTTTCTTGAGGATGGTCTTGATCACTGCATCCTGTACAATGTCACAAACCTCCATCCATAGTTCATCAGGCACTCTGTCTATCAGATCTAATCACTTGAAACTATTTGTCACTTCCACTATCCCTTATGTATAGTCATAAGGGATTTGATTTAGGTCATAACTGAATGACCTAGTGGTTTTCCCTACTTTCTTCAAGTTAAGTCCAAATTTTACAATGAGGAGTTGTGGCTCATGATCAGAGCCACAGTCCACTCCAAGTCTTATTTTTGCTGACTGTATGGAGCTTCTCATCTTTGGCTGCACAGAATATAATCAGTCTGATTTGGGTATTGACCTTCTGGTGATGTCCATGTGTAGAGTCTTCTCTTGTGTTGTTGGAAGAGGGTGTTTACTATGACCAGTTCATTCTCTTGGAAAAAATCTGTTAGCCTTTACCCTGCTTTGTTTTGTACTCCAAGGCCTAATTTGCCTGTTACTCCAGGTATCTCTTGACTTCCTACTTTTGCATTCCAGTCCCCTATGATGAAAAGACATCATTTTTGGGTGTTAGTTCTAGCACCATGTTAGTTCTAGAAGCTTAACAGTATGAAATGCAGGATACTGGATATAATGGCAAAAAGAAAAATGTATAAATCTGAACACCTACCCCTTAACCTGCCACAGCTAATAATGAGTCAGTTGCAGCTCTTGTATGAGCTGGAGAAGGCAAAACCTAACACATATCATTTTCATCATTTCTACTTAAGCAATTGTTCATGTTATCTATGAATTGCAATAGAAATATTGCTACCAAATATCCAGACACTGTTGTGTACCCTACCCCTTTTATACACTATCCCTAATACTCATAAATCTTAAGAAAATTATTACATCTTTCTCAGTTTAGGAAAGTGAGTTAAAAAGAAGTTTAAGTGGTTCACTTAAGATTAAGTGCTAAGGCCCCAGAGAGGAATAACTAGAACATTATACCTATTTTCTAGAGGCTTCACCTCGTTGTTTAGGCACTCAGTCATGTCTGACTCTTTGTGACCCCATGAATTATAGCCCACCAGGCTCCTCTGTCCATGGGATTCTCTAGGCATGAATTCTGGAGTGGGCTGCCATGTCCTGCTCCAGGGGACCTTCCCAACCCAGGGACTGAACCCAGTTCTCCGGCTTTGCAGATGGATTCTTTACAGTTTGAGCCACCTATGGATTAAAAAAAAAAATAAAAATCAGGATATTAGTTACTCCAGCAAATCAGTCAATCAGTCAGTTCAGTTGCTCAGTCGCGTCTATTTGTGACCCCATGAATTGCAGCATGCCAGGCCTCCCTGTCCGTCGCAAACTCCCAGAGTCTACCCAAACCCATGTCCATCGAGTCAGTGATGCCATCCAGCCATCTCATCCTCTGTCATCCCCTTCTTCTCCTGCCCCCAATCCTTCCCAGCATCAGGGTTTTTTTCAGTGAATCAACTCTTCACATCAGGTGGCCAAAGTACTGGAGTTTCAGCTTCAACATCAGTCCTTCCAATGAACACCCAGGACTGATCTCCTTTAGGATGGATTGGTTGGATCTTCTTGCAGTCCAAGGAACTCTCAAGAGTCTTCTCCAACACCACAGTTCAAAAGCATCAATTCTTTGGTGCTCAGCCTTTTTCACTGTCCAACTCTCACATCCATACATGACCACTGGAAAAACCATAACCTTGACTAGATGGACCTTTGTTGGTAAAGTAATATCTCTGCTCTTAAATATGCTATCTAGGTTGGTCATAACTTTCCTTCCAAGGAGTAAGTGCCAAGAGATATACCATAATAAAGTAGAGAATCAGCTCTGTAGGAGCTAGAAGAGAACACAACTATACTTGGAGAGGTCAACAATGGCATCTTCAAAGAAGCTGACCTTTGATGCTGGATCTTAACCTCCAGAATTTGGTGAGGGGAGATCCTGAGGCCAGGAAGAGGGATTATAGGATGGTTGTTGATGAATAAGGGGAACAATGATGGAGTTGTGAAGGAAGCTGAATCCTGGAGTCAGAAGATCCTGTAGCGAGTAGAAGAATAAGGATGATACAGGAAAACTCATTTGAGAAAGAATCTGCCTGCAATGCAGGAGACCCCAGTTCACTTACTGGGTTGGGAAGATCTGCTGGAGAAGGGAAAGGCCACCCACTCCAGTACTCTGGGGGTTCCCTTGTGGCTCAGCTGGTAAAGAATCCAACTGCAATCTGGGAGACCTGAGTTCAATCCTTATGTTGAGAAGATCCCCTGGAGAAAGGAAAAGCTACCCACTCCTGTATTCTGACCTGGAGAATTATAGTGCACAAGGTCACAAAGAGTCGGGCATGGCTGAGTGACTTTCATTTCACTTTAGGAAATGGCTAAGGGGGTTTGCATGAATAAAGCAAGAGACAATTGGTGGAGTGAGGATATTTGGATGATCTTGGAAATGAAATAAGAACACTGAACGAAAGTTGAGCTGTTTCCATTTAGCAAAGAGTTACTTATAGACCAGGCACTTTACATAATATACATAATGCTCATTAAAAATGTTATATCAGGGACTTCCCTGATGGGCCAGTGGTTAAGATTCTGCACTTCCGAGGCAGAGGTCATGGGTTCAACCCTTGGTCAGGGAATTAATATCCCACATGCCACGTGGAGAAGCCACAAAAAGAAAAAGATGTTGCATTAGTGCAGATACTAAGTTTGGAAGGTGTGTGTCAGTTCATCTGGCAGGGAAAGGGAGTCAGGGCAGCCTGAATATCACATGTACTATATGTGTGCCCAGCTAAAGATGAATGTGTCATAACTAGAAAACAGCAAGTATTTTGATAGAGCCTTGATTTGTAGACATGGGCCTCCAGGCAGGTTGGAAAGATAAGCATTAACCACGGCATGCTAAAAGACTTGTAAAATACATTACATAGGGTTCTACTGTATTGCATCTTTGCTCCCAGTCAGGGAGTGTCATCTCCCAGCATTGTGAGGTCAGGGAACAATTCTGGAAGAAAAATTAAGAGACTGCTACAAAATCCCAGTGAGCTACGAGTACATGAAAGAGGGAGAAACAAGAGCATTTCAATTATAGAACCTATCAAAATGCTTTTTTTAAAAATTTTTTTAAAGACTTCCTATTTAATCATAACAACAACACAGCACAATAGATACACAGTTGGATTTTGAACAGCTTGGGGGCTAAGGACATTAACTCTCAGTGCTAGGAAATCCCTGCTATAACTTATGGTCAGCCCTCTGTATACATGGTTCCTTCACATCTGTAGTTCCCATCTACAGATTTAACCAACCTGAGATTGGGTAGGACTCGAGTATTTACTATTGAAAAAATTCCACAGATAAATGGACCCATGCAATTCAAACCCAAGTTGTTCAAAGATCAATTGTATATGAACAACAGCTCATATTTATTGAGCCACTATCATGCCAGGCACCAAATGTTAGGGATACATTAGAGCACACTGATTAAGAGCTTTCACTGCTTACTAGCTATGTGACCTTAGGAAATGAATCTGTCTAGGCCTCAGTTTTCTCATCTGTAAAAATGGGGAGTTTCATAGTGTTTTTGTGAGGACTAGTGAGGTATAATGTACTTAGAATTATTCCCTGCAGGGCTGCCAAGGTGATGCAGCGGTAAAGAAGCCACCTGCTAATGCAGGAGTCCCAAGGGACATGGATTCAATCCCTAGATCAGGAAGATCCCCTGGAGTAGGACATGGCAACCCACTCCAGTATTCTTGTCTGGAAAATTCCATGGATACAGGAGCCTGGTGGGCTACAGTCCAGGGGGTCATAAAGAGTCAGACATAACCAAGTACAACATCTACGAGAAAACAGTAAGCAACTAAAAAATATTAGCTATCATTATCATATTCAAATTTCACAGTGCTTTTATTACTCTGTGTGTGCCATGGCACTGTGGAGGAAACAGAATCTCAATGAGAAATTAAGTAACTTGTCAATCAGAATTAGGCTCTTCTGATTCCTGATCTTACACAAGAGAGAAGAACCACATGGCTTCCAATCAGCACAACTGACAATCTCATCATGGTGCATAAGAAACTGTGACTGAGGTAGATGCCAGCATCCAAGGCTTACCCATTAGCGGCTTCTATGAAAGGTCTTTCTGAGCCAAATAACGGTCTCTTTTCTTATATAGTTTATTGTGCTGCTTCTCGGAATCCTTTTACAGCATTCCTGACATTTAATTTTCAATCCCAGGAAACCAGAAATTTTCACATATGCAGTTGCCTAGGCTTTCAAAGCAGGGGGATACTCCCTTAACTAGGCAACAGATATTTCCAGCAGAAATCTCAGTCGGTTAGTGTGGTAACGTACAGTGGGTGTTCAGTTATGTTTGCAATGAGTCAGCCACATTTCTCTGCCCAGAGCGTCTCAGGGTTGATAGTGCCGTGTAAACAGGAAAATCAACATGGATCCTATAACTATGATAAAGGCACAGTCCTACATCCTATTAAAACTATTGTTAGTCTAATGTTATTGTCTATATAATTTTAATCGTACTAATAAAGCTACCTTTACCGGTTGGTTACTTACCATGTCATACAGGTAAGGCTCAAAGAGGTCTGCTAATTTGTCCAAGGTCACACAGCTAGTCTATTGTTTTATTTTATGGCTGCTATCACAAAGGACCAGGAATTTAGTAGCTTAAAGCAACACTAATTTATTTTCTTACAATTCCGGGGATGAGAAATCCAAGTCTCACAGTGCTAAAATGAAGGAGTCAACAGAATTGTTGCATTTCTTTCTGGGAGCCCCAGGAACCCATTTCTTTGCCTTTTCTATCTTTTTGAGGCTGCCTACATACCCAGGTTCACGGCCCTATTCCTTATCCTTCAAAACCAACAATGTTGTCATTCTGACCTCTGCTTTCATGGTCACATCAATTTCTCTGCTTTCTACTTACATCTTATCATTGGAAGGACACTTATGATTACATTGGTCTGGTCTGGCTAATCTGGGATAAAGTCCTTTTTATAAGATCAGCCAATTAGCAACCATAAGCCTACATGCAACTTAAATCTCCTTTGCCATGTAACCTAACACAGTCTAGGTTCTGGGCATTAGCATATACATATCTTCAAAGAGTCATTACTCGGCCAATCACAGCTGATACAACTGGGAAAGCCAGGATTGGAACCTAAATATATCTGATTCTGAAGGCTATGTTCTTAACCATCACACTGTATCAAACTACTGCAGAAACATCAAGTCCTTGTCTTCAAAGAGTAATGACTGTGAATGGGTCTCAAGGTTCTCATCAGATTTGTTCCCCCTAGCAACTTAATGATTAATATTTATGCTGTTAATCTGAAACTCTGTGATCTTATTTGAGCACAACAAAGGGCAGAATAAAGTGGGCAGCAAAAGGGTTATTATTAGCTCCATTTCAGTTAGTAGGACCAGAGAAAATAAGTGTCATGACTAGAGTTTCACTTTAAATAAATGACAGAGCCATCGCAAACCCTGAGGTTTTGATCTGGACCCTTTAAATGCCTCCTCCTAATCAGGTGATATGAATGGAACTCCAGTTTTAAAAAGTCATTTACAGATGGACTCAATTTGCAACTCCTCCACATTCTGGCTGCATGGCACTTAAGTCCCTCAAGCCCTTTGAGTCTTTGTTTCTTCATCTGTAAATGGAAAATAAGAACATCTGTCCTGAAAGCTTGTTAGGTGAAAGAGTGATAATGATACTGGCAGGGGAACACATGTATACCCATGGCAGATTCATGTCAATGTATGGCAAGATCAACACAATAATGTAAAGAAAATAAATAATTATATTAAAAAAAAGTAGTAGCCTGGCACACAATAGGTATGTAATAATAGTATCCATTTCTTACTGCATGAAAAACCAGCTGACTTCACAATTACTCTATGGTATTACATCATACTGTTCAGAGAGTTTTGGTAAATATGCAACTAGAGCCAGCTTCCTCAGAATCAATAGGCAAAATTCCCTATTCCATGACAAGAATTTGTTCCTCCAGAGAGGAGCATCCTCATTTTATGACCTAGAATCCACCTGGATGGAGGTGGAATTTGACTGGGCTATAGGTAACCAGCAAGACATTTCCAAACTCTATTAGAATCTCTAGGACTTTCATTTTGTTGGTAATGTTTTATTCATTTTTGTATTAGTATTCTAATAAAGAATTCTCCATGGTCTCTGTATTCTCCATGGTCCAGAACTACAGACTGGAAATAAAATGGCTCTATCTGGAGGATGCTTTCCTTGAATGTCTTGCTCTCAACTCTAAAGAGGGAATTTTCATCAAGGCTAACCAGTACAGAAATGCTCATGCAGGAAAAAATGAGAGCAGCAAGACATTATAAGTGCATGAGCCTCACTGGAAACTGTACATCAACTCCCCAGGCCAACAGCTAATTCTTTACCTATCAAAATCCTACATATCCTTGGTCACTGAGTTTAGGAATCGCTCCACATTTGCCTGCATAACTAATGCTTCTTCCTCTTTACCTAAAACACATTGTTCAGCTTTTGATTTCTATGTCTTGTAGTAGGGATTATGATCTATGTAACTCGCCCAGTATTTTAGTGACTGCTATCCATCCAACTCCCCATTTCCAAGGTCTGAGTACAGAAAGCTTTACTAAGTGTCCCATGAAGTAAATCTACATGTCTACATGTTAGAGGTGCTGGTAATGTCAAAGAGTCAAAGGCTATCTGCAAGCTGCATGATTTCCAGTCAATGCTCACTCAAGGAGTATCTACTGAGCCATCTCTTAGCGAAAACTGTTGTGGTCCTGGTTGTAGTTTCTCACCTGTAAAATAAGAGAGTTGCAATAAGCCCAAGGGGGCTGACTCTCGGGCCATTGGTATGTGTAGCCCACATATGTGAGATCCACCGACTGCATTGGCCTACATAGAGGTTTCTTTCTTTTTTCTAAACAAATGTTGGCAACATGTGCCCCGTTTTTCCACTGACAGTGATCTGCTGATCTGAGATGTGGATGTCGTCTGCCTCTGCATGCTCTTCAGTCACTCTAGGCCCTGCCACCGGCTATGAACTCTCTTACATGGGTACCAAGTATCTTTTTGCCAATTTTCACCAGGCAATAGGTCACCCCCTCTCACAAACTTTAGGATTACCTGATATATAATGTACCTCCCAATTTGAATAATCTGGCTTTCTGTTTACTTAAATCTGTGAATAAATCATTAATCCAACCTTAATACTTGAATCAGGAATATAGAGATTAATTAAGACATAGCTCTTGCCGCCAACAGAGGAACTAAGGAGAAACCAACTGTAGCAAAGGATTTAAACAGAGTGTGGCATGTGCCAAGGGAAAGGGAGGCATGAGGCAAGAGAGAAGGCACAGATTCTTCTGAGGGACAGACAGTTTTGCGGCAGAACCTCATTAGGAAAATAGCAATGGGAGGAGATTTATCAGCAGACTGCATATTGGGGCATAGGTAGGTTCAAAGTAGTTGGTTACAAAACAGATTAGAATTAGCTAAATTCTGAGATGAGGAAGCAACATGTACAAAGACAAAGAGGTGAGTGATAAAGACTTTCTATTCTAGGAGCCAAAATTACTTAAGCAGAGTTGTGTATAGAATTCACACTGAGAAGAAATGAGATATGAGGCTGAGAAGGCAGAAAAACAATCCAGTATTGTGGGATCTTGTGTGTCATGCTGATGAGTTTTAATTTATTCTGAAGATAATAAGCTACCACAGTAAGGAATTAAGTAGAGAGCCCATGAATAGATTTGTGGAGTTTGGTGAAAGATTACCCTGTCAGGAGAGTGGGTGGTCAACTGAAGGGGAACATGCTATTAATGCAGAAATGAGTTATCAGCCCATTGTGATAACTCTGGCAATACAAGATATATCAGTTAGGATCTGTATGTTTCAAATGAGAGAAATCCCTAGTCAAATTTAGCTAATCAACATATAAACTTATTGGCTCATGTAATGAAAATAGTAGCATGGGCTTCAAGTATGGCTTAATGCAGGGTCCCCAGATCCATTTTTCTGCTCTTCCCTTGGCTATGCTTCATTCTCTGGCTGGCTTCCCCCACAGTGGTAAATTAATCCAAGGTTAATATCATCAGTACAATATTCCAGAAATAATCTCCTTGCATCTCTTTGGCAAAATGAATCACGTGCTCTTGATTCAACCTTTTGTCTCAGAATGTGAAAAGCTAGGTTCCTGATCCAATTACTAGGGTAAAGTGTAAATATATATATATAGAATTACCACTGGATTGACCAAACGTACCCCTGAATCTGGGGATTGGAATAGCTTCCCCTGAATTTTCATGTAAAGGTGAACTGTACATAAATTCACAAGATTTAGATCACTACTAGGGAGAGAAAAGTAGTGCTCAGGATGCAGCAATCAAGTCCTAGGATGGTGATGACCTGAGACATGTCAGGAGTGAAGTAAAGCAGAGGATAGAGAAATGTTAAAGAGACAGAAGGATCAAGATTCAGCTATTCACTGCATGTGGGAGGCAGAGAAAGGGAATTGAGAAAGAGTGTTCACCTTTCAGACACAGATAACTAGAGTCACTGGAGGATAAGCATATTTTGAAGCAGAGATAATGAGTTGACTCTTGATCATGTTAGTTGGCCCTGACTCTTAACTAGTCAAGTGATGTCTACAGATTAGTTGTATGGTTAAGACTAACTCACAGGGAATGGGACAAGAAATTAAGATTAAGAGCATGATGGGATCGTAGACGGAATCCACAAGTGACAGGGTTACGTGAGAAAAGCAGCTTCGGGACATGTTATGATAAAATTGTTTTTAAGAGACATGATGACTACAAGAGGGCAAATCTAACCTCAGAGATAATGGAGATCCTACTAGCCTCTGAGAATTCTCGCTCCATCTTCAGACCAAGGAGTTCCAGCTGAGTGACTGAGGGAGTTGATAAGCAGCTTTGTCATCTCCTTTTAGTGTTTCTTCAAATGAGCTAAAATGCACTGTAGCTGCCATGGGTGCCTGCCCTCTGGGAGTTTACAATGTTAGGCAAGTGTTCAGTGTATTTAGGATATGAACTGTGTCTGAAAATATGCCCTCATCATAAAAGAGAAGCAATGGATTTCTAGTGTCCAGAAATATCATAGGGCTGACTGGAATTTGACTTATATTTGATAATATGTAGCTTGTCAGGGTATTAAATATTACAGAGGTAGCTCATCACTGCAGATTAATGAAGTCACCAGATTCATTTAGAAAGCAATTGAGTGACTAATTTTAATTAGAAATTTGATTGCTACTATTGAAATGAAACAAGAGGAACTTGTACCCCTCACCCATAAATGTTTTTCCCGTTGGAACAACAATTACTATGTCAATCTTTAGTTCATTAGTGGGCCTTTGCTAAGATTAGACGATTTCCAAAGAATAGATTATTTTAAGCAGAGAATACAAGGTAGCAGGACTTCAATCAGAAAATTCCTGGAATCAGAAAGACAGGATTAAAAAATGAAATTTTCTGAAACTGAGATAATATAGTGAAAGAGTATATAAATAGATAGCATTAATTGTCCTCCGAAGAAATAAGATTTTTCCAAGGAATATAATTACAAGTATGATACTAACAGGTTGGGATGTTTTCCTCAGGTTGGCAAGGAGTCAAAGAAGAAATCCATTTAAAAACAAAGAAGTATGAAAACCTGAAAATGTTTACCATGAAATTTTGTAATGAGGTAAGATGTTGATTAGCATGTGTTTTTAGAAATGAGAGACAAATAGAAAATGTCATTTGTCAGATCTTATTCTCACATGGAGAGGGAGAGACAGAAAAGGAGAGTAAGAGGGAAGAGGAGATAGAGAGACTACACACACACATATGGGAAGTAGGCATTTTCCTTATCAAACTGTCACACTCTAGAATAATGACCAATCTGCGGGCTCTCCCTGGACTGTAACATTTATGTCTAATTATAATCTGTTTATCTCTAATTTGGCTTCCCAGGCATCCCAGGACTTGATGAGGGTAGAAAAGGGAAGAGTCATGACTAAAAGCCTAACAATATCAAAATATAATTTTATGTATTAATACTTTACACATAATTCGCACAATACTTTGTACAATATCTGCCTCCCAAGAAACCTGTGTGCAGATCAAGAAACAACAGCTAGAACCCCACATGGAACAACAGACTGTTTCAAAATTGGGAAAGGAGTACATCAAGGCTGTATATTGTCCCCCTGCTTATTTAACTTCTATGCAGAGTACATCATGCACAATTCTGGGCTGCAAGAAGCACAAGCTGGAATCAAGAGAAATATCAATAACCTCAGATATGCTGATGATACCATCCTAATGACAGAAAACTAAGAGGAACTAGAGTCCCTTGATGAAGGTGAAAGAGGAGAATGAAAAAGTTGGCCTAAAACTCAACATTCAAAAAACTAAGATCATGGCATCTGGTCCCATCACTTCATGGCAAATAGATGGGTAAAAAAATGTAAACAGTGACAGACTTTATTTTGTTGGGCTTCAAAATCACTGCGGATGGTGACTGCAGACATGAAATTAAAAGAAACTTGCTGCTTGGAAGAAAAGCTATGACAAAACTAGACAGCATAGGGACACATGCACACCCATGGCTGATTCAAGTAAACATATGGCAAAACCCACCACAATATTGTAATTAGCCTCCAATTAAAATTAATTAAGTAAAAAATAAAAAGCACACATTACTTTCCTGACAAAGGTCCATATAATAAAGCTATGGTTTCTCAAGTAGTCATGTACAGATGTGAGAACTGTGGTGTTGGATAAGACTCTTGAGAGTCCCTTGGACTGCAAGGAGATCAAACCACTCAAGCTTGATGACTCAAGCACGTAACTTTAATTATGCTCTTTATTTCTAATCGAATGCCACTGCTGATCTGACAGGAGGTATCAGTTGGCAACCCAAAGGTTGAGGATCCCTGTTCCAGAATCTTTTGGAAATGATTTTTTAAAAAGCTTTTTACCCATTCACTTTTTCATTTACAAGATTTTAAGTAAGGTATCCACAGTGGACATTTCATTACAGTTGCCACATACACAGCTTCCCAGTTCACTTTATCCACAGATTTTTCTAAATCCAAGCAGAATGATCAGATCAGGAACACTGCCCTGCACAAATTCCATGGGCATTGTGATGTATTTAAGTAGTGTTCTCTGAGGACTTCCAACACTTTACTTTGGAAGAGGCTCTAGCCAAATTTCAAGGAAACAAATTATTTCTTTTTGGATGTAAAAATGCAAACGTTATGGCTGCTTTGGAGAATTAATAAAACGGAGGTTTACTTTGAGAGGAGATTAGATTTTCATAGTAGTAGCTTTGTCATTATTCTTAAACTCATCGCCAAAGACTTTCACTTGAATGTTTTCCTTGTGATGGAAAAGTGTTTTTAAGTTGTTTCTATGTCTCCTTTATAAAGGTACCAGGGAAGTTCTAACCCAAGTTAGAGAGAACATAAAGAAGATACAAATCTGATCATGCTGCAACTATTCTAGCCATGGATGGACATGGGAAAATGTACAACTTATCTCACAAGACCATCCTGGTATTAATACATATGGTCTCTTTATAGTCTTTTTCACTGCAGTTGAATGGTGGTTAAAGGTAATTCCATTCTATTTGCTCAGGTCAAAAAGCTTGGAGTAATTCCTAACTATTTTCTCTCTGTCACATCCAATACCTAGTTCAACAATAAATTATATAATCTCCAGCTACCATTTAAATCTCCACATGAGTTTTCTGGACATAGATTTGCTTTCTGACCTCAGACACAACTGAAGCCACTGTATACAGGACCACCAGAGTTAGATGACTCATGTCTCTTTCCTCTGATTTTACTCACTGGGTCAAATATTCTCTTGTAACAACTTAGTAATGGAACCAGGAACACATGGCTTGAAAGATGGGTTGAAGTAAGCATGTAAAGAACAAGTAAATCGGATACTATAGGAGCTATTCCAGGCTATGAAAGAACATGGAAATGTCTCTTATTCATTCCGTAAAACCAGCCTAGTGTCAATACAGGTTGGATACTAGAAGCCCAGAACCAATGCTTACAGATCTAGTGTGGGTCATGACGCTTGGGAATGCTGCCTGTATCTCCTGATGCCTCTCCCACCCACACTTCCACCTCAACCTCAGAGATTGTCTCTTGTAAGAACTCATGTCAGAAACTCTGGGAAGGCTTTTGGTTTCCTGATATAGAAACTCCCCTTCCTCTTTCTTTCTTCTCCTTTTCTCTGGATCACAGATATGAGGTAATTCTCTACAAGATTGCTATCTTTGATTATATCACTTTTATTTTTCCATCCCAATAAAATCTAAGGTCAATGTTACCAGGTAGATTATAATACATGCATGTAAAGATTTGTCTTGTCACCTGAGCAACTCACTCAAGTGAGACAACTACCAATCCCTAGATTACTAAAATAGATTTTTTTCTATATTATTCAGTAGATTCAATCATCTGTAGTAATTTGGTGTACTCATCAAATCAATGTTTGGGGTGAAGACATAAATTTAGTCACCATGATTCTAAAGCCAAATAGATTTAAATAGCAATTAGTTTGCATACTGACTATTATTTTTTTCTTCTTTCTTACTTTGATTTCTGTTCCACTAACCCCAACGGAATATAAAATACTCTGGAGCCATCCATGTATAAATCTGAATCGACAGGTCTTCTAAACTTGGAGCCTAGCTCATGTGTCACTTGAAAACTCAGCAGATCTCTTCTTTTATCTCCTTTGTGTGAGAGTCCCTATAATGATAAGAAGATACAGCAAATGTTGTCATTATTAAAGTTGATAATATCTCTTAGCAGCTCTCTCTGAGCAAGTATGGACTGAGACATTACCTAACTTCCATGGTAGTGAGTGACATGAGAGTAGTAAAAATGTTGATGATCAAAATATGTGTGCCTTGTTTTATTTTATCCTAGACTCCAAGTTGCCTGGCTTCAAAATGAATGTACCCCTATCCCTATCACCATTACTTTATAACATTCTCTCTGCCTCTAGGGGGTTTTGGTAGTACTTCTCACTATCTGAACATATATGTGTGACGTACAAATATACATATACACATATATATTTGTTTACTTGTTTTTCAGTCGTTTTACCATAAAAATGTATCTTCCATGAAGGCTGAAATACCTAGAATATTATGTAATATATTTCTTCTTTCCCTACAGATTATGTCTAGCTTTATATACAAAAACTATTTTGATTGAACTTTGCATTTCTCTCACCTTCCTTTTATCCTTGTAATCTATGGAAGGAAACGAGACTTATTTGGAGTATATATCATGTACTAAATATTGTAGAAGGCAACTTCATATCTAAATTCATTTAATATTCCTAGCTATTCTATAATTTAGGGTAGCTAAATCATTATCCTTATTATCACCAATAAAAAACACTGACATTTCTGTTTCACAAATGGAAAACTGTGAGTTAAAAAGAAAATTCTTACACAAGATAATGATAAAGCCAAATTTTATATTGAGATCTCAGTTCTCAGATGATGATTCTAATGATATTAATGATCATGTTAGTGATACATTATATTTCTCCAGTATTTTATGTGTCAGACTCTTTGCTAGATTCTTAACTAACATTACCTCTTTAATACTAAAAATATTAGTCACATCTTATATATATGCTAGGCACTGTTCTAAACAGTCTAGGTTATTACCTAATTTAATCCTCACAAAGTCCCTATGAAACTGCAGCAGAAATTGTTAAGTGAAGTCGTTCAGTCGTGTCCAACTCTTTGCGACCCCATGGACTATAGCCTACCAGGCTCCTCTGTCCATGGGATTTTCCAGGCAAGAGTACTGGAGTGGGTTGCCATTTCCTTCTCCAGGGGATTTTCCAATCCAGGGATCAAGCCCAGGTCTCCCGCATTGCAGGCAAATGCTTTACCATCTGAGCCACCAGGGAAGAGAGAAATTGTTAGCTGACAACTAAAATAATTTCTTTTCCTCCTTGACAGTAATCAAGACTGCAGTCTTCCAAGCTATTAGATAAGAGAATATAACTGAGACGTAATCAATGGATTGTGGGTGGAGATGATGTAAACCTCATTCAGGCTCAAGCCATAAGAATTACTCACATGATCTTTCATTTCCTGATTAGCGGAATGGACGTGACCCCCCAAGGCAAATTTGGAAATGGTGTGCTGAAGATGCTTAAGTTGCCACAGCTTGAGCCTCTGAACGATGATGTGAACCAGAGACCCACCCCAGCCCCACATCTCCATCTTATGTTGCCTAGATACACAGTGAACTGCTCATCTATTAGATAAGCTGCTGAATTTGGATGGTGTTTTTCTTATAGGAATTACCTTATTTCTGTGTTAAGTACTGTTTTTATCCACATTTCATAACCAATGAAAATGAGGCATTGAGAATTTAAGTAACTTAGAAGTATAGTTTATTAACACAGGTTTGAACTGCACAGGTACACATATATGTAGATATATTTTCATTTCACAGATCCTTAAGTTAACTAAGTGTGTGGGAAATTTTGCCCTTGATTACAGATCACAATGTATGGAATAAAAAGACGTAGGGTTTGAGACCTGAATCTATCCCACCTGTTTCAGCTTCTTGCCCTTGAGTGAGTCACTCATCATACCCTTGGTTTTTGAGACAGAGACAGCAGTCTGTATTTTTTCTTTTTATTTGACTGTGTGGGAGTCAGCACCCCTAACCTCCAAGTTGTTCAAGGGTCAACTGTAGTTATCACCACTTCTAAAAAAGGAAACTGAGTCTCCGTGAAGTTGACAATTTGGTCATACTATATAAGTCAGGTTCAGTTAACAAAATACAACCCACATTATGATGTTCAATAAGGGATATTTAACAAGAAGAACTACTCACTAAAAGGCTGGAGATGCCGACAGGGAAAATAGGATACAGTGAGGCAACACAGAGCAGGAACAGAAGGAGGACACTACCAGTTTCGAAGACTGGAAAGACAAAGTAGGTAATGTCATTATTGGGCTATGGTGGTCCGGTGTAAGCTAGAACCAATATCCTTCAATAACTGGGAAATATGAAGAGAGAATGACGGCCAGTGTTCTATACAAAGCAGAGACACCAGGAGAGAAAGAGCCCAACTTCTTTCTCATCTGCAGGCTTCTCCCCACGCCTTCCATTATTTGATCCTAGCTAGACTCCAATTAGCAAAAGAGCATGTGAAATGCAGTTTGCCTAAGCCAGTGCTCTGCAATACAGAATGGAACAGAGGAAGCAAAAGGAATGGATCTAAGAGCAAATAGGCAAGGGACTAGAATATAAACTAAGGGCTCACAGTGCAAACCTGTCATTGAAACTCAGGCCTATATACCTCCCAAGACACATCTAGACCTAGTCTTTCTAATATGCTATGCTCTCTTTGAAGTGAGCATAGCTCTTTCTTTGTATATAGTATATCTTAAATAAATGTTTCCTTTCATTGCTTGTACCATTTAAAAATTATTTAATTCAGAGCATAGAGAGAATCTGTCTTAAAACAGAAGGCAAGTAAGTAATTCGCTATCTTTCTACCACCTCTCCAGATAATTCTAGATAAACATTAAACAATTGTATGGATGTCAGAAGATGTCACCATGATAATAACAAGCAGCCCAACATGATGATGTTTGTAATGGGCTGTGCTGTTGGACAAATCTGGTTTTAACCATCTGTGAATCACACCTACCAACTAATTGGGAATAAAATTATTTAACTTTATTGAACCTTAGTTCCTTTACCTGTGACATGGGGATATGCATACCAACAGTTCATAGCTGCATTCATACCAGAATTTATGAGGAATAAATTAAGTTATATATATATATAAAACCTCATTAAGTTCCTGACGAGCAGTCAATCCAGTAGTGACTATTGTTGTAGCTGCGGCTGTTGGTATCAAGTCATTTGGTAACTAAAGACTGCTAGAATTGGGGTGAAATGGAATGCAGTTTTGAGCAAACCACAATTCCTTCAAGATAATCAGCACATTCAGCTAAAATTCAAAGCATGCAAAACGTCAGGGTTTTTGGCTAGATAGACTCCCTCAAGTGACATGCTACAAACCCTTGGCATTTTGACAGATTTGAAAAAATATATATTTATTTTAGACATTGAAGCTTCAAAATTCATTTTAGTTCACTCTAGTCATAGTACTTCAGAATAATTTCATCATCTGCACTGAACCCTCAACAGAAAATGAATTTAAAGTGACGACATTCTAATGGAACAGTAAAGAAGTTTATATAAGCACATTGAAGAGGTTATCAAGAACTTAGGTCAATTTAAATTATTTTGTTATTTTTTTTCACTTGGGACTGGAAAGCAATATTAGGTTAAAATTCTTATCTATGTGTTTGTTAGCCATTTTTATGTCTTCTTTGGAGAAATGTCTGTTAAGTTCTTTGGCCCACTTTTTGATTGGGTCGTTTATTTTCCTAGAATGGAGCTGCAGGAGTTGCTTGTATATTTTTGAGATTAATTGTTTGTCTGTTGCTTCATTGGCTATTATTTTCTCCCATTCTGAAGGCTTATAGTTTCCTTTGTTGGAAACTATATTGTTTATAGTTTCCTTTGTTGTGCAGAAGCTTTTAATTTTAATTAGGTCCCATTTGTTTATTCGTGCTTTTATTTCCAATATTCTGGGAGGTGGGTCATGGAGTATCCCGCTTTGGTTTATGTCAGAGAGTGTTTTCCCAATGTTATCCTCTAGGAGTCTTATAGTTTCTGCTCTTATGCTTAGATCTTTGATCCATTTTGAGTTTATCTTTGTGTATGGTGTTAGAAAGTGTTCTAGTTTCATTCTTTTACAAGTGGCTGTCCAGTTTTCCCAGCACCACTTGTTAAAGAGGTTGTCTTTTCTCCATTGTATATTCTTGCCTCCTTTGTCAAAGATAAGGTGTCCATAGATGCGTGGATTTATCTCTGGGCTTTCTATTTTGTTCCATTGATCTATATTTCTGTCTTTGTGCCAGTACCATACTGTCTTAATGACTGTGGATTTGTAGTATAGCCTAAAGTCAGGTAGGTTGATTCCTCCAGTTCCATTCTTCTTTCTCAAGATTGCTTTGGCTATACGAGGTTTTTTGTATTTCCATACAAATTGTGAAATTATTTGTTCTAATTCTCTGAAAAAGACCTCTGGTATATGCTTCCACTGGCATGCCAAGGCTGGGATTCTCTGTGTCAAATGAATTTTAAGTGATAAATTCCCTAAGATAGAAAGCAGATATGTGATCATTCATAGGAATAAATTGGCAGATACACTTTTTCTTATTTTGACCCGAATGTAAATTTAATCTGAATATTGATAAGAAGTGATTGTTGGAATCCCCAAGAACAAGTGAATTCAAGTCTGATTCCAAGCGTACAGAAGCATCATTATTAACTTCCTATTCTTAGAGACTTTTATAGTCTCATCACCACAATAAATTATTTTGCCTTAAGGTATGCTGTTAGACATAAAAATAATTTTCTTTTTCCCATTCTGCATTGTATCTGCTGGTGAGTTGAGTTAAACTCACATGCCATTTTTGACAAGATCATATGCTAACTAAACTATAAATTCACACTTATCTACCCTGAACATTGACCCACAGTGTACATCACTCTGAAGCCAAGGCCATTCTGGTTTAAGGAAGAGGAAGACATAAGGGAAAGAAGAAGCAAGACTAAGAGAGAATTTCAGAGTACTCAGAACTGAACAAGTCTCGGCAGCCTCCTAGCCAGTAGGACAGCCTCTGCACCCGTGGTCCTTCACCAAATGGAAAACTTTAAAATACCCCTGGTGGTGGGGGTGGTTCAGTCGCTAAGTCGCATCGACTCTTACAACCTCATGAACTGTGGCCTGCCAGGCTTCTCTGTCCATGGGATCCTCTAGGCAATAATACTGGAGAGGGTTGCCACATCCTTCTCCATAAAATACCCCTGGAAGCTAGCATTTTCCTATTTTTGATTTTTCCTTTATTGAGATTAATGACTTAGAATTGGGTATATGGTTAATTAGGGCCACTAATATCCTCTCAAAAGATGATATGAAGAAATAGTCAACACCTTCATAAAGGGGCTTCCCCACATCTCCTCACTGTCTCTAGAACTAGAGTGTCCACTGTATTTCGTTTCAAGTTTAGTGTACTATCACACCCCCATTAACTGAAGGGAACAGAAATACTGCGCTAGAACCTTACAGATGGTTCACTTATTCTCCAGAAAATATTTATTGAGCAACTGCTATATGTCAGGCACAGTCCTAGTTTTGGTGGTGGCGGTGGTTTAGTCACCAAGTCATTTCAGACTCTCTGTGACTCCCTTGGACTGCAGCCTGCTGGGTGGCTCCTCTGTCCATGGGATTCTCCAGGCAAGAATACTGGAGTGGGTTGCCATTTCCTTCTCCAAGGGATCTTCCTGACCCAGGGATTGAACAGGCATCTCCTGCGTCTCCTGTGTTGGCACACAGAATCTTTACCTGAGCCACCTGGGAAGCCCACATGTCAGGCACAGTCCTAGATCTAGGGATGGCTATAGCAATGATCAGACAGACAAAATTACTACTCTTGTTGAGTCTGTGTTCTAGTGGGGGAATGAGATAATAAACAAGTGAAATACCAGCATCACCCTGGCATTTGTGAAAGTGCTGGGATCTGAGAGCCAGTCTTGTGATGGATATAGTGATTTAAAACATCAGTCTCAAGGCACTTGCAGAAAAATGACCTTGTTCATTTGACTGTTAGAAAATTGGCAGTAATACATGAACATTTGCTGGACAATGTCCTGGCTCATTTCAAGATAGACTTCTTAGAGAACAGGTCTTGGAGCATGACTAGAAAATTTTCTCACTCAATCAGTGAGCTGGCCAACTCTGGTCAGCCATTCTTAGTCTTCTATTTCAGTGTGACTCCTGGGTTCTTGCATGGCACTTCTCAAAGTGACCTTATCCCTGCCTGGACCTATCTAACTATGAGACTTGGTGGGTCTGACATAACCTAGCCTGTGATGAGCAGCTGAGTTCACATGCTTGCTTAATGGCTCATGGTCAGAGCTCTACATTATCAGGACTGAGTAGGACGACATGAGTAGTTTATTGCCTGGTATGCAGTGCATTGCTGCAGGTGGCTGGATCTTGCTTCAGAACACTGGAGGGTTATGCTGTGATTTTTGCACTGCATCTTGCCATGAACTCTACCTAGTATCTTCTTTCCAATCACAGATATTTATAACACTGCATTTCCCATCCAGATATATATCTTCAATATATCCTGTATCAGCTAAAGAGCTTTACTGCTCTATAATCATTAATAGCTAATAGCCTTTCTAATTAGGTGGCAAATGCGTCAAAGGCATACATATAAAATATGTGCTTCCAGAATGCAGAGGCATTTACCAAGTGTTATGCTTCCTTCTTAGTGGTGGAAAGTCCAAAATAAAATGACTTATCCCTTGATGTACAGGGGTGATTCTGGCATGCCCCAGAATACTGAACCTCTAAAAACTTCAATGATTTGTCAACACACTAAGACTTTGTAAGATTTACCTTCCAGCCTCTTTTTACATAGAGGAGTATTTCTAATGTACTTGCCATGTCTTTCTTATCTGGTTTTATATATATATATATATATATATATATATATATATAATGCCTCTAATTCAGTGAACTAAAATGTCATTCTGCTCAGACAACCCAGGTCCCTCTGGATAACATTATGACAGGCCCAGAGTGTTGTCACAGTCCTGGGGCAAAAATCATGAAAGTAAAATGCTGTCTATCCCATGTAAAGGCAAACTGCTTGCATTCCTTCTTCCTGATAAAAACAGGGAGGGAAATGCATTTGAAACATCAGTGGACACACACCATGGTAAGTGTATGAGGCAGCAGTAATTTGCTCTTACAAAGATACCACATCTGGCCCAGCAGCCACAATCGGGACTAGTTCTTTAAATTGATGATAGCTCACTATCATGCCACAGGCCTTGTTTTTCTGAATGATAAGAATGGTGAATTAATTGCTAAATATAATGGGATCACCAAACCTGCAACCTTAAATGCATTAAGGTGGGCACTATTTCTACCATTTTCCCTTCAGGGTGAGGCTATTACTGTTTTCTGTTGTTATTTTCTTTCCTGGAGTGAAGGATTTCCAGAGCATTCCAATTGGATTTCCTGCATAGACTAGTTCAGGAACTAAAATGGGGAACTCTGCCAACTACCAAGTAGGTCCATTCTAGTATGCATTTGGGGATAATGAATTAACTACTATGTGAATCTGTGAAACCAGAAATCTATGAACAGGTTTTAGACTAGAATTCCACTTTTACCTGGAAACCATACATCCCCACTGTTATACAAGCGAGCTCTGATAGCACTGAGTCACGAGACATCAGTGTCAGCTTAGACCCTATGTTCAGTTGTTCTTAAAACGACTGGATATTGCCCTTTATCTCAGTATATGGATAGCTAAGTAAATGTAGATGCCATTGAGAAAGAACAGAGGAAATCATTACTATGCATATTACTGTTTCATTGCAGGGTCCTTCTTCCTGGTGATGCAATATCTGCTTCAGTCATTGAGTTACAGGTTTGAAAAAGGGCTCATGTTCAGAAACCATGCAAAAGATTGTGACTTCTAGTAGGAAGATTTCCATTCACCTTCCTCATAATCCATCTTTGATTTCTTCTGTTTGAATAAATTGAACAACTCCCTTATTGGCTGCCCATTTATTTTCCCTTGGGGATGCCAAGTTCTATTAATCATCACTCCATCTCCTTGCAAGTCAAGCCCCTTTTGATGTTACTCTGACAATCCACTCATGATAATTGCACTCATTTTGTTTCTTATGATCAAATGCCTCCACCTGGCATTATTATTATTCCGAGGTCTATTATTCTGAGATCCTATTATCCCCATTGTTATTGGGGAAGCTAGCTCTTTAATGGCTTCTCCTGGTGTCAGTCTTGGACTACAGAGGACAGCTACAGCTGAGGTTCTCAGTGATGCTGGTCATCCTCTCACATGCATAATTATTTTGCTTTGCTAAATGCAGTTGACTCTGGACTTTTCCACACACCATGGTGGCTGGTGACTTTCCAACCCTATAGTCACTTTAATTTGCCCACTTTTTTGAAACTGTGGATATCCTTTTCCACCGTTGAACCTTTCTTCTCAACTTAGTGCAAGCCATTGCCTTCTCCAGACTTTCAAGAGCCATCCTAGCAGGAAGTAAGAAACATCACCAAGATCTCTGCCTTGATAAGAAATCGTGTATCAGGTGAGAGTATCCTTGCATTGATAAGCACTCTTTATTCAACCGAGAGGCTATCCAATTATTAACCCATGAATCTCGAGCTCTCTGTGGGTGATGAGTCCATGCCAGTTGGAAGCAGAAAATTCATGAAGCACATGTAGGAGGTTTTAATGGCATGGCTTGAGAGTCATACTAGTCACTTCTGCTCACATTGCTTTAGCTCAAATTCACCACAGCTCACTGTAAAGGGAACTGGGAGATACAGTTCAACTTTGTGCCCAAGAAGAAGAGAGTACTGCTCTTTGTGAGCAGTTAGCATTCCTATTCCTTACTATAATTGCATAGCCCAATATTCCCAAGATGCCTATGAACTAACCCAGAGCACAAGGCTAGGTATATGCAGGTTCTATAGGACTTTGAGCCTTTTGCTTGTAATCCACATGTAGTCCCCTGATGAGCCAATGTGGACCTCAGAAAAGGAATCATTTTTATCAATATTACATAAACTGAATAAAGTCTAATAGCTTTTATAGCTTTCCTAGCTCCTTTCTATAGAAGCCTGACTTCAAACCTGATCTTCTGTATATGCCAAGGGCAATTGTGAGGAAAGTCTAGAACAAAGAAGAGCAAATTAGTCAGGGAGGGACAGAATACATGGGAGAGAGAGAGATGGAGAGAGGGGAATAGAGCAAGGGAAAGGAGGAAAAAAAGAAGAGAGGGACAGAAAGAAAGAACTTTTGTCCAGTGCTTAGAGCTAGGAGGCAACTCATATATAAGCCGTTCTCAAGATTGAGTCCATATTTGCCATTAACTATATGAGGATGAGTCAGAGAGGAAAGAAAGAAAGAAAAAAATAAAAAGGCAGACGATTGCTGCTAGGGTCCAGAAGATTCAACTTCTTTGCTTAGCACAGTGAAAACACCAGCGTCTTAGAAACAGGATTTGATAAAATATCCTTTACCTTAAAATTGACTTCTCCTATGGAATGAAGAGGGAAAAGGTATCAGGTCCTCCAAAGGGCACAGCTGAACTGCAAAAGGCAGACAATAAGAAAATGATCAATATCAGTGAATTTGCCTACCACTGTCTTCTCTTAGGTAAAAAAGCCAGAAACGTCATCATTATTCTTTAATATTTGTGTGGCCTCTAAAAAACCAAATTTGTTTTTATGATTATGCATTGCTTGCAATATAAGCTCTTGTTAATGGTTTTTCAAATATGCCCTCAAAGAAGAAAACTTCAACAGTGGAAAGTTAATTGATTAAAAAATATTTAAAATTTTAAAATGTTCTCTTACTAGAAATTACTTTGTCAATGGTGATAAGAATACAGTGAAAATGGCATGTTTATGTTAATATGCATGAGGGTGTTATGTTGATATAGTACAATTTGCAAGCTGTATCAAGAGTTTCAAAATTATTCACATCCTTTGAACTGACCTTCTCACTTCTAGGTCATTTATCTTAAAAGAAAAAATAAAAATGTACTTAAGAACATATAGATTTAAGTATATATCAAAAACTCATTTATACATTTTTATTATTCAAAAAAATGCATTCTAATGGGACAAAAGTAGGAAATATTGGGAGAGGTACATAAATTTACACCAGCTAAAATCTCACTTTCCAGAAGTAACCACATTTTCTTGCCTATTCTTCCAAAAGAATGTTCTAGGCAACATATAGCATACTACACATTTTCTTCAATAATGCTTTTTCCACTTAACAGAAAGCAATTTTCCTCAACTTCTTAGCAGTATACATAAATTTACATTATTTTATTTAGGAACCACACTGCTTTCTCCTGTATCGTCATAACAAAATGTTTTCACAAACCAGTGTAATTGGACATTTAGGTAGCTTTTGATTGTTCATGAAAATATAGAAAATAGTCCTTCAGATGAATTTCAAGAATTAAAAGTACTCAATATTCAGGGTCTTTGATATATATTGGCAAAATACCTTCTAGGGAAGTTGTACCAACTTACAATTCCGCTTTGTGTTTAGAAGTACGGGTTTTCCCACAGTCATGGTAATACAAGGTGTTCTAACTATTTTAAACTTTGTAGGTATAACAGGGGAAATGATCCATTGCTGTTTTAATTTGTATATTGTTTATTACTAGCATATGTGAATATTTTAAGTGATGGTCATATTTTCTATAGTGAATGATCTACACATAAAATTTAAACCATCTTTATAACTTTGTTTTATTATTGATTTCTAAAATGTTTTAGGTAGTTTTGTTTGCTATTTCTCCTTAAAATTTACCAATTATTTCCTTTGTGGTTTCTGCTTTGTTTTCTTGCTTAGAAAGATCCTTTACATGAAGATTATATAAATATTTACCCATATACATTTCTTGCATTTTATGATACCATTTTAAATATTAAATCATTAATCCATCAGGACTTTATTTAGAATTAAGGTCAGAAGTGGGCTTTAACTTGGGGTTGTCCATTTTGAGGGGATGGTTTGGGGAAGTCTTTTTATTCCCCACTAGTGTGAAATGCTATCATTATTTTAGTCTTAACTGGAAATAACTTAAATGTCCCACAATAAAAGATAACTAAATCATCTACCCAATAGCATATTGAGATATAATTAAATATTACATTTATAATATAATTTAATTGTAATATCATTAAAAGTGCTTTTATCTTACAATAAGTGAATAGGAGCAGGAGAAGCAAGAAACTGAATTCTATAATTGGGAGGCTTACAACTGTATTTTTTCAAATATTCAAAATTTTACATTTGTAAAAAATTTAAAAATACACACACATTAAAAAGTGATTATTTTCATGGATTAAAAATGTGGCAGGGTCATAATTTCCCTGCTTTCAGGCTTTACACTTTCTTTTTTTCGAGCATGCACAGGTGGTGCTACTAATAGAGAACCCACCTGCTAATGCAGGAGATTCAAGAGATGCAGGTTCAATCCCTGAGTTGGGAAGGTATCCCGAAGGTGGGCATGGCAACCCACCCCAATATTCTTGCCTCGAGAATCCAATGGACAGAAGAGCCTGGTGGGCTATGGTCCATAGGGTCACAAATAGTCAGACACGACTGAAGCGACTTAGCACATACTCTTCTTGGAGTTAAAAAAAATACTTACATTTTCTTTACAAATATAATCAGTATACATTCTCTATCTTTAGGGAAAAATATCTCAAAAATGTGAATTAAAGGATCTGGAATTTTCACCAAAGGATGGAATTCAGACATTATGGTATCTCTTTCACTACTATGAGAGTTTCTGTGCTAACATACTATCACAGAGGATGAATTAGTCAGAATTTTCCAATGCATGTCAGCACCTCTGAACCTTTTCCCCTAACCACAACCATTTATTCTAAGGGGCTCCCATTTCACTCTATTATGGAAAGCTTGGTTGCCTGCTCAAGGTCTGAGGGGGTCAATTTGCTGTAGAAAATCGATTAGGTACCATCCCTACAGAGTACTTAAGTTCTGAAGGAGCTTTAAATGAGCTTGTATGGAATTGTTCACAAGGTGGCTTTAAAAGGATACCCACTTTGAGAAATCGTCAGTACTGGAAATGGTATTGATCTGTGCTGAGCAACAATTCACTGAAATTGCATAAGAAACTTGTACACCTGTGAGTGTGGTCAAGAAAAAGAGAAACAACAAAACCAGAAAGTACCTCTTAAACCAGATATAATGTTCTGCTCTACCCAGAGAAAGATTGTGAGGCAAAACCCAAATCTATAGTGCAGAAGTCTGCACTGAGATGTTTTTTCTTTTTTCCCATTAACACATTTTCAATGCTTGCCACTATTTATGGAAGGGCAATAAAATGGCCACATTACCTCATGGTCAAATTCACCCACTTCTTCACTCCATGTGGAGGAAAAGTGATCTCTATATGCCCCCAGTCAACAGAGATTCTCACTCTCAAGTCTCTGGGGAAGAAGAAATGTTTCCTTTGCTTTCTACATTATAATTTACAAAAAAGTAAAAACGAAGTAAAAGTGAAAGTCGCTCAGTCATGTCTGACTCTTTGCAACTCCATGAACTATACAGTCCCTGGAATTCTCCAGGCCAGAATACTGGAGTGGGTAGCCTTTCCCTTCTAAATCAGTTGAATATTCCACTTCGTAAGAGGCCATTGATTGAATTTTCCTCTTCCTAAAACTAGCACACATCCTCCCCAATCCCCCCTAATTGTCTTTGACATCTCCTGGCCACGGCAGAGCTCAACCTTCTCTGTTTTCCTCTTCTATACATCCTTACACGGTCTTCAGAAAGCACCGCAATGGCCTCTTTATCTGAGCACCAGTGATGAATGTGTGCTCGTTATGTCCTGGCTCCCAGACATGAATTTTAGTGTGGAACTTTGTGCTGAATCTCCACATGGGAGACTTCGTTTCTTGGTGCCCTCAAAGAATCCACTCTGGCCAACTACCACTCCTATTTAATCAGACTTGAGAGGTGGCTCATCAGTCTTCCAAATGAAAAGCTTTGTATATTTTCTCATGAGACAGTCAACCTCCTGGGACTCTGCTTGGAGATGAAAGGGTTGGAGTAATATTCTAAACTTCATTTTGATGAAACACTGGATGTAAAAGCAAAGTGGGAAGATAGTGATTTGCTTAAAATGAAGGCTTTACAATGCTCCTCCCACAAAAGCCTTGGAGGAGAAATCAAGAAAACAGTTCCACTTTACACTGGGACCTACAGTAAGCTACTTACCCTCATCATGTGACTTAGTCTGCGCTTCAATAAATGAGGCAGTTGGGCTAGAGCTATGATTACCAACTATCTTCTACAGAGCCTTAGAGTTTCATAGTGGCACCTCAGGGACCAATTGAAGTATGGGGCTAGGAGAGATTGAGAAAGAAGGGCTCAGGGTCTCCTACCCCTGCATCAATCTGAGAAACAGTTAACCTTGCTAACAACTCTGTTATTTGTGTAAGCTTCCATTTGTGGGAGGAAAATTCTGATCCAAAAGTAAATAAATAAATAAAACGGAAAATGTCATATTCTATTACATCTAAAATCCTTACCACCAGCCCTTTCAGTTATTCTATATTGTGTCAATAGTCACAGTATTTCTTTACCAGCTGAGTCACCAGGGAAAGCCTGTATTTCTTAGTTGTCTTTATTTTGAAAAAAATTAGAAATTATTTAGCCTGTCTTGTTACACACACACATCTCCCTCAATCCCATTCTCTTTCTGATTTTTTCTCTCTCTCCCCTCTTCTTTCTCTTTTCTTTCTCTTTTGAGTTATTTCCTTCTGTGTAGGTGACTCATCTTAGGAAGAGAAACTGCTCAATTTATGCTCTCAAGTGAGTGCTCCCTACACAGTATAGCTGTTTTAACTTATGGTTACATCCCCTAAGATCTGCCTGAATATCCTATCTCTAAGGGTCACCACTTCTAAAAGTTTTCCTAACACCTTCACACAGAATTAATATGTTATGTCCAGCATCTTGCACACACTGAGTTCAAATAAAAGGTACAGCAGGAGTTTGCGCATGTATTAATCATATCCACCAGATCATGAGACAATCAAAAAATATAGCTTTTGGTGTTCTTTTCTCTCAGCATCAAACACAGCACTTTGGGATGGGACTGGAATCTAAATGGTATCCAATAAAAGCTTGAGATATTTTAAGACAGAAAAAGCCAGCATTTATTGAGTACTTCCCAGATATTAAGCATTATTCTAGGTGCTTTATGTGGAATATTACACTTAATTCTCACAGAAAACCTGAGAGCTAGGATTTTATCCCTTGTAGACCTTCATTGGTGGCTCAGACAGTAAAGAGTCTGCCTGGAGTGCAGGAGACCCGGCTTGGATCCCTGGCTTGGGAAGATCCCCAGGAAATGACAACCCACTCCAGTATTCTAGCCTGGAAAATCCCACGGATAGAGGAGCCTGGCAGACTGCAGTCCATGGGGGCACAAAGAGTTGGACACGACTGAGGAATCACAAAAATGACAGAATGATCTCTGTTCATTTCCAAAGCAAACCTATCAGTATCATAGCAATCCAAGTCTGCCCCAATCAGCAATACTGAAGAAGCTGAAGTTGAACAGTTCTATGAAGACCTACAAGACCTTCTAGAACTAACACCCAAAAAAGATGTCCTTTTAATTATTGGGGACTGGAATGCAAAAGTAGGAAGTCAAGAAACACCTGGAGTAACAGGCAAATTTGGGCTTGGAGTACAGAATGAACCAGGGCAAAGGCTAATAGAGTTTTGCCAAGAGAATGCACTGGTCATAGCAAACACTGTCTTCCAGCAACACAAAATAAAACTCTACACATGGACATCACCAGATGGTCAACACCAAAATCAGATTGATTATATACTTTGCAGCCAAAGATGGAGAAGCTCTATACAGTAAGCAAAAACAAGCCCAGGAGCTGACTGTGGCTCAGGTCATAAACACCTTACTGCCAGATTCAGACTTCAGTTGAAGAAAGTGGGAAAACCACTAGACCATTCAGGTATGACCTAAATCAAACCCTTTACGACTATACAGTAGAAGTGAGAAATAGATTTAAGGGACTAGATCTGATAGACAGAGTGCCTGATGAACTATGGACAGAGGTCTGTGACATTGTACAGGAGGCAGGAATTAAGACCATCCCCAAGAAAAGGAAATGCAAAAAGGCAAACTGGCTATATGAGGGGGGCATTGCAAACAGCTGTGAAAGGAAGAGAAGTGAATAGCAAAGGAGAAAAGGGAAATTATACCCATTTGAATGCAGAGTTCCAAGGAATATCAAAGAGAGATAAGAAAGCATTCCTCAGCAATCAAACCAAAGAAATAGAGAAAAACAAACAATAGGAAAGACTAGAGATCTCTTCAAGAAAATTAGAGATACCAAGGGAACATTTCATGCAAAGATGGGCTCCATAAAGGAGAGAAATGGTATGGACCTAACAGAAGCAGAAGATATTAAGAAGAAGTGGCAAGAATACACAGAAGAACTATACAAAAATGATCTTCACAACCCAGATATTCATGATGGTGTGATCACTCATACTCACCTAGAGCCAGACATCCTGGAATGTGAAGTCAAGGGAGCCTTAGGAAGCAACACTATGAATGAAGTTAGTTGAGGTGATGGAATTCCAGCTGAGCTATTTCAAATCATAAAAGATGATGCTGTGAAAGTGCTGCACTCGATATGTCAGCAAATTTGGAAAATTCAGGAGTGGCCACAGGACTGGAAAAGGTCAGTTTTCATTCCAGTCCCCAAAAAAGGCAATGCCAAAGAATGCTCAAACTACCACATAATTGCACTCATCTCATACACTAGTAAAGGAATGCTCAAAATTCTCCATGCCAAGCTTCAGCCATACATGAACCATGAACTTCAAGATGTTCAAGCTGGTTTTAGAAAAGGCAGAGGAGTCTACGGCCATACCACCCTAAACACGCCCGATCTCGTCTGATCTTGGAAGCTAAGCAGGGTCGGGCCCGGTTAGTACTTGGATGGGAGAAAAGGCAGAGGAACCAGAGATCAAACTGCCAACATCCACTGGATCATTGAAAAAGCAAGAGAGTTTCAGAAAAACATTTATTCCTACTTTATTGACTATGCCAAAGCCTTTGACTGTGTGGATCACAATAAGCTGTGGAAAATTCTGAAGGAGATGTGAATACCAGACCACCTGATCTGCGTCTTGAGAAACCTGTATGCAGGTCAGGAAGCATACAGTTAGAACTGGACATGGAACAACAGACTGGTTCCAAATAGGAAAAGGAGTATGTAAAGGCTGTATATTGTCACCCTGCTTATTTAACTTCTATGCAGAGTACATCATGAGAAACGCTGGGCTGGAGGAAGCACAAGCTGGAATCAAGATTGCCAGGAGAAACATCAATAACCTCAGATATGCTGATGACACCACCCTTGTGGCAGAAAGTGAAGAAGAACTAAAGAGCCTCTTGATGAAAGTAAAAGAGGAGAGTGAAAATGTCAGCTTAAAGTTCAATTTTAAGAAATTCAGAAAACTAAGATCATGGCATCTGGTCCCATCACTTCATGTCAAATAGATGGGGAAACAGTGGAAAGAGTGACAGACTTTATTTTCTTTGGCTCCAAAATCACTGCAGATGGTGATTGAAGCCATGAAATTAAAAGATGCTTACTCCTTGGAAGGAATGTTATGACCAACCTAGACAGCATATTAAAAAGCAGAGACATTACTTTGTCTACAAAGGTCTGTCTAGTCAAGGCTATAGTTTTTCCAGTAGTCATGTATGGATGTGAGATTTGGACGGTAACGAAAGCTGAGCGCTGAAGAACTGATGCTTTTGAACTGTGGTGTTGGAGAAGACTCTTGAGAGTTCCTTGGATTGCAAATACATCCAGCCAGTCCATCCTAAAGGAGATCAGTCCTGGGTGTTTATTAGAAGGACTGATGTTGAAGCTGAAACTCCAATACTTTAGAGTTGAAACTCCACATCTGATGCGGAGAACTGGTTCATTTGAAAAGACCCTAATGCTGGGAAAGATTGAGGGCAGAAGGAGAAGGGGACAACAGAGGATGGGGTGGTTGGATGGCATCACTGAATCAGTGGACATTGGTTTGGGTAGACCCCGGCAGTTGGTAATGCACAGGGAAGCCTGGCGTTCTCTGGTTCATGGGGTTGCAAAGTGTCAGACACTACTGAGGGACTGAACTGAACTAATGAACTGAGCAACCTCACTTTCTTTCTATTCCTTTTTAACAATAAAGGGACTGAAATTTTGTGAGGTTGTGTAAGCATAACTGTCACATGGTTAGCAAGCAGAAGAAACAGAATTCAAACACTAGCAGGCTGAATCAAGAAACCTTGCTTTTAACCACTTCACTACTCTGTCTTCTAAGAAATCAATATTCAGTGGTCTGGGTCACTACATGACTCATTTTTACTGCTGCTTGTGATCGTTGAGTGTGCCCTCTAACTTTAAGTCACATACCATAAAATACAAGTCACCTGGAAAGTTCACAGCCTCTAGCTAATAAAATCGTTTAAATAGCATTTTAGTAACCATTCCCCTGCCTCAGTAAGTATAGAATACAGAATACAGTTGACTCCTTATCTTCAAATTTAGACTCTACTAAGATCTCAAGGGCATGAATTTGAATCTTAGGAATTATTGTTCCATACATGGCTGTAGGAATTCTGGAAAAATGTGTCTGCTTATTAGATAAACAGGAGTCAGAGTGAAGTGATTCAGAAGAAATGATCCAGGAGGCTATGGATTCTGTAACCTGAGACACATGATGAGCTGCTCAAAGAACCCTACTTATCCTGGAGATGAAAAGACTTGCGTGTCAGTTCAGTTACTCATGACATATTAACATTATCAGCCCACTCACCACTGTGCTTTCAGGTCTCACTTGCTCACTTATTGATTCACTTCATTGCCTTTTTCCCTCATCCTTCAATCTCATTCCCTTCCCCCTATGGGAGCATTCTAATGTATTTAATATATCTTGGTTTTTTTTGTGGGCACTTGCAAAAATTGTATTGGTATTTGCACATGTATGTTTTCAATTCACATAAAAAGTATTAAACAGCCTGCTCTTTTGACTCAGTGCTATACCACTGAAACCCTTTCCTAGTTTGCTGTGTACTTATCTACTCTTTCTAACTGTGGTGCAATTCTTCATAACATTCATCCATCATGTTTTACCAATCCACTCTCCATATTGTGCTCTTCTGAATTTTCTCCAACTCACTGTTATCACAAGTAATCTGGAGTGAATACTCTTTTCTCTGTCCCTTATGGAACTGTAGAAGAATTTATTTGGGTCATAAATGCAGATAGATGATGATCTTCACTGAGTGTATCTAAAGGGACAACATGTACTCTGTCTGAATCATTAGTGAATCCACAATATCTACAAAGGTGCACAGTAACTCTCAATAGTGCATTTTATTCTGTCTCCAGATTGTTCAATATCCATTATTTGTTGAATAGATGAGTGAATGAGTGAGTAAGAATGAATGACTATCAACTCTTACAACTGACATTCTAGGGAAGGGAGGTAGGCAGTCAACAAATAAATACAAATGCACTTAAAAGTAATAAGGAATATCAAAAAAACAGTAGCATATGAAGAAAGAGACTGATGGAGATCCTAAATATGAGGTCAAAGAAAAGGCTTGTCATGGATTTTTGAGAAGAGATACAAATAAAGTGAGGAGGGAGCCATATGGATACCAGTGTAAAAGATTTTCAGCCAGAGGGAAAAAGAAATGAAAGGCCCTGACATAGCAATAATATTGGCTTACTCATAAGAAAGCTTAGGTATTAAGAAACAAATGAAATATCTAGATTAGAAAAAATTAGGGATAGAGCAAAAAAAAAAATTAGGATAGAATTTCGTGACATTGTACGGTAGACAGGAATCAAGACCATTCCCAAGAAAAAGAAATGCAAAAAAGCAAAATGGATGTCTGAGGAAGCCTTACAAATAACTGTGAAAAGAAGGGAAGTGAAAAGCAAAGGAGAAAAGGAAAATTATACCCAATTGAATGCAGAGTTCCAGAGAATAGCAAAGAGAGATAAGTAAGACTTCCTCAGTGATCATTGCAAAGATATAGAGGAAAACAATAGAGTGGGAAAGATTAGAGATCTCTTCAAGAAAATTAGACATACCAAGGGAACGTTTCATGCAAATATGGGCTCAATTAAGGACAGAAACAGTATGGACCTAACAGAAGCAAAAGATATTAAGAAGAGGTGGCAAGAATACACAGAAGAACTGTACAAAAAAGATCCTCATGACCCAGATAATCACGATGGTGTAATCACTCACCTAGACCAGGCATCCTGGAATGTGAAGTCAATTGGGACTTAGGAAGCATCATTATGAACAAAGCTAGTGGAGGTGACGGAATTCCAGTTGAGCTATTTCAAATCCTGAAAGATGATGCTGTGAAAGCGCTACACTCAATATGACAGTAAATTTGGAAATTCAGCAGTGGCCATGGGACTGGATAAGGTGAGTTTTCATTCCAATCTCTAAGAAAGGTAATGCCAAAGAATGTTCAGACTACTGCACAATTGCACGCATCACACATGCTAGCAAAGTAATGTTCAAAATTCTCCAAGCCAAGCTTCAGCAATACGTGAACTGAAAACTTCCAGATATTCAAGCTTTTTTTAGAAAAGGCAGAGGAACCAGAGATCAAATTGCCAACATCTGCTGGACCATTGAAAAAGCAAGAGAGTTGCAGAAAAACATCTATTTCTGCTTTATTGACTATGCCAAAACCTTTGAGTGTGTGGATCACAATACTGTGGAAGATTCTGAAAGAGATGGGAATACCAGACCACCTGACTTACCTTTTGAGAAATTTGTATGCAGGTCAGGAGGCAATAGTTAGAAACAGATATGGAACAACAGACTGGTTCCAAATAGGAAAAGGAGTATGTAAAGGATGCATTTTGTCACCCTGCTTATTTAATTTATATGCAGAGTACATCATGAGAAATGCTGGGCTGGAGGAAGCACAAGCTGGAATCAATACTGCCGGGAGAATATCAATAACCTCAGATATGCAGATGACACCACCCTTATGGCAGAAAGTGAAGAGGAACTAAAAAGCCTTTTGATGAAAGTGAAAGAGGAGAGTGAAAAAGTTGGCTTACAGCTTTCAGAGTTTAAGTTGACTTAAAAAATTCAGAAAACTTAGACCATGGCATCTGGTCCCATTACTTCATGGAAATAGATGGGGAAACAGTGGAAACAGTGACAGACTTTATTTTCTTGGACTCCAAAATCACTGCAGATGGTTATTGCTGCCATGAAATTAAAAGATGCTTACTCCTTGGAAGGCAAGTTATGACCAACGTAGATGGCATATTTAAAAGCAGTGACATTACTTTGCCAACAAAGGTGCGTTTAGTCAAAGTGATGGTTTTTCAAATAGTCATGAATGGATGTGAGAATTGGACTATAAAGAAAGCTGAGCGCCAAAAAATTGATGCTATTGAACTGTGGTGTTGGAGAAGACTCTTGAGAGTCCCTTGGACTGCAAGGAGATCCAACAAGTCCATCCTGAAGGAGATCAGTCCTGAATATACACTGGAAGGACTGATGTTGAAGCTGAAACTCCAATACTTTGGCCACCTGATGTGAAGAACTGACCCATTTGGAGAGACTCTGATTTGGGGAAAGATTGAAGGCAGGAGGAGAAGGGGATGACAGAGTATGAGACGTCGGATGGCCTCACAAACTAATGGGCATGAATTTAAGTAGGCTCCGTGAGTTGTTAATGGACAGGGAGGCCTGGTGTGGTACAGTGCATGGGGTCACAAAGAGTTGGACATGACTGAGCAACTGAACTGAACAGTGAGCATTTGGGAAAATTTATACCATGGTAAAAACTTACTCTGTGTGACATGAAGATGCTGGAAGCTTTGAAAAGAGAAGTCATATCATCCAATAGGTTTAAAAAGAATCACTGATGTTTTTGTGTAGAAAATATACTGCAAGGGAGGATTATATTAGGAAAAGGTGATGAGGTAGGAGGATAGAGAAATTTTACAGCTGAGAGATATTTGCTAAAAGAATAATGTTACAGGTGTTGAGAAACAAATGAATTCTAGATGTACTTCAGATGTGAAGCCAATATGATTGTTGTTGGAACTGAGAAAGGATATCAGAAAAAGAACTGAGTCAAGTATAACTCCAAAGTGTTGGACCGAAGCAACTGAGAGAATTGGCATGTCATTTACCAGGATGCGGAAGGTGCATAAGGAGCAGGTTTGAGGTAGAATTTAGACCAGGAATTTAATTCTAAATGAGGTAAGTAGGTAGCGAGGTTTATGTCTTAGAAGAATGAGTGTCAACGGAAAAATCTTAGCTTGTAGTTATGTTTGAGAGCCAATAGCATACAGAGATAGCTTTAATCTCTGGGGACAGGATGAGAGCACCAAAAGTGTAGATGGGAGCTTTCCCAGGTGATGGAGTGGTAAAGAATCCACCTGCCAATGCAGGAGACACAAGAGATGCGGGTTTGGTACTTGGGTTGGGAAGATCCCCTGAAGAAGGTAATGGCTACACATTCCAGTATTCTTGCCTAGAGAATCCCAAGAACAGAGGAGACTGGTGGGGTTGCAGAGTCAGACACGACTGAGCAACTGAGCGTGCATAGGCATGCGATTGTAGACAGAGTTGATTAAAGTATCCTGGGACATCTAAGACTTGGAAATTACAAAGATGGAGGATTCAGGTAAGGAGATCCAAAAGGACCAACCAAGAAAAACATCATAAAGTGAAGGAGGGCGTGATACCCAGAAAGTGAAGTTTAAAAAGTCAAATAAAAAAAAATGTCAAATAAGATGAGATTCTAAGAAACTGGTGTTGTGGGCTGAATTGTGAGGCTTCAATTTGTATGTCAAAGTCCTAATCCTCAGTACCTCAGAGGATTGGAGATAGGGTGTTTAAGAAGTAATTAAGTTAAAATGAGTTCATTAGATAAATACTTAACTGGCTAGAACTGGTGTCTTTACTAGAGGGGGGAATTTAGGCACAGGCATTTGCCAAGGGAAAAACCACCTAAGACACTCGAAGAATATGACCATCTACAAGCCAAGGAGAGAAGCCTTGAGAGAAATCAACCTGGCCAATACTCTAACCTCAAGCTTCTAGCTTTCAGAACTGTGAGAAAATAATTTATGTTATTTAAGCCTCTAGTGTGTGGAACTTTGTTGTGACAACCCAAGCCAACTGACAAAATTGGCCCCTGTATTTGGGATATGGAGGTCATTGGTGATGTTGGAAGAAACAGTGTCAACAGATAATTGGGCACCAAAGCCTGACCAGAGTTTATGACACCAGAGGGCAGAAGGCAGAATTAGGTGGACTAGAAAGAAGTTTTTAAGGAGTAGATTGAGTTGTTAGCATTTGATGGTACTTCCCACAGCCCAGTTGTTGAATAAGCTACTTAGAGAGGATTTCTGATTAAAGGAAGAAGTTGCACAATTAATCGTGTCTTTATTTCATTATTTTATTTTAAAATTCTTATTTTATTGTTAGCAAAGTTATGGAAAAAAGCTTTAAAATATCCAGATGTTCTTATTACATTTGTCTTCCCACCCCCCCAAAAAAAGAGAAAATTGTGAGCAAGTATATAAGATACTCTATTTACTCAAATGTTCTGGTTGGTTGGTTTCTCATTAATTCATTAGCTTTACTGAGGTATAACTGGCAAATAAAATTATAAGAGATTTAAGCATGGAATGTAATGATTTGACATAGGTATACATTCTGAAAAGATTCGCCTCACCAAGTTAATGAATACATTCATTATCTTACCTTTCTTCCCTTTTTGTAAGAACATTTAAGTTTTACTCTCTTAATAAATTTAAGTACACAATACAGTGTTATCAACTATAGCCACCACGTTATACATTGGAATACTCAGGATATATTCATGTTGCAACTGAAAAATTTTACCCTTTTAATGCTATTTACCCAGCCCCCAGTCCCTGGCAACCAGAGAAAGACAAATATTGCATGGTATCACATGTGAAAATCTTAAAAAAAAAAAAATCAAACTCACTGATTAATTATTTTATCTTACATGGAAAACGGAAGACGTTACAAAATCATCTTATGAACCAGTGAGGTAACTTCATGCTGGCTTTTTTTCAGGTTTGATAAGGTTAGTTAGTTTCTAATTCACCTTATGCTCTCCAGAATTCAAGAGTTCAAAAGAGAATCTCACTGATGTAACTCTTTTTAAAAACATGAGCTCAAAAACACAGTCTATCTTGATGTGTCAAGTAACAAATTAGAATCAGAACAACTTTCAGTTGATTTGTTCATTCTAATAAGCCAAATTTATTGATGCCAAATTCCTTAGTAGCAGGAGAGAAGATCTGAGTTCCCCTTTAGGTTTGGTTTCCTGGGGTTCATCTCTGTGAAATGCAAGGAAGGTCTCTGGAGGTGTGGAATAATGACACTGTTCACTACCATGATTAATCCTTTCCAGAGGACTTTTGGAATCAATCCCTTTCTCAGTGTTGCCCAACTCTATTATCATATCACTCTACTCCTAGCCAAAGTTACGATTACGAGAATAACAACCCCAAAATTTTAAACAGTACTTTACATTTTAAATAATACTTACACATTCACAAATATTATACAGAGAACATTTTAAAAAGATAGAAGAAGTATGGACTCTACTGGGTATTTGGAATAAGAAACTGAAGTCTGAAATCAAGAGGTATTTCAAATGTGCTTACCCCTGAATTTTATTCCTTTGGAGCCTGTGAAAGTGCTTTTCTAGCTCTCTAGGATGAAGTGTTTCTATACCTAGAAATAGTGCTCTTTGGTGTCATCTCAAATTCTCTTTTATGTTAGGACATTTTATACTCCTTTCAGGATTGGAATATTATTATGGTCTCTCCTAAGGTGAAAGGTATTTGGAGATAAGGTCATTGTGAGGTAATTAGTTCATGAGGGTGGAACCCTCACGAATCAAATTAGTGTCCCTTAAAAGTGACCCTAAGAAGCTCTCTTACCCTTTTATCATATGAAGTTATAATCAAAAGGCAGCCAGCTGGAAATGGGGTCTCACCAGACACAGAATCTTCCAGACTCATGATCTTGGACTTCCCAGGAACAAGAGCTGTAAAAAATAAATCTCTGTTGTTTATAAACTTCCTATTATATTATATTTTTGTACAGAAGCCCAAAACAGGTATAAGATGGGTATAGTTAGAAAATTTGAGCTGGAACTCACAGGACTGTTATAAGCTTGACAGTGGTAGTTTGTTGGGGAGGGTATCTATAGATATAAGCAATATCTTGGTAGGTGGGTGCTATGAATTGAATGTTTATGACTCTCAGATGCATATATTGAAGCCTAAATTCCTAATGTATTGGTATTTGGAAATGGAGACTTTGGGAGGTAACTAGGTAATAAAGGTGGAACCCTAATGAGTAGGATTTAGTGAACTTATAAGAAGATACAAGAGAGATGGTCTCTCTGTCAGGTGAGGACACAGCATGAAGAAAGCCATCTACAAATCTACAAACCACAAAGAGGGTCTTTACCAGAATCCTACCATAGTGGCACCCAGATCTCAGACTTTCATGTTTCCAGAACTGTGAGAAGTAAATGTTTGTTGTTTATATCACCCAGGCAATGGCATGTTTTTATGGCAGCTGGGACTGACTGAGAGAGTAGATGTCTATGGTACCCAGTACTGTCTGAGGATGTCTGACTTGCTGACTGGCCCATGATTTATTTATTTATTTGTTTATTTTTATTTTATTTTTTTTTTTAATTATTGTTTTTGCCATACATTGTTATGATATCACCATGGGTTTACATATGCTTCCCCTCCGGGTCCCCCCTCCCTCCTCCCTCCCCCCCGGGAAATCTCGCTGCACCAGTCCCGAGCATCAATCCTGGGCTGGCGATTGATTAGACACATGACATTAACATGCTTCAATGCCCTTCTCCCATATCATCCCACCCTTACCCTCATCCACAAAGTCCACAAGTCTATTCTATACATCTGCGTTCCTTTTGTTGTCTCCCATGTTGGGTTCTCATTACTGTCTTTCTAAATTCCATATATATGTGTTAATATACTGTATTGTTGTTTTTGCTTCTGGCTTACTTCACTCTGGATAATGGGCTCCAGTTTGGTCCATCTGAGTAGAATTGCTTCAAATGAATTTTTTTTTAATGCTGAGTAATATTCCATTGTGTATATATACCACAGCTTTCTTATCCATTCGTCAGTTGATGGGCATCTAGGTTGCTTCCATGTCCTGGCTATTGTAAACAATGCAGCGATGAACATTGGGGTGCACGTGGCTCTTTCAATTCTGGTTTCCTCGGTGTATATGCCCAGCAGTGGGATTGCCGGGTCATATGGCAGGTCTATTTGCAGCTTTTTAAGGAACCTCCACACTGTTTTCCATAGTGGCTGTACTAGTTTGCATTCCCACCAACAGTGTAAGAGGGTTCCCTTTTCTCCACATCCTCTCCAGCATTTATTGCTTGTAGACTTTTGGATGGCAGCCATTCTGACTGGTGTAAAGTGGTACCTCATTGTAGTTTTGATTTGCATTTCTCTGATAATGAGTGATGTTGAGCATCTTTTCATGTGTTTGTTAGCCATTTTTATATCTTCTTTGGAGAAATGTCTGTTAAGTTCTTTGGCCCACTTTTTAATTGGGTTGTTTATTTTTCTAGAATGGAGCTGCAGGAGTTGTTTGTAAATTTTTGAGATTAATTGTTTGTCTGTTGCTTCATTGGCTATTATTTTCTCCCATTCTGAAGGCTGTCTTTTCACCTTGCTTATAGTTTCCTTTGTTGTGCAAAAGCTTTTAATTTTAATTAGGTCCCATTTGTTTATTCGTGTTTTTATTTCCAATATTCTGGGAGGTGGGTCATGGAGTATCCCGCTTTGGATTATAGCAGAGAGTGTTTTGCCTATGTTATCCTCTAGGAGTTTGATTTAAAGACCTATTATGTCACTCAGAAAGACTGTGGCCCTCTGAACTGGGAATGCAAGTTGAACACACAGGCAAGTTCTTCTATTTTTGCTGCTAAACATAGCCCTCAATATTCTGTTCTAGAATATGAATTATTATGATATAGATAAAGGTTGAACCAAGAGGGCTCAACCACAAACTCTGTTGTAATTCAGAGGGTCCAAGAGGACCCATAACTTATATCAATGTTATCATATTTGACTCCTTGGAGTTGGACATGAGATATTATACCACCTATTTGAATGATTCATGGCCTCCGTAAAATATTCTTTAAAATGTCTAAGCCTGACTCACCTCTGGAATCCCATGGAGACCACAGCTATAAGACATATGGGAGTAGGAATGTTCACATGTTACTAAAATCCTTCATTTTTAGAACCTCAAAACAAGAACCATTATCACTACCTTTGGCAATCCTTCTGTGAGTAATTTTATTCTTTCTCTTCTTTCCCAGGCAGAGGTGACATTAACACAGAGGGTAATGAATCAAAAGCATACTTTGTTCAGTGCCATCTTTATGGTAGGAACAGAAGGACTTACAAACACAGAGTTTTGGCACCAAAAATTTAAAATTCAACTTGACTAATTAGCAATTGAATATCTATTTATAAATTGTGTATTTAAACTAAGTCTTAGTTTTCTCAGTTACAAGGTGAGGACAATAGTGAGTCCACAGACTTTCTGAGTATGAAATTTTGTTACAACATTTTATTTTTGCTCCCTCACTCTTCTTGGAGTCTATAGCTATTCTTCCTCATATTAGATTTCCTCAAAATGTTATCTCAATCTAACCACAAGCATTACAAGGATGCCAATTTGAATTAATGCTTGCAACCAGAGCCAGTCTCAAAATAGTGACAGAGGGAGGGGACTGAACTAAATGATCCAGTGAAAATCAGGTTTATTCTAGAACCACCCTGCTCTAAGCTCACTCTTCACATTCTCACTCTTCTACTATGTGCTTGTCATGAGATGATGAAATTGGCCTCTAATGCTATACAATAGTTTACAAAGATTTTTTCACTGTGCTTGTCACACTCACAGAATATGTTTGAGAAGTCTCTGAATTAAGGCAAATATTATTACTCTCCCCACTTTAGATAACTAAACTCTCAGGCTCAGAGGGTCAAAGTATCTGGCCAAGTGCTGGAAACAGACTCCAAATTCAGGTCTAGCTGATAGTCAGGCTTAATCTTCCTTTGTGCTGAGTTGCCTTAGAGGCAGTTAAATTCCCTAAGACTTCTTTTTTCACCATAAATTGCCCTTTAGTTAGGTTTCTCTCATGCAGATTTTGTGCAGGAAAATGTTGAGCCTAAGTGGAAAATTTCATGTGTATCCTTCCTTTCACTGACTCAATGGACATGAGCTTGGGTAAACTCTGGGATTTGGTGATGGACAGGGAGGCCTGGCGTGCTGCAGTTCATGGGGTCACAAGGAGTCGGACATGACTGAGTGACTGAACTGATCCTTCCTAAATTTTATCTTGATTATTTCAAACACCATTGTAATCTTGAATGCCTTTGATTCTTGTGTCCAAAATATTTTCTATCCATCCCAGCTTTTTGTCATCTACAGACTTGACAAGCTTGTCTACCATGTCTTCAACCAGTCACGGAAAGTATTATCCAAGAGCACTAATACATGAGCAAGATCCTGGAGCATATCACTTAACCATGTTATCTTACAACATGTATTTCATCTCCAGCTCTACCAAACCTTCTGTGCTATTAGGTGAATGAACCTAGAAGTGCACTGTCCCTGGGTCAAGCCTTGAGATGACTATAACCAAGGCCAACAACTTGATTTCAGCCTCATTAGAAACTTTGACCTAAAGGTACCCTGGGAAGTCATCCTGGGATTTCTGATCCATAGAAACTTTGAGATAATATATGTTTAGTGCTTTAAATCATAAGTTTAGGGATAATATGCTATACAGCAATAAATAATTAATGGATAATCTCTCTTCTCTTACCCTCGCTACTGCAATTGCTTCCTAACAAGTCTCCCCGTGCATAGGCTTCCCCTATACATCCTTCATACACTGTCAGAATTATTTTGGCACAGGTTAAATTATGTTATTTTTTAACTTAAAAACATTTCAATAATTTCCAATTGCATCTTGGTTAAAGTCCAGATTTTTATTAATAAATGGTTCTTCAGAACCCACTATCAATTCACTTTTCTGGTATTATCTTCTTTCATGCCACCCTACTGTGACCCAGCCAAACCAAAACAGCTTCTCATATTTTCTATTGCACAGTATATTCTCAGTTGGACAAGTTAATATCCATCTTTACCTCCCATCAAATTCTTGATCTTTCAAGGAAAATTTTAAATGCTAGCTTTTTTTGACAAATGAGCCACAATTAACTCTGATGAAAATGATTTTTCTTTGTCCTCTCTGTTTCCTTACCCATTAATTATATCTCAACTACAGCATCCATTTTAGTTCATTTGTATTACAGACTAGGATATCCATATGTGTTTGCCCATTTGAATAAACTCCCTGAAGAGACAAATTCTGTATTACTCATCTTTTTATTTCTGTGTTCTCGATAGGGTATTTTGCTCACAGTAGGTGCTTATCAGTAGGTTGACTAATTAATTCTGAACTTATCTGGGGAGTAGATTTGTCTATCCATGGTCTGTTCTTTGCTCTCAAAAATAAAAAAACACTCCATTGCTCATTCACTTTATACCTAAATTTGAGCTCCTTAACATACTGCTAATCATAAAGATTTACATTTCCATGCCACTTAGCCTAGACATTAAGAAAGGTCAAATGAAAAGAGGAGAGGAATGTAGATCAAAAAAGTGGAAGAAAAATCACAAGAAAGAATGATTTTTTTTTTTTTCATTCAGTTCCTTCTCAACATGTAGTCTGGGAAGCCAAGGGGAAAGACTTAATGTAAAGTAGACCTGGATACAAATATTAGGCTCAAGTCTTTTAACTTAAAGTCCTTTGGCTCAATTTGTTTTAGTGGTAAAAAGAAAACAATAAGAATACCTGTCATGTAAGTTTGTAAAGGGAGATGAGATAATCTGGTTAAGACATTCCACAATCATGGGTATTCTTTCACTTTACTTCACCTGCATGGTCCTAGAACTTCATTTCCAATTGCTTCAGATTTTGTTCAACAAAACCCCAGAAGAATTTAAGAAATGGGCAAAAAGTAAATGAGGAAGAAAGAATCTGTCACGGAAAATGACGAAGGGAAGAGGCAAGGTCCAGAGAAAAAGAAAGAAAACAAGACAATAGTGTATTCACAGATTTGTAGGGTTATTTATCTTATGTTCCCCAGCTGAGATGGAGACTCTCATAATAAGGAGAATCATCCCAGATACAATTACATGCAGAGAAGTTGCTCTGGTAGAGAACATAAACCAGCAGGAAACCTTCGCATTACCTGTTGTAGTTTCACAAAACCCACTACTGCTATTTTTTAGAAACCTGGAGTATTGGCTTTAATATGCCAGGTAATTTCCTTGATCTCATGGAGACTTTAAATCCATGCAGCCACATCATACAACTGCTTTACTGTAATTTTCATGAAAATATCCCAAACTTTATATTTGTAGGGGGTCCCGGAGGATTATTGCAAATTACTTCCCCCTTACAAAGACTGAGCTCAGTGCCCTGAGGCTGCACGGTTCTAGAGAAAGTGAACTGGCAGTGTTTGGTGCCAAGTTTGAGGCATATAAAGTAAGCACTGACTATAGCTATTGCTGGAGGTTCTCCAAAACGTCCTGTTCCATCCTCTCTGGTGCACATCATGGTGTGGTACTGAATTATTGCTCTTTTTCACTATAACATCAGATTTTTTTTCACTGTAAAATGAACTATTCTATCTAAATGACACACTCTATCTATAAATGGAAACTCAGAGAAATATGTTATTTGAAGAATCATAAAATTGACATTATTAAAAAACTCATTTCTCCTGCTATAAGCACAAAATCTTCAAAATGATCATGGGAAAAAATATTATATGCCATAAATGAAATAGCATGCTTACCTCTTTGGGGGATGACAAGAACTTTAAACAACTTATAAACCAGAAGTGGATATTTCATAGAGACTTTCATAAAGAAGCTATAACTTTCAATGCAAAACCCATTATATTTCATTAAGAGACACTATAAAAATCAGTGCTATCTTTCTAAAAACTCAAGAGCAGTCCAGCAGTTTCCCAAGCATCTGCATCTCACTGACACCACCCAAACTCTTACCAGCAAGAGGAGATAGTCTGAGATGAACCAGTGAGAAGAAAACCAAGGAGTTCTCAGATCCAAAGAGAAGCTCATTTAATGAATGACTGAAGGACTATTATAAGACAGACAGCAGAAGAACACTGGCATAACAGTAGGAACAAATACTTTTTTCAGAATAAGCAATCATTTCTTTTTATTTTCTATATACTAGCTTTGCTCACAAGGAAACTAGTCAAGTTTTCTGAACTTAGGTTCTCAATAATTCCTACTCCTAATTCGTATCCTTTCCTTCTAGGATTGAAATGAAGATCTTATAATAGGACTGATACTCAGAGGTACATTTATATACCACAGAGGTATGACTGTCATTAAAATGTTAAGATGCTTTTTTAGTGCTTGATAAAGACTCCTGCACTGAGCCCCTAGACTTCTCACATCACCACAGCCGCTGCAGCCCCATGCCCAGGAACCCCTGAATCTTCCCATATAACAACCTATAGGTTACTATCTGGCATCACAATGAGATGTACCCCAGAAAACTGCTTCTGCACCCAACAACTAGTATTCTTTCTGACTGACTGGCTCTAGTAGCTAAACATATTCAACATTTGTTGCTGTTGTCCTTGTTTAGTCATCAAGTCGTGTCTGACTTTCACATTCCTATGGACTGTAGCCCTTCAGACTCCTCCACCCATGGGATTTCCTGGGCAAGAATACTGGCGTGTGTTGCCATTTCCTACTCCAGAGGATCTTTCCAACAGGGATCAAATTTGCATCTCCTGCATTGGCAGGCAGTTGCTTTACCACTGAGCTACCAGGGAAGTCCAAGTTCAATATTAGCCCTGTTTAAAAAATCAAAAAGACAATGGAAATAAGTGGGTGGGTATAATACGATAGGAGGTAATAGAAAATGTGCAAAGTATATACCCCTAAAAAAAAAAAAAGTAACTGCTCTGTCATGTGAGTAAGTAGGCTAAGAAGTCTTAATATTCTGAAATTTCAAAAGAAGCCAGAATTGGTTCTAATGAGGAACCTCATGACTTGTTAATACTTGCAATGACGAGTGCTGTTTGCAAAATAATGTGTCAATTCAAATCCATGGACCACAAGTTTGTGACCTCTGCTTTAGGGATCATGGAGTTTTTGTGACCTTGTCAGAGCTCCTTCATCTGTCATACTTGAAGTGAGTCTGGGGGGAAATCTGGCACTCTCAATTACATAACTAAAAGTAATTTCAAACTGGAACTCTGAAATAACTAAGTAAAACTGATAATTATGTCAAAACTTCTCTTTTTTTATTGTAATTTAAGTCTTGCAAATGCATTCAAGTACATTGTCTTAGATTTTCCTTATAAATCAGGTAAGTATCATTACCTATTTTTTACAGCTGAGGAAAATGGATCCAGAAAGACTAAGGAAACTGCTTTAACATCATCAAAAATATATGGTAACACTGGGTTTTTAGCACCAGTGGATCTGTGTCTCTAACACCTTCTTTAAATTGTCTACTCCACTTTCAACTTCACTGATATCCCAGGCATGATCTCAGGCCATCACCCCAGAATAATCACTTTTTGATTTGTATGTTTCACTCATTTGATATTATCTTTGATACATCTAAATAACTTCTTAAAGGCAAACCATGTTTTGGGGATGGACTAAATTACTGTTTCCAATTCTTTAATAAAATTATACATCAAACTCTTGATCATGTGACTTTGCAAGGCCTCTTTGTCATCTTTCCCTAATAAATTGATATCAAACTTAGTCAAGGGAATTTCTTTGGCAAATGCATGAGGGCAGAAGACACACTGTACCAGTTTGAGGGCTTAAGAAGCATCATGTGTTTCTACTTTCTCTCCTGACCCCTGTGATGGGCTTATTTTCCAGTTCTCTTCTGCTCCTGATTTAGCCTCAGAAGGAAATATATGAAGCAGACCCAGACCTGACATGCAGCCTAGGGCTAAGCCCAGCCTAACTCAGCCAAGATCAGCAGAACTACATATGACTCATAGGTCCATGAGTGAGAAAAATAAAAATTTGTTGATATAAGCTACTGAGATTTTGGGAGCAGCAATATCTGACTGCCATACCATTGTAACCATCCTTAGGAAAATAATCATTTTCATGCTTACGCCTTTTAACATCTCTCTGAACAATAAAGAGAATGCTACAAATAGCACAATAATAACAAAAGGAGAATATAAGCTTTTGGAGAATGGTGTTCTTATATCTTCTAAACTAGTATTCCTACAGAAAATTAAGGAAGGTTTTAAGCATAGAAAATAGAAAAGAAGTAAAACTCCATGTATTAATAGGGATATAATAATTTTGAGGTATCAGGTGATTAATGCCCTTTAAGAAATTGTTATTGATCCTTGTTCAGATCAACCATTATTAAATAAACACTTTTGTTAATTGTTCTATTAAGAAAAAGCAAACAAATAGAAAAACAAAATAAGAGAATAACAACAACAACAAAATCCTTTGTTTTCTTTATTGGTTGAATTATTTCCACCTGCAATTGATTGAAACCATTTTTTCCCCCTCTTTTACTTCTTTCAGATTCTTTGAACTGGGATGAAAATCATGATTCTGAAAATCTGAAAAAAAAAAAATCATCATCGTTGTTTTTAGCCCAGGTTATGCTTTTGAATCACCTAGGAAGCTTTTATAAAACACAAACACCCAGAACTTTCTCCTAGAAATTCTGATTTATTTGGCCTAAGTAGGGCTGGGACAAAGGTACATTGTGACACCTCTCCCAGGGTGATTCTAACAGGCAACCAGGGTTGAAAATTATTGTTTTTACAGGAGATAGATTGCCATTTTTTAAAAAACTTAATAAAAATATATTTACAATAAAAGGCAACATATTAAAGAATGCTTTGAACTAAAAAAACAAAAACAGCCCCAGGAAAGCATCTTGGCTAATAAAATGAAAAGTTGAGTATGTCACCTTTTTCAATTAACACCTTCTTCTCAGTAAACTACCAATTGAGTAATTAACATATCTCACCCATTCCAGCTAGGAGAGAGCTGATCCTGGAAGCTGGAAGGGCAACATCACTCATATTCCTCATTGTTAATCATAGACAGCATATTAAAAAGCAGAGACATTACTTTGCCAACAAAGGTCTATTTAGGCAAGGCTATGATTTTTTCAGTGGTCATGTATGGATGTGAGAGTTGGACGGTGAAGAAAGCTGAGCACCAAAGAATTGATGCTTTTGAACTGTAGTGTTGGAGAAGACTCTTGAGAGTCCCTTGGACTACAAGGAGATCCAATCAGTCCATCCTAAAGGAGATCAGTCCTGGGTGTTCCTTGGAAGGACTGATGTTGAAGCTGAAACTCCAATACTTTGGCCACCTGATGCTAGGAGGTGACTCACTGGAAAAGACCCTGATGCTGGGAAAGATTGAGAGCAGGAGGAGAGGGGACAACAGAGGATGGGATGGCTGGATGGCATCATCGACTCGATGGCCATGAGTTTGGGTGGACTCTGGGAGTTGGTGGTGGACAGGGAGGCCTGGTGTGCTGCAGTTCGTGGGATCGCAGAGAGTTGGACACGACTGAGCAACTGAACTAAACTGAATCATTGACTCAAGATAGGAAATGGATTTTCTTTAATTGAAATGTCTTGATAATAATTGAGTCCCTAATTATCAGTAAACTACAGAAAATAATGGGATTTTAAGTCTTGCTTTGCATACATAGTACATTTTCTGGCTTTTGAAATATGGCCAGGTCATTACTCTTTGTGTTCAAAATATATGTTCTGTTAAAGCTCAGAGTCACAACAGCATTCTTGATCCACCCATTTTAAAAGGTTCCACTGAGCTCAGTTAAAACATATGAGCAGAGCATAGGTGGTTGTCAATAAATGAGATCTGCTATATAATCTAAGCACTTGTCACCAATTTTTGCAGATTTTGAAAGGAGAGAAATACATATAATGCTGCACATTTACTGATTGTAATTTAGGAGAGTTGGAGCTGAAAGATGTGATTTGCAGGCTGAAAGTTAAGAGCTAAGCTTGCTCCAGAAATCAGTATTGTTCACATGCTTCACCCCCTCTCTTATTTCCTAAATTCAGTAACTAAATTTTAAGGATTCTCTCTCTCTCTCTTTCAGAACTGTCATTCATGTCCTTCATTTCACAGTCTTCCCACAAATGGCAGTACTGAACCCCCAACATCTCTGCCACCATCCTAGTCCATTTTGTACACTGCCTCTAGGGTTAGCTTTCTAAACACAAATCTGATATAGTACTGCTATCATACAAATGTTTTGGTTCCTTATATGAAGCAATATCAAAGCTAAAATTCATAGCTTTTGCATATATGGCAATGTACTTTATAATCTGGGCCCAAATGAATTTCCAATATAATTCTTTCTATTCCACACAGCCTACAGTTATCATATCATAGCCAGCTTCATGATTGTTCAACCTCTGTATTCACACAGGGTCCTGTCCTCAAAAGGACTTCTTTGGTTAATGCTCTGTTGTTGCTTTCTTGAAATTCCTAATAATTCTCCTTTTGAACATCTGTTTTATAAGTGAAGTCTAATGGGACAACAGAACATGTGCATGAGAGAGGAGGTATTCACACTGCATGTCTGCAGTTCTTTAATGCTGTCTCCACAAATAGCATCTGTGATGCCCCAGTGAGCACAGAATTCCAGAGAACCCACAATATGTGGCATTTCTGCAGGATTAAAGCAAACACGAAGTATATGTGTTACAACTTAAACTAGGTAAGTAGGTTTATGATAGCCTTGAGAGTCCACACTTTGCTTGAACAAAAACTCACTTTAAATGCAAAAAAGAAGGCAACGGCATTTTTAAAAGCACAGAGCAAGAAATCCTATCATATCCTTTCTTATTCTTGTTACTTCCTTATACTAACCAGCTACCTACTAAATATAAACATATAGAAAGAATATAGCAAAACTTGTAGTTTCCTTTGTCTTTTTAACTGCTCAGTAAGTAGAAGGTTGAGAGTAGTGATAAAATGTGTATAGATCAAGATGTAAAATAGCTGAGTTGGTTTTCTGTGGCATTTCCATTGTCATGATAAGAGCAAAATATACATGCATGTATTTTCCTTAAAAGAATTGTGTCATTTTGGTGATTCCACATATGAGTTAAATATTTTCATTTAAAACTTATATAAAACTGGTATTGTACAATATGGGCATCCCTGGTGGCTCAGTGGTAAAGAATCTGGCTGCCAATACCAGAAATGTAGGTTTGATCCCTGGGTTGAGAAGATCAGTGGCAACCCACTCCAATATTCTTGCCTGGGAAATTCCATGGACAGAGAGGCCTGGCAGGGTACAGTCCGTGAGGTCACAAAAAGTCAGACAAGACTTAACAACTAAATAACAACAGCAATTGTGCAATATAAAGGTGAATGGAAGAATTCATGATAATAGTTAAAATTTAATTTTTGTTTGGTTTAGGAAAACTAAAAAAAAAACACGATAAGTCAAGAGAAAGACTAGAAGAAACCTTTAACAGCATTTTTTACTGCTTTTCTTTAAATCAAACAATCCCACATTTTTCATTTTGCAACTGAGCTTTGAAAAGTATGTAGACAGCTTTGTGTCACCTAACTTCTGCTCTTTCTTCGAAATACTTTCATAGCCATGCATTCTTCTGCCTATACTGTTCTTCTCCTTCTAAACCTGAGAATTCCTACTCATTCTTCATAGTCCAACATGAATGTCACCTTCTCTGTGACAATTTTCCTAAAGTCTCTAGGACAAAGTCAAGTACTGCTTTCATGCTATGAACTGTGATGCCTTTAAAGGCAGGGCCTTGGTACTATTGCAATAACTAGCACATATGTTGGCATTCAATAAAAAATTCAATGAATGAAATGACAGCCAAGGAATTAAGTGGAAAAGGGCTTTTTATCCTATGATTTGTCCTAGAATCCTACACTCTTCTAGAGATAAAGGTGCTTTTGTCACAGGCTCACACTGGTTGTCTAATGAAAGTACTTGTAATTTAAAGCAGTTTTCTGCTTACTGAGTCAAGACCCCTTTATCTTTTCCTTTCAAGATGAGAGTATAACTGGTACAGCCAAAGGTGATCTTATTTCCAGCCATTAAACAATGTTAATTTCATGGGCTAGAGAGAGAAGAAGCTTATGCAAATGACTATGATTTTTGCTGGCATACGGTTTATTAATATGAATAGGTTAGCAATTCATGATCCATAGCCTTCCCCAATAGGTATGATTCAGAAGGTCAAGGTTATTTTTTTTTTCTGAAAAGAGACCCATAGTTAATATGCAGATGACTTCTCAGAGGTAGGCTCAGAACCACTCACATTCCAAATAGCTTCTTCTACTGTACAAAAATCAATGAACTGCAGAGCAAATGTGAAAAAGAAAACTGAATTTCTCTGTGAAATACCACAGAATTCAGATCAGGCACAAAGATATGACTTACTGAACTTGATCCAACACTTTAACCCATTCAAGTACATGTCAAACATATCTATTATAAAGTATAACACTTCTGGAATGGAAATGTAATTTTTCACAGTGAAGGGTGCTGATAGTATTTATTGTGCTCATGAGAAACTTTAATAGTTTCCATGCATCATTAGTACACATAGGTTATGGATCTTTCATGTTAATATCTGGGCAGAATATAATATGAAATATATTCATGAAGAACAAAATGAAAGATCACTTAGCTAAAGCAGGTATTTATCATGTCTAGATATACTCATCCTTCTTTGTTTTAAAGCCATTTTTCTTAGAGAGAATACTCTTAATTGAGTGCCCCTGAGTTTGTATTGTTTCTGTTAATAGTTGGGTGGAGCAGATTGTCTCTGCTCTAATCTGATGCTCCTTGAAATTAAACCGTAAGTGTATAAAATACTGGTTAAGGTACATTTTGAAATCTGCAAAGATATTATTTTAATGATAAATGCCTGTAAGTGTGTATGGTACACATGGAGATCTACCTTCCTTTTGAACTCAGCTTATCAGAGTGATATTTTCATAAATCAAGATTACCAGTCTAGAACTCAAATATGAGAGTAGGAAGAGAAAAAAGCATAAATCATTTAGTTTATTTTCTTAGCTCTGCTGGAAATCTCTGCCTATAAGAGATAAAAAGATAAAAGATACCAGATCAAGTAAGGAAATGTAAATTTGGAAAACTCAGCAGTAGCCACAGGACTGAGAAAGATCAGTTTTCATTCCAATCCCAAAGCAGGGCAATGCCAAAGGATGTTCAAATTACTGTACAATTGAACTCATTTCACATACAAGCAAGGTTATCCTCAAAACCTTTAAAGCTAGGTTTTAGCAGTAGGTGAATCAAGAACTTCCAGATGTACAACTTGGGTTTCGAAGAGGCAGAGGAACCGGAGATCAAATTGACAACAATTGTTGGATCATAGAGTAAGCAAGGGAGTTCTGGGAAAATATCTACATCTGTGTCATTGACTACACTAAAGCCTTTGACTGTGAAGATCACAACAAACTGTGGAAAATTTTTAAAGACATGGGAATACAGGACCACCTTATCTGTCTCCTGAGAAATCTGTATGTGGGTCATGAGGCAACAGTTAGAATGGGACATGGAACAATGGACTGGTTCAAAATTGGGAAAGGATAAGTCAAGGTTGTATAGTATCACACTCTTAATTCCCTTCTATGCAGAGCAAATCATGTGAAATGCCAGGCTGGATGACTCACAAGTTGGAATCAAGGCTTCTGGAAGAAATATCAACAGCTTCAGATATGCAGATGATACCACACTAATGGTAGTAAATGAAGAGGGACTAAAGAGCCTCTTGATGAGAGTGAAAGAAGAGAGTGAAAAAGCTGGTTTGACACTCAACACTATAAAAATGAAGATTATCACATTCTGTATCATCACATAATAGCAAATAGAAGGGAAAAAAAAGTGGAAGCCATGACAGATTTATTTTCTTGGCCTTCAAAAACACTGTGGATGGTAATCATGAAATTAAAAGATGCTTGCTCCCTGGAAGGAAAGATATGACAAAGCTAGACAGCATATTAGAAAGCAGAGACATCACTTTGCCAACAAAGGTCCATACAGCCAAGAGTCAGTCACTCAGTCATGTCCAACTCTTTGCAACCCTATGGACTTTAGCCCCTCAGGCTCCTATGTCCATGGGATTCTCCAGGCAAGAATACTGGAGTGAGTTGCTATTCCCTTCTCCAGGGGATCTTCCCCACCCAGGGATTAAACCTGGGTCTCCCATATTACTGGCAGTTTCCTTACTTTCTGAGCCATAGGAAATCCCCCATATAGCCAAAGCTATGGTTTTCCAGTAGTCATGAATGGATATGAGAGTTGAACAATAAATAAGCTTGAGTACTAAAGAATTGCTTTTGAATAGTAGTGCTGGAAAAGACTTTTCCCTAGGACTGCAGGAGAGCAAATCAGTCAGTCCTAAAGGAAATCAATCCTGCATATTCACTGGAAGGACTGGTGCTGAAGGTGAAGCTCCAATACCTCAGTCACCTTGTGTGAAGAGCCAACTCATTGGAAAAGACCTTGATGCTGGGAAAGATTGAAGGGAAAAGGAGAAAGGAGAGGCGGAAGATGAAACTAACTATGAAATAAGATCACTGACTCAATAGGTATGAACTTGAGCAAACTCCAGGAGATAGTAGAGGACAGAGGATGCTCATGGGCTATGGTCCATGGGGTTGCAGAGTCAGACACAACTTAGTGACTGAACAAGAAAACGTAAACGACCAAAATACAAACAAGGAACACACCTGATCAATTACAGAATCCTACCAATTCCCCTTTCAAGATAGATTTTTAAAATCTATTTAATACCTTACCATCTGTGTTTCCAAAAACATAATGAAGGACAACAAAGAACTGGATTCCTTAAAAAAATCTCCTTAAAAGAGAAGTTACAACTGAGTCCACAGAAATACCAAGGATTATAAGAGACTATTAGGAACAACTGTATGCCAATAAAATGGACAACCTGGAGGAAATGGACAAATTCTTATAAAAGTACAGTCTCCCAAGGCTGAGCCAGGAAGAAATAGAACATATGAACAGATCAATCACAATCACTGAAATTGAAACTGTTATTTATATATATATATATATATATATATATATATATACTCCCAACAAACAAAAGTCCAGGATGTGAGGGATTCATAGACAAATTCTATCAAACATCAAGAGAAGAGTTAAAACTTATTCTTCTGAAACTGTCCCAAAAATTCACAGGGGAAGGAACACATTCAAACTCATTCTATGAGCCCACCATCACCCTGATACCAAAATAAGCAAAGATACTACAAAAAATAAAGGAAAGAAAAAGTGCAGGCCAATATCACTGATAAACATAGATAAAAAAAATTCCTCAACAAAATACTATCAATCCAAATCCAACAACACACTTAAAAGATCATACACAATGATCAAGTGGAATTCATCCCAGGGATGCAAGGATTTTTCAGTATCTGCTAGTCAATCAATGTGATACACCTCTTCAACAAATTGAAGAATAAAAACCATATGATCAATTCGATAGATGCGGAAAAAGCTTTTGACAAAATTCACACCTGTTTATGATAAAACCTCTCCAGAAAGTGGGCATAGAGGGAACATAATTCAACATAGTAAAGGCTATTTATGACAAACCTACAGCTAATATTACACTCAATGGTGGAAACCTGAAAGCATTTCCTCTAAGATCAGGAACAAAACAAGAATGTCCACCCTCACCATTTTTACTCAACATTGGTTTAGAAGTCCTATGTATAGCAATCAGAGAAGAAAAATAAATAAAGGGAAACCAAATTGTAAAAGAAGAAATTAAACTGTCACTATTTGCAGATGACATGATACTATAAATAGAATATCCTAAAGATGTTACCAGAAAATTATTAGATCTCATCAATAAATTTGGTAAAGCTGCAGGATTCAAAATTATTGCACAGAAATCTGTTGCATTTCTATACACTAACAATGAAAGATCAGAAAGAGAAATTCATGAAACAATTCCATTTAACATTGCATCAAAAAGAATAAAACACCAGGAATAAGCCTACCTAATAAAAGACCTATACTCCAAAAACTATGGATGCTGATGAAAGAAATCAAAGAGGAAACAAGCAACAGGAAAGATACACCATGTTTGTGGACTGGAATAATCAATATTTCAAAATGACTACACTACCCAAGGCAATCTAAAGATTCAATGCAATCCCTATCAAATCACAATGGTATTTTTCACAGATATGGAACAAAAAAAGCCTTAAAATTTATATGGAGACAGAAAAATTCCTAAAAAAATCTTGATGAAGAAAAATAAAGCTGGAGGAATCAGGCTCTCTAACTTCAGACTATACTACAAAGCTACAGTTACCAAAAGAGTATAGTACTGACACAAAAATAGAAAAATAGATCAGTGGAACAGGATAGAAAACCCAGAAATAAACCCATGCATCTTTGGTCAATTAATTTATGACAAAGAAGGCAAGACTATACAATGTTGGAAAGAGGGTCTCTTCAACAAACAGTGCAGGAGAAACTGGACATGTGAAAGATAAGATAAAGTTAGATCATTCTTTAACATCATACACAAAAATAAACTCTAAATGGATTAAAAACCTAAATGCGAGACTGGACACTATAAAAAAAAAAAAAAAACTCCAAGAGGAGATCATAAGCATAGCACTGTGACAAAAATCACGGCAATATATTTTTCAATCCATCTCCCCAGAATAATGAAAATAAAAGCAAATGTAAACAAATGGAGCCTACTTAAATTCCAAAGCTTTTGCATAGCAAAGGAATCAATAAACAAATGAAAAGACAACACAGAGTTTTGGAGAAAATATTTGTAAATGATGAGACTGACAAGAGACTAGTTTACAAAATGTACAAGCCAGCTCATGGTGCTCAACGGCATCAAAACAACCAGCCCAAGCAACAAATAGGTGGTAGACCTAAATAGACATTTCTCCAAGAAAACATACAGATGGCCAAAAGGTGCATAAAAAGATGTAAAACATTGCTGATTGTTAGAGAAATAAAAATCAAAACTACAATGAGATATCACCTCACACCATCCAGAATGGCCATCATTAAAAATGACAAACAATGCTGGAGAGAGTGTGGAGAGAAGGGAACCCTCCTACTCTGTGGGGATGTAAATTGGTACAGCCACTATAGAGAACATTATGGAGGTTCCTTAAAAACAGAGCTACCATATGACCCTGTAATCCCACTTTTGGGCATATATCTGGAGAAAAATATTATCCAGAAAGAAGCTTGCACCCCAGCATTCATTGTAGCACTGTTAACAATAGCCAAGATATGGAAGCTATCTAAATGTCCACCAGCAGAGGAATGTATAAAGAAGATGTCGCACGTATGTATAGTGGAATATTACTCAGCCATTATAAAGAATGAAATAATGCCATTTGTAGCTACATGAGTGGACCTAGAGATTGTCATACTGAGTGAAGTAAGCCAGGCAGAGAAGGAGAAATATCATATGACACCCCTTGTATGTAGAATCTAAAAAGAAATGACACAAATGAACTTATTTACAAAATACAAAGACTCGCAGAGAATGAGCTTATGGTTGCCAGCAGGGGGAAGAATGAAAGGAAAGGATAATCAGGGAATTTCAGATGGACATATACACACAGCTATATTTAAAATGGATAACCCTAAGGACCAGTAGGGTTACATAGTACAGGAAAGTCTTCTCAGTGTTATGTGGCAGCCTGATGGGAGGGGAGTTTGGGACAGAATGAATACATGCATATGAATGGATGAGTCCCTTTCCTGTTAACCTGAAACTATTGCAGTACTGTTAATCAACCACACTCTAAGAAAAAATAAAAACTTTAAAAAAATTCTCCTTAAGAATCATGCCTCAAGATAGCCTTCTTCCAGCTTTCCAGACTACAAATTATCACATTTAGAAGCAATTTTGACCAATTGCCTGATAAGCTTAAAGCTCTGCAGTGACTTTCCATTGCTCTAAAATCCCAAACTCTAATCCCTGTTTACGAGTCCTCCTGGCTCATAGAGCTGCTACTATATCAAGGCTGAACTTCTTCAACTTCTCAGTCTCAACTTTGTTATCTAAAATTTAATCACCTGAACTTTGACTCCAAACCATCATTCTCTCCATTGTGGTCTGGCTAACTCCTACAGAAGAGACAACTAGCCCTTAAAAATGATGACAGTACAGAGAACTTCCTGCCCTCCAGGATTAGATCCTCAGGTTATGTATGCTTTATCACCTTATATTTCCTCTTTCCTAATGCTTATCCTAATTAGTATGAATTTATTTCATCCTAATTGTTATAAGGACATATCACAATATTTGTTCAGCATCAGTATTTTCTACATTTTTAAGATATGTGAGAGTAGGAATGTAACTGCTTTATATAGCTCTCTATAGCTACTATCAATAGTTTAATAGTATTAGATAAATAAGAAATAGGTGCTTGGTTTCTGCTAAATCAATTGGAACACAGTTTACAAATGCTGATTGGGCTCTTCTCAAGAGGCTATGAAAGCCAAGCTAGAGATTTTGGACTTGATTCTGTAGGAACTGGAAAGCAAGTGAATGTGTTTGAGCAAGGAAATAGTAGAATAAAAACAATTGTTTAGAAACAGTGATCCAATAGCTTTCTAGAGAATGGCCCCAGATAAAAGGCTACTACAGAACTCTAGTTAAGACTAAGTAACTTATAACCTAAACGTATTGTAGAGAAGACAGACCATGAAGATAGAGAGAAATGGAAAGATGTCATTCCATTTTTTTCCCCATAAATTACTTGGGTGTAGTCATTTTATTTCATTAGGCAACCTCTTTTTATTCTGTGACTGTAACAGGAGGATTGTAATAGGGATCACAGATTGCAATAGGGAAGAACAAATCTGACTCCATTCTAGATCTGCTCTGTTCTCGGGCTTAGTCATGCTAGTTCTGTAAGTTTTGTAAGAATGTTGCCTACAGCCTGAAATACACAAAATAGCCTATTCTCAGGACTCCGGGAACTTTAAAGAGTCCACTCATAGAAAGATAACAAAGTTGTAGCACAGAGAATAGTATTTATTCTGTCAGAGATTTATAGGAACATCGTGATCCAAGCTCTGTGGACCAGAACAAGGGATTTCAACACCAAGAAGTCTGCAACAACTAACCAGGTATGTCCCTCGCAAAAGCGCCTCGCTGAAACCCTTCAGGAGTTTGGGGTTTTTAGGGCACGAGCCACCAGTCTCCTTGCATGGTCCCGCAATAAACCTTCTTCTGCTTCAATCCCCAATGTTTGGCTTGTTTGGTCTTATTGTGTGTTGGGCACATGAACTTACGTCAATAATCGGATCATGTCACTGCCACCAGAGCTCAGGTATCTGTGTAGGTGGTGGCCAAAGCTGAGGTTTTTAATGAGATCGGTCCAGAAATGTACATGGCAGAGGCCTGAAAGCAACACATTTCATCATCCTCTTTCAGTGACCCTCTTTTCTTAATTTTTTCCTCTATTTTTTATGTTTAACATACAGATACACATCCATATCACTATATCTAGACTCACATCTATATCTATCTGTTACATCATAGTCATAGTCTTCCATATGCCCTACATTGTCATCAGTAATCAGACCAGCCACACAGATAGCTTCTGCTCCTCAAAAACCAATGATCCTCAAATATTTTCCTATATTCTCCTGATTGTCAGACCTAAATATTCAACATCATACTAAACATCCCTGTTCAAATGTCCCACCAATCACCTGAGCTGTATTCATTACCTTTATTGGATGTGAGAAGAGTAGAGACAGTAATATATTATTATTTGTGGTTAATAGTGGTATCCATGAAAATTCTTTCTATGTAATATTTAGCAGTAAGTATTCTTTTAGCTATATACTGATGAGAAAACAAGAAGGCATAAAGACAGGATAACACACTTCATATTAAACTCTATCCATGAGCAGAGATAAGCACTTTGCCCTAAAAGAGAGAAGTCAGTAAAAGGTAAAAAAACATAGTATTTGTTTTAAAATACTAAATGAAAAAAAATGCCAACATTTCTTCTGAGCTAAATTTATAAAAGGTTATGGTTAAAAAGCCTAAAAACATTCCCTAAAATGAATCCATTTTTAATGTAATTTTAAAAGCCTGTATTAAATGGTGTGCAAATGGAAACCTCAATTTTCTTTATTTATTAATGAATTCAAAATATTCCAAGTGGCTGCTCTTGCTGTTGAAAGGTGCTAGATGGCCAGGTGCTGATCCATGGTTAATTAAACAAAAAGAAACTGTTTTTCAAAAAGCAGTATGGAACTCTGTGAGAATAGCTCTGCCTTTCAAGCCTTCCATCTGTCAACCTCAAAAATAAAATATCCAGTTATTATACCAGCAAAACTCGGGAATAGCAAGAGAGTTGCAAATCTGGACAGCCAAGCTATGGTAAATCATAGCAGGGTAAATTGGGGAGGGTTGTTTTGGATCAAAGCTTATGGGAGAAGAACAAGAGTTTGAGGTTGCGGCTGCTTCCGTTTGGCCGCAGGTGGTGCTTAGTGCAGTTGCTGAGAAAGAGTGGAGGGGTGTGGGTTAAGCTCAGGATATGAAATTCCCATAAGAAAACCACTCTCTCCACTAGAAATAGCATTCTAATCATCAAGGATAGGAAATTAAGAAGAGAATTTTATGCAAACAATTTCACACAAACAGATCTTGTTAAAATAATTCTTGTCTTCCTTCTTCCTGCTGGCTACACAGACTACAAAAAGTGGTGTGTGCATTGTTTACAATAGCCAGGACATGGAAGCAACCTAGATGCCCATCAACTGACGAATGGATAAGAAAGCTGTGGTACATATACACAATGGAATATTACTCAGCATTAAAAAAAAAGTCATTTGAATCAATTCTACTCAGATGGACCGAACTGGAGCCCATTATCCAGAGTGAAGCAAGCCAGAAGCAAAAACAACAATACAGTATATTAACACATATATATGGAATTTAGAAAGACAGTAACGAGAACCCAACATGCGAGACAGCAAAAGGAACGCAGATGTATAGAATAGACTCGTGGACTCTGTGGATGAGGGAAAGGGTGGGATGAGATGGGAGAATGGCATTGAAACATGTTAATTATCATATGTCTAATCAATCGCCAGCCCAGGATTGATTCTCGGGGCTGGTGCATCGAGATTTCCCGGGAGGAGGGAGGAGGGAGGGGGGAGGGAGGGGTTTCTGAAGGGGGAGCATTTGTAAACCCATGGTGATATCATGACATTGTATGATAAAAACAATAAAAGGGAGGAAAAAAAAAACCTCCCATCAGGGATTCCTGACTCCATTCTAAATAGAGTTTTCCTTTATTTTCAGGTATCTTCTCAAATATTTGTAGTTCTCGGAGTGATTCAATCAAATGGTGCACCTGTGTGCATGGCAATTTGTCCATTTTGGTCCCTATTTTTAAAAGTCCCACCTTATATACAACATCTGTATCTTTTTCACGCCATGCGACTTCTACAGAGCTCATACAGTGTGATTAACACGCACAAGCAATGCAGTCTGGCTTCTGCATGGCATAAATTAGACACCCAATAAACGCTTGTCAAAGGAGTAAAGCGCTCCACTTTAACTGCTACCTCTAAGTGATCAATTGACTCTACACAGAACAAACCACTGACCTCTTTTTATTCCTTAATATTTATCTTTATTTCTATTTGCCATCTTCCTAGCCACTTGGTCCAAATTTATCTGGACAGAGATCTCCTGCTTTGCCTACATCTCTGGATCTGTTTATGGTATTTCTGCTGCCTGGAATGCCACTGAGCCACATCCCTGTCACTCCGCCTGGTGGAAAATTCATCCATCATCAAAGTGTCATTCCGAGTACTTTCAACACTTAAATGAAGCCCTCCCTGTTCACTCTAGCTAATGATACTTTCCTGCCTCCTCCAAACATATATTTCATTTGCATCACTCACATGGTACTGTTCTCTTTCTACCTGGCATTTTAATTTTCTAGAGCTTATCATTCCATCGAAAATACTAAACATTTTAAACACAGCACCCATGTAAGAAAATCTTTTCAATTGTCCTTTAGGTCTCTTAAGTTACAGTTCATATACAATTTTAAGCTTGACATGAAGGAACAAGAAGTTAGAAAATAGAAAAAGCAAATGCAAGTTCCCCTAAACTTTAGTTGCCTGGGACCATTTATATGAGAGCAAATAATTCTCGTGTCCCTGAGGACATTAGCATGATGCAGGTCAGAGGAATAAATGATGTGTATAAAATACACCCTGGATCCTAAATAAATACTCTAATGTGTTAATTTCTTATTAATAATATCTTATTTATTATGCAGCTATAATGATTCAGTAAATTTACCAGGAGAGTTGCTGCTGCTGCTGCTGCTGCTAAGTCACTCAGTCGTGTCCGACTCTGTGCGACCCCACAGACAGCAGCCCACCAGGCTCCCCCGTCCCTGGGATTCTCCAGGCAAGAGCACTGGAGTGGGTTGCCATTGCCTTCTCCACCAGAAGAGTTAACTTTTACTAAATTATTAATAACTATATGAACAATATATTATTCATTATTCAGTGATAACAGTTGAACAAATTTTCTGAGAGATTTAACATTTACAAAGCATTTTTACATCTACTGTAAAACTTAATCTTTATAATAAGACCAAATGATAGAAAATGTTAAATCTACCAGATTTTACAGAAAGAGATGCTGAAAGTCAATGGGTTCAGTAAGATGTCCCAAGGTTAAACAATTAAAAAGTAGAAAAATCACGGTTCAAATTTCATGTTCTAATTTCAGTGAGTAAAACAGACATAGTCTGCAGTTTCTTCTTGATGAGGCACTGAAAAGCTAGAAACAAAAATAAGTGAACAAGGAGAGTATATTTTTGATGGAGACTAATGGTAGGCAGAGAGCAGAACATTTTGAGATAAAGTGATCAGGGACAACATCATGGTAAGCATTTTTAAGCTAAGCATTGAAGGATGAGCCAGACATTAAAGGAAACAAACAGAAACAGTGGAAGAGCACTGATGTATAGAAACAGGTTTGTGCAAAGGCCTTAAAATAAGAAATGTGTGACTTCTTATCACAAAATAAAACATCCTTCATGGAGTGGCTCTCAAGTATGAATTATGCACCAACTACTCTTCATACCTTCCACCCTTCAAACTGGAAGAAAACCCCAAACATTTCATGAACTACATATTCTTTCATACTTTTGCATACGTTTTCTCTTCTACCTGAAATATCTTTTCCTGGAATCTCTACACAGAAGAAAAATATATTTAATCTGAAAAATTTTTCTCAGGTGGTAGTAATTCTCTCCCAGTTTCTCTATCATCACTCCAGTCTAGCTAAATGAGTCTCTCTCATATATTTTAAAATTACTCTCATTTTTATTCACAACTTCAATAAAGAATGATTTATATAATATAACATCACCTGTTGAGTTATGCAAGCATCATCACAATCTAATTTTAGAATATTTGCATCACTCAAGAAATAAAATGTACAGTGCCTCCCTATTCCTATCTTCAGCTCTGGGAAACTGTTAATCTACTTTCTAACTCTATAAGATTTGTCTTTTCTGGAGATTCTACATAAATGGAATCATACCATTAAGTGTTCTTCCATGTTTGATTTCTTTCACTTGGCATAACATTGTTATTGAGATTCATCTAAGTTATAGCATGTCCATTATTTTTATTGATAACTTTACATTGCATGGAAACACCAAAAATTATACATTCACCAGTTGGTAGACATTTCACCTAACCTACTTTTGTCTGTTGTGAATGATGCTGCTATGAACAAATACTCACATAAGGTTATTGGCAAGGACATGTGTGTTCTTCACTTTCCCTAGGTAGATATCCAGGAGTAGTACTGCTGAATCACATAGCATTCCACCTTCCCTTCACTTCCATGCCTTCCATGCACCCTTCTCTCAGCATGCACACCATTCTTTAATTGTTGATTTATTTGTCTTTGTTTTTACATATCTATCTCCCCCTATTGGGCTATGAGCATCATTACAGCAGGCAGCCTGGCAACAATTGCTTTAGCAGTTCTAGGTACATAGTAGGATTCATAAACTTCCTAAAATCTGATCCCAGATCCTCCTCTTAAAGATGAGGGCATTCATGTTCACAGCTGCAGGGGGTGCTTGCATGCTGAGGCTCACAAATGAGCCTTTCCCCAAGAACTGTCCTTTGCCAAGAAGCTGATTTGCACAAGGATGTTTTCCCTTCCTACAGGCCTCCCAGATCCAAGTACTAATATGGGTAAGGATACAAGGACTTGGCTTCCTACTTCTTTTCAGGACATCTCTTACAGGCATTCTAGCTCCACAGCATCTTATGGGACTGGTTGGGACCACTGTTGTTGGTCTCATCCTCTTTTTGCCCAATCCCATTTTCCCTGGCTTCTCCCCACATAAGTAAAGAAACACAACATTTGCTGGGAGCACTCCTCAAGAAACCTTCTGCAAACAAGTGTCAGTCCTAGAATCTGGTTCCTGGGGAACCTGACTGGCAGTTTACATAGGGAATTCAAACAAGGAAGTTGGCAGTCAAGGAGCTAATAATCTTCAATAACTCCTTTTTTCTTCACAGGCACTTAGTCCAACAACTGTTTATGATATAGTTGTAACTGAGGTATAATTCAGGTCCCACCTGACCCTTGACAATGAGTTAAGATCAATGTAAGCTCATCCTCATTCCATGTCACTGGAAAATCAAAAGCCCTGATTTTTTTTTAAAGAATTATTAAGGAAAAGAAATGGTTAAGTTCTCAGGATTGCATTAACTGTTTGATTCGTTTTACACATTTTATTGTGCTACCTATCTTTATTTTGAACTATATTACTCCAGACAAAAGTTCAGTTCAGTTCAGTTGCTCAGTCATGTCCAACTCTTTGCAACCCCATGAATCACAGCACGCCAGTTCTCCCTGTCCATCACCAACTCCCGAAGTCCACCCAAACCCATGGCCATCCAGTTGATGATGCCATCCAGCCATCTCATCCTCTGTCATCCCCTTCTCCTCCTGCCCTCAATCTTTCCCAGCATCAGGGTCTTTTCCAATGAGTCACCTCTAAGCATCAGGTGGCCAAAATTTTGCAGTTTCAGCTTCAACATCAGTCCTTCCAAAGAACACCCAGGACTGATCTCCTTTAGGATGGACTGGTTGGATCTCCTTGCAGTCCAAGGGACTCTCAAGAGTCTTCTCCAACACCACAGTTCAAAAGCATCAATTCTTTGGCGCTCAGCTTTCTTCACCATCCAACTCTCACATCCATACATGACCACTGGAAAAACTATAGCTTTGACTAGACAGACCTTTGTTGGCAAAGTAATGTCTCTGCTTTTCAATATGCTGTCTAGGTTAGTCATAACTTTTCTTCCAAGGAGTAATAATCTTTTAATTTCATGGCTGCAATCACCATCTGCAGTGATTTTGGAGCCCAGAAAACTAAAGTCAGCCACTGTTTCCACTGTTTCCCCATCTATCTGCCATGAAGTGATGAGACCAGATGCCATGATTTTAGTTTTTTGAGTGTTGAGCCTCAAACCAACTTTTTCACTCTCTTCTTTCACTTTCATCAAGAGGCTCTCTAGTTCTTCTTCACTTTCTGCCAGATAAAAGACTTCTCTCAATTTTTACAAAAAGTCCATTCACTGATGACTTGAGTCGACTGTTGAATATCCAAGATATCAAGAAAGGGTTGACATGAAAGACATATTGTCAATTGCATATTAGATTTCCCTGGACTTTAATTTTCCTTTGGCCTTCCCACCAGGGTATTTTTTTTACCATGGCCATTTCACCCCAAGGACTATGTCACCTTCATGCCATTTTCCTGCCATTTGTTTACCCACTCTTTTTTCCCCCCATCACTCACTTTTCTTTCTTTCTTCTTCTATTCCTCTCTCAGGAGCACATTCCTCCCATTTTCTTATGCAGTCAGTAAGTCTCTCTGCTGTCTTTATGCTCATATTCTCAGTGTCTTTTTTGTATATGAAATGGCTTTCAAGACTTTCTCGTAAACAAAAAATTATCTCCTAAAAAGAATTCAGGCTCCAGCCATTAAGATATTTTCTATCTTCACTACATAAGGATGCATTGATTCATTCTGAGAGAACACTAACACATTTATTATTTAATATTTTGAGTAAGTAACTATGCAATCTTTCTGACTTCTATAATTTTGTCACCATACAGAACCAGGACAGATGGCCTAAAAAGCTTTATTACGTTTTGGATAAAAGCACTGTATTAGGATCTGCAGGACTGTTTGCAGGTTCAGTAATTCACCATGCGGAGTCAAAGGACTCGTAGTTATGATACACTCACAGTGATGGTATACACTCACGGTTATGGTTTATTATAGTGAAAGGATGTCATGGCCCTTTAATGGGCCGGGGCTCAGGCGTACAGAGTCGATGATAAGAAAATAAAGGAAGAGAAAACAGAGAGAAAGAGAAATGAAGAGAGACATGAGGACCAAGACTCCGATGGAGTAAAGGCGTTTATTCAGCATAATGTGGGCATATATATACTGTCTCACAAGATAGCCTTTTCAGCAAAGATAAAGATCAAAAATCTTACAGCTTACCCAGGAAACATAAGGCTAGAATCCATCTCAAAGAGAGGGGGTTGTAAAACTCACTTTCCATATCAGAAAGGGAAGAAGGCTGTAAATAGTTAGTTTTACTTTAAGAAGGTATGCATTCCTTTTGTCCCTGGGAGAGGTAAGCCTCTCCACTCATCTCTGAATATTCAGGGATTGATAAGGGACAGGAGAAAACAGCACACAGGAAGCCTCCTGCCAAATGTTCCCTGACAAAAGGGTACAGATAAAATCAGCAAAGAGAAACGGCGCATGGAGTGGAGTCAGGGAGAAGCCAGGCACAAGCTTCTGAGTGTTGCTTTCGGGTAGTCACACCAAGTTACACTTGCTTCTCCCAGCAAGGATGTGTGGCAATGTAACAGTGCTGCCAACCAAGGAAGCTCATCCCAACCTTGAGTCCAGGGCTTTCATGGGGGATTGGTTTCGTCGGGAACACAGGTAGGCAGCACTTGCACAACGAGCCTGGCTACTCAGTAGTACCCCAGAGCAAAAACAGATGTTCATAGCAAACCACATTGTTAAACTCTAACCAAACTCTTACAGCACGCCCCAAGGTCTGCACACACATACAAAACACTCCCCAGGCAGGCATTTCTAGGGTTCAGAGCTCTCAGCTCCCACAGGCCAGCCAAGGCTCAATCCTAAAAACAAGCTTTTCTTGGGAATGTGTAGGATTTTAACTTTCTAAGTTAATCCTTTCCTATACTATGGTGACTTAAGCATCTAATTTCAAGTTCTAGAATCCTATTTATTTCATTCAGTCATCCAGGCATTAAGATAGGAAAGTAACTCAGAAAGTCATCTAAAGCCACCTGTATAGTATGTGTCAGTATTAACCAAAGTCCACCAAGACCCCAAACTCAGAAATTCACTGGTCACATTTGCTCCTTATCTGCAGACATGATGGGGGTACAGAACTAGACCCTGTCCCCTCCTTGGAAGAGAGATTAGATGGAATCCCAGCTGATCCTACTGTGTATCTATTATAATCTTATCTACCTGGCCCTGTCCATTGTTTTGTCCCTTTGTGTCCATTGCAGTTAATGCCAATAGCATCTGCAAAAATATTGAATCTTTAAAGGGTTGGGGAAGAATAAGGAGGTAAATCAACACACTTTTCACAGACACTGGTGTCTGCCTAGAACACTGAGAAATAAGGTCAGTATCTCCTTCACAGTCCACAGAATTCGCTAGGACTGTAAACTGGGAATCTGTCTATACTCACTGCTCCCTGGGCAAAGCAGATTAATAGAACCGAGCCATTGAGATATAGGGCGGAGACAAAAGCAAGCAGAAAGTGCTTCTTCTGATATAACTAATATACCTACCACTCTCCCAGGGCCTCCTTTGGTGACATCTATCTTCACCCTGGTCTTTTTTGCTTCCCTCTCTCCCTCCATCACTTTCCTCCTTCCCTTTGCCCTTTTCCTCACTGTTCTTTCTCCTTGCATCCATTGCTTACATTCTTTAAATATTTACAAAACTCTACTCTGTTTCAAGAACTGTGCTATACACTAAGAATCCAGTTATAAATGAGATCAACACGGTCACTGCCTTCATGAAACCACTGTCTAGCAGAAATGATCTTTTAAGTATAAAAGTTTCAGTGGCCAGCTACTCTCCACATCCAGAAATCTGCTTGACCTTCTGTCTTATCTCTGATCACTCACCATTACCTCCTTCTTTGTATTCAGCACCTCAAGCCATACTAAGCAAGAATATTGACTTGAGACCTCATGCATGTGCTTTCCTGCTCTGAGTTTTGCATTCTGCATCTTCTGTTGTAATATCCTTTTTACCTAGACCATTGCACTAGATCTAGTTTCTCCTATTAATCCTTCAAGTTTCCTCTTAGCATTGACTCAGGGAAGCCTTCTCTGATTGTCTCCTGAGATCAATATTATTTAGCACTTCTGAAACACATTCATGTTGACATGTGGAAGCCACAGGCTTTGCAGCTATCAATTCAGGCTCCATGCCGGAGCCACACAGGGAAACCTTTCTTCTGACACATCAGATACACCCACAGGAAGTCATTCCTTTACATTCTTCTAATTGTAGGATACACTTGAGTAATTCCTGCAGCAAACAACTGCTCTCTCAGGAATCAGGAAAATGGAAAACAAACAAAGAACCAACACTTCACTTCTCCACTCTAGGGATTTCTGTTTTTGTTCATTGTTTGCCCCATTTTTCCTTCACTCAACACACAATCGTTGTTTAACTCTGTTGGTGCCCACATGCAACTGTTCCCTTCTCAGGGAGTCTCAAACAGTAAGTCTTTTTGTTGGCCATTGGATGGGTGTCCTATGTTCCTGCAGTAAGTAACAAATTACCATAAGCTTAGTAGCTTAAAACAATACAATCTGGTTTTTTTTTTTTATGTTAATGGAGATCACAAGTCTGAAATAGGTTCCACTGAGTTAAAACCAAGGTGGGGGCACTGCTGTCTTCCTCTGAAGGGGAGAATTCACTTCTGTGCTTTTGCCAGCTTCCAGAGGCTACCTGAATTTCCTGATTCACAGCCCCTTCCTCCATCTTCAAACACAGCTCTTCAAATGTCTCCTCACTCTCCCTCTCTCCCCTCTCTTTCTCTCAATTCTGCTTTCATTGATATATCACCTTCTCCCTTATTAAGGATCCTGTGATTTTACTCGTTCCACCTGGATAGCTTAGAAAAATCGCCCTATCTTTACATTCCTAATCAGATGTGCCGATTCTCTTTTACTATATAAAGAGCATATTCATACATTCCGAGGATTAGGACATGGATACCTTTGAGGGACTATTGCTCTGTCTAGCATAGCCATAAACAGTTTCCTCTGCAGCCACTAGAGACATTCTTTCTACTTGGCACTATAAAGTGTTTAAAATACTGTATTCTATTCCCTTACTGTATTGAGCAATGATGTGAACTGGTCTTGTCATGACCATAATGTGTTAGTCTTGGAATTTTTTTGTTTCCTGCTGTTCTTTTTTCTCTACCTCATTGGCCTTCCTACTAACACTATTATATATAACCCACTGCTGGGAGGTTGGCTCTGGGTTTCTACATATATTGCTCATGCTGATGTGGGAGGTGAGGGGAATTTCTCTACCAGTCTTGAAACAGCTGTATTATGCTGGAAAGTAGGGTTGCCTTACATTTGTAATCCAGGGATTCAGGCTTAATTTTTAATCCTGGCTGTGCCACAGACACACTGTGTAACTTTCACTCAATGAATTATTATTCCTATTAGTTTTCCTCATTTGGATAATAACAGATGTAGATAATAATACTCACAATGTTGAAGGCAAAAGGAGAAGGGGGCAGCAGAGGATGAGATGGTTAGAATAGTATCCCTGATTCAATGAACATGAATTTGAGAAAATTCTGGGAGATAGTGATGGGCAGGGGAGCCTGGTGTGCTGCAGTCCATGGGGTCACAAAGATTTGGGTACAATTTCGCGACTGGACAACAGCAATCCACATTGTTAATTTCTTATAGAAGTTGATTGAGGTAATACTTCGGATGTCTGCCCCTTGCAGGCTACATATAGTAGAGACTGTAGGATTTGTATATATCGTTGTTATATGACATCCGCATGAAAGAAAACATCAGAAGTGAGATGAGGTAAGGTTATAGAAGGACTTGAATGACTAGATAAGGAGGTAATGTGGTCCCTGGAAGCAAACATTAAGCCTTTCCTCGGGTAGCGCTTATCTCCAGATCCTTAGAGCACTACTCTTGAAGAATCTTTTCCCTTCTTTCCCTAAACTTTTCCCCAAACATCATTTCAAACTAGAAGTTCTTATGAACAGTTGGAAGATTGATTGGTTGTCTCAAACAACCCCTTCTGAAACCACTATTCATGGACATATGCTTTCTACAATCTACAGGAAGTCCTGATAATTTCCTCCTCTTGAATAATGTCAATCATTCTGACCTAAATAGGTTCTTAGTTTTCCAGATAACTAATAGCTCCCAGCCCTATAGTAGCCCCTTATCCTGATCAATGAAACAATTCAATGTATACTCAGGTGCTAACACTATTTACTTTTTAATCATTCATTCAGATAGTAGGTCTTCCCTTGTGGTTCAGCTGGTAAAGAATCTGCCTGCAATGAGGGAGACCTGGGTTCGATCCCTGGGTTCAGAAGATCCCCTGGAGAAGGGAAAGGCTACCTACTCCAGTATTCTGGCCTGGAGAAGTCCATGGACTGTATAGACACGGGGTCACAAAAAGTCTGACATGATTGAGCGACTTTCACTTTCAAATAGTAAACTAATATAAAAATAATTTTGCAAGGATACCTCCCAATCCTAACACAAACAGCACTTCCGAAGGTTTAAAAGCTACAGTAATAAATCAAGGAATTTCCACAGGACACTGGTGCCTCCGTTTTGTGGATCCCTCATAGCTTTAAGCTCCAATACAATCGATTTGTAACTGAAAACAAGATCTTAGCAACTGCCAACTCATCTTGGCATTTGAAAAATCAAGCTGTGTTCCGATGTTTGCTTCATAAATTAGAACCAACAATAAAGATTCTGGAATCAGGCCTTAAGTGGCAATTTTGTTGATGATGCATGATGCAGAACAGAATGCATTTTGCTCAGCCACACGGTGCTGTCTTTGCAGGGCTGGCAGCAGTAGGACATTTTCTGTGTAGGATGTTAGCTAAGGTTTGTGAAAGGCCACCAATTATATACCTTCTAAGCCAAAGAGATGTTTTTCATAGCTATTTATAAACTTCAGTCCTAAGTGGCCAGAATTCCAGGGGTTATCAAGGACAACGTGATCTTAAAAGTAATAACCCCTTCCTTCCATCCAATTTACACAGAAAACTTGTATGAGACCAGATCAGATACAATTATTTTGGTGAACTTTGGGGAAAGGAGTTAATTTATCATTGTCAAAAGAGCAATCTAAAGCAGAGAGACACCCAACAAATTGCCCAAGGTCACGCAGGTAACCATGGAATTGAGACCAGGACTTGTGATTCCTGATCCATTCCTTCTTTTTTAGCTAGGTGACCTCTGACTTCAAATGTAATTATTCATTTTTTATTTGTAAGGACCTTAACCTGAGCTTCTGTCTCTGAACGTTAAGACCTCATTTTGTTCCTTTACACTGATACACTTCCCTAAAGGTAATCATATTCATATCTTTTTTTCTTCATTCCATTGTTGAATACTGTAATCTGACTGCCATAGTTTCCCATCACAGTGAGAACCAGCTTCTAAGGGGCTCCAAACAGTTCCTGTAGTAGTAGTAGTTTTAATCACTCAGTTGTTTCCGACTCTTTGCAGCCCCTTTGAATGTAGCCCACCAGGCTCCTCTGTCGATGGGTTCTCCAGGCAAGAATACTGGAGTGTATTACCTTTCCGTTCTCCAGGGGATCTTCCTGATCCAGGGATTAAACCCGGGTCTCCAACATTGCAGGCAGATTCTTTACCATCTGAGCCATCAGGGAAGCCTATCATCATTGTAACTGAGAGCTAAAAACTAGAAAACTGGGATTTACTGGAACTTCTCTTCTCAAAAAACAGGTATCATTCATTAGAGATGAGAAACTTCTGTTTTGTTTTACATTGATGACCCCTATCCCTTCCTTAAAAAATGCCAGTAAAAATCCATAAACAAAACAATAACTATATTTAAGATTAAAATTTAATACTGGAAGTAACAGGAGATTTACAGGGGCACCACACCTTGGCTAACCTGAGTATCATAACAACTAAATATACAACTGGTGCTGATTCTTACATAGCCAAATTATACAGATCTGAGAATCCATCTCTTTAAATTTTGTTTCCTATTCCCATAACTATGAACTCGGGTGGCCTGTAGCTTTTTTGTCCCCAAGAGAATGACACATTCAATTAGGTATAATGTAATTCTTACTGCAGTTCAGATTGCCATGTGGACTTTTCTAGCTTCTTGGGCCACTGATGGAACTATAGGGAAATAGGACCAGTATTGGGAAAATTGTTAATGCTAAGTCTACAGAGGTCATTGAATGTCCACTATGTTCAGTGCTTGCAGAGAGTATAGATAGACCCCTAGAACTTGGAGGCTACCTGAGTAATCCTTTGTATCATCATATCCAAGGGAGAGGTTAATGGCAAATGACCTCAATTTCACATTGGCAAGACTACCAAGGATTTAAACCCTACAGGAGTGAAGATCACATTTCCTAAAGTAGAATCCCTGTCTAGCTGAGGTGTTGTTCTGAAGATTAAAGGAATGCATCATATGTGGAAATGAAATACCCTGATCTCCTATATTTTCTTTGTTTCAAACACAAGAATAATTAAGGCAATCAGTACTAGTTTAATCTTATCTTTAAATTTTAATCTTATCTTTAAATTAAATACTAGCAATATTACTAGTATTGATTGCTACCACTTAGTTTATAGGTTGTAAAATGGTGAGGAGTTTAGTTGGAGGTATGATAGAGCTATAAGAGAATTAGCATCACTTAGAACTTGTGGGTGATGAAGATCAGTTCATTTCAGTTCAGTTCAGTTGTGTCCAACTCTTTGCAATGTCATGAATCACAGCATGTCAGGCTTCCCTGTCCATCACCAACCCCCAGAGTCTACTCAAACTCACATCCATCGAGTCAGTGATGCCATCCAGCCATCTCATCCTCTGTCGTCCCCTTCTCCTCCTGCCCCCAATCCTTTGCAGCATCCGGGTCTTTTCCAATGAGTCAACTCTTCCCATGAGGTGGCCAGAGTATTGGAGTTTTAGCTTCATCATCAGTCCTTCCAGTGAACACTCAGGACTGATCTCTTTCAGGATGGGCTGGTGGATCTCCTTGCAGTCCAAAGGATTTTCAAGAGTCTTCTCCAACATCACAGTTCAAAAGCATCAGCGCTCAGCTTTCTTCACCATCCAACTCTCACATCCATACATGAATACTGGTAAAACCATAGCCTTGACTATATGGACCTTTGTTGGCAAAGTAATTTCTCTGCTTTTTAATATGCTATCTAGGTTGGTCATAACTTTCCTTCCAAGGACTAAGCATCTTTTAATTTCATGGCTGCAATCACCATCTGTGGTGATTTTGGAGCCCCTGCAAATAAAGTCTGACACTGTTTCCCCATCTATTTGCCATGAAGTGATGGGACCAGATGCCATGATCTTTGTTTTCTGAATGTTGGGCTTTAAACCAACATTTCTACTCTCCTCTTTCACTTTCATCAAGAGGCTCTTTAGTTCTTCTTCACTTTCTGCCACAAGGGTGGTGTCATCTGCATATCTGAGGTTATTGCTATTTCTCCCAGCAATCTTGACTCCAGCTTGTGCTTCTTCCAGCCCAGTGTTTCTCATGATGTACTCTGCATAGAAGTTAAATAAGCAGGGTGACAATATACAGCCTTGATGTATTCCTTTTCCTATTTGGAACCAGTCTATTGTTTCATGTCCAGTTCTAACTGTTGCTTCCTGACCTGCATACAGGTTTCTCAAGAGACAGGTCAGGTGGTCTGGTATTCCCATCTCTTTAAGAATTTTCCAGTTTATTGTGATCCACACAATGATGAAGATGAAGGTCTTCAAAAGGACTTAAGAATATCATAATTACTGAATGCAATGGCTTTATGTGATTGTGAGTTTCTTACTAGGGACAAAGTACACATTAAAGCTTAATGCATAAATGTTGGATCATGTGAAATGACCGTGTCTGCAAAACTATTAGGAAGAAAGACAGTTCAAAATATTTTTTAGCCACCTTAATTCACAAAGTTAGTATTATATTGATATTCCTATTTAACCAGATAAGAAAATCAAGTAATAGTACAGAGACTGTAATACAGATGGCAGAGTGATGTGTTGGTAGAGTTCTGGTCATAACTAAAGATTGCATCTGTTTGAAGGGTCTTGGGAAATTGGAAGTGGGCAAGGAGGAATAGAGCACCATTTTCTCCATTTTCTTCACTAGTTTTTCCTCTTGAAATGTCTTATCTGTATTTATTTGTACCTAATTTACTCACAAATCCCTTTAAGTCAGGTCCTGTATCCTGAACTTCTTAAGTATTCATAGTCTAAGCAAGTTGTCACTAAACTGTATTACAATTCAGAATAGACAGAAGGCTTATCCTAGTAAGGACCTTCTTCTGTCTTTACTATCTTTTTTCGAGGCAAGAGTCTAGTATCCTAGGTTGGTACCTTGAGTTCTTATTGACTTAATTGTAAATTTAATTGTTTTAGGAGAAAGATGGCAATTGAGATATTTGATATTATTTTTGGCATCTGCTTCTTGATTCATGAATCTCAAAGAGGGGAAGGAGTAAATTAAACTTGGATTTGTAAGCTAATGAACAGCAAAGGAATTAAGAAACTCTCTAAGCAATATAAACTACAACCTGGATATCTGTTTATTTATTAATCCCACATGTTGAATTAATATCTATCATCCAGGCATCTTGATGAATGTCCTGTTTCCCAAAAATATGAGTACTTTAGGATTTCATGTATTTAATTATGTCTTCCTCTATTCATCCTATAGTTGAAAAAAACTTTGTCTACAAAATTTCATTTATTAAATAACATGTTTATGTTTTCATTACAAATCAACTCTCTATAGCACTCTCAAATGATACTTCTGATTGACATAAAATACACAGAGAGATTAACTCAGCTGATAAATTTTAAATCAATTTTAAACCAAAGGCTAAGCAATTTGACATTTTAGCTTCAGCAGTCCTTAAGTTTGAGATTTTGTGATTTTATTTAAGTTTCTTGAAATACGTAAAGCAGCTCATAGATTTCCAATTTGCTTCTCCTTAGCAGTTTCAGGTTCAAAGAAGGTTCAAAAGGAGAGCCAGACAGCACACCGTGGTGCATCCTGCTCTGCCTTTGAACACGGCACTCCTGTCTGGAAAGTCTTCCTTTCCCTCCTCCTTCATTTGTCAGAGACAAATTCTGCTTCACAATTCACTTTCTGAATGGGATTCTCTGGGAAGAATATCCTAAAACCCACTTCCCTTCCCATATCTAGGGTAGATTTCACTCCTATAGGCTCCCATTGTTAACAGTTACATAAAATATCAACAAGGATCTACTCTATAGTGCAGGGAACTCTACTCAATATCTGTAATAACCTATAATAGGAAAAAAATCTGAAAAAGAATGAATATATGGATATGCATAACTGATTCACTATGCTATACACCTGAAAGCAACCCAACATTGGAAGTCAATTGTACTCCAATAAAACTTAAAAAAAAAAAAAAAAAAAACTTGCAAGAACACATAGAAATCTAAGGGTACACATGAAGTATTTTTTAAAAACTGTGACAACCTAGAGGGCTGGGATGGAGTGGAAAATGGGAGGGGGGTTGAGGAGGGAAGGGACCTATGTATGTGTGTTCAGTTGCTCAATCATGTACAACTCTTTCAGCCCCATAGACTGTAGCCCACCAGGCTCCTCTGTCCATGGGATTCTCCAGGCAAGAATACTGGAGTGAGTTGTGATTTCCTCCTCTAGGGGACATTCCTGACCCAGGGATCTAATGCACAACTCTTGCATCTCCTGCATTGGCAGGACCACTAGGGCCACCTGGGAAGCCCATGTGTAAACCTGTGACTGATTCATGTTGATGTGTGGCAGAGGCCAGCACGACAATGTAAACCAACTGTCCTCCAGTGAAAAAAAAAAAAAAAGAGGAAAAAAAAAACAAACCAAAAATGCCTATAAAAAAATTTTAAAAAGGAAATTTTTAAAAATTGTCAGAACAAAAAGGAAAAAAGGTTAAAGAACAAGAATAAATTTATGAAATAAGAGAACCTTACACAAACCAATGATAACCAAAAGCTGCAAACTAGAAATATCATTGTTCAAATATCCATGCCTGAAGTTCATCATACAATTTACTTTTATTTTTATTTTCTTAATTTATTTATTTTAGTTGGAGGCTCATAACAATATTATAGCGGTCTTTGCCATACATTGATATGAATCAGCCATGCGTTTACATGTGTTCCCCATCCTGAACCCCGCTCCCATCTCCCTCCCCATCCCATCCCTCTGGGTCATCCCAGTGCACCAGCCCTGAGCACCCTGTCTCATGCATCGAACCTAGACTAGCGATCTGTTTCACATATAATATACATGTTTCAATGCTATTCTCTCAGATCATCCCACCATCGCCTTCTCCCACAGAGTCCAAAAGACTGTTCTATACATCTGTGGCTCTTTTTCTATCTCTCATATAGGGTTATTGTTATCATCCTTCTAAATTCCATATGTATGCATTAGTATACTGTATTGTTGTTTTTCCTTCTGGCTTACTTCACTCTGGATAATGGGCTCCAGTTCTGTCCACCTGAGTAGAACTGATTCAAATGTATTCTTTTTAATGGCTGAGTAATATTCCATTGTGTATATGTACCACAGCTTTCTTATCCATTCGTCAGTTGATGGGCATCTAGGTTGCTTCCATGTCCTGGCTATTGTAAACAATGCAGCGATGAACATTGGGGTACACGTGTCTCTTTCAATTCTGGTTTCCTTGATATGTATGCCCAGCAGTGGGATAGCTGGGTCATATGGCAGTTCTATTTCCAGTTTTTTAAGGAATCTCCACACTGTTCTCCATAGTGGCTGTACTAGTTTGCATCATACAATTTAGAACATATATTTTTATGATAATTTGAACCACACTGCTGCTTAGACCTCCTGAACTCTTTAGCTCTGGGATAGCCTTCCCCATAACTTGGTCCTCTAGCAGTCTCTTTAGAACACTGTCTCTAAGTGTCCCCCACAGGAGAGGTCAGCCTAGAACTTAGAGGACACAGAATCTCTAGGACAGTGAGGAAATTTAATGGAGTAAAAATGCACCTTGAAGTGAGAAAGACTGCACTGATGATCTGGAAAAGCAATCTTCTGACCATCTAAGAACCCAACCAGAAGGCAAGGCACTGGTGTCAACTTCCTTCTGGCCTTCCACTCTGCCTTCACTCAGCATCCTCCTTCCCAGCTAAGCACTAATAGGTCTCGGTGTGTCCTCGCATCTACACGGCTCCATCTCCTCTCTCCTAGATCGCAGCCCAGACTCCTCTTATGTTCCCTTCTCTGCCCCAGTCCGTTCTGGCTTCCAGAGAGAATTTTCTAAGAGAAACACAAAGTATTCAGTCATCAGACCCAGAGTTCAAAGCTTAGCTCACACTGTGTGTCTTTGAGAAAGAACTTTCCAGCTCTGAGCCTCCTCTCTCAAAAATAGGAATATCCAGAGAACTGCCTTCAGTGAATCCATGAGGATTCACATAAAAGCCTCAGAGTTTACCTCTGAGTAAGTAGAAAAATAAATGTAGTTTTTTTTTATAAAAAACAAAATGATGCCAGAACTTACTGTGACATATGGCAAATGTTTTCTCATCTCTCTCTCTCTCTCTTTTTCTGTCTCATTAGAATGTGAGATGGATTCTTAAGGTTAAAAAGGTTTCTTTTATCTGTTTTTTTACACCAGGGAAATTCCTGGTACCTGGTGAGAACTAAATAATGGCCTATTAAATAAATGAGACATGATAAATGACTTGTCAAAGGTCACATAGTTATTTACAGAGTTAGAGTTGAATCTGAAGCATTTTCCATGAATGGAATACTGTGATGTATTTTCAGATACAGTAAAATACTCTCATTGGATTCTCTATCATCACACAGGAAGGATCTATCTGAGAGTATATCTCAAAATCTTGTGTTATAAAGGTATTGTTTACATTCTCTTTTAAGCAAACATATATTTATATATATATTGAACAATATAAGTTAGCAGTTTGATAGGCAAAGTGATTTCAGCAGTACTTGCTATCCTAATCTTAAATGAGGAATCATTTTTTCATGAAAAATTTATAAAAAGTTTCAGTCAGTCAGTCAGTTCAGTTGCTCGGTCATGTCCAATTCTTTGCAACCCCATGAACCGCAGCACACCAGGCCTCCCTGTCCATCACCAACTCCCGGAGTCCACCCAAACTCATGTCCATCCAGTCGGTGATGCCATCCAGCCATCTCATCCTCTGTCATCCCCTTCTCCTCTTGCCCTCAATCTTTCCCAGCACCAGGGTCTTTTCCAACGAATTAGCTCTTCGCATCAGGTGGCCAAAGTATTGGAGTTTCAGCTTCAACATCAATCCTTCCAATGAACATCCAGGACTGATCTCCTTTAGCATGGACTGGTTGGATCTCCTTGCAGTCCAAGGGACTCTCAAGAGTCTTCTCCAACACCACAGTTCAAAAGCATCAGTTCTTTGGCACTCAGCTTTCTTTATAGTCCAACTCTCACATCCATACATGACCACTGGAAAAACCATAGCCTTGACTAGACTGACCTTTGTTGGCAAAATAATGTCTCTGCTTTTTAATATGCTATCTAGGTTGGTCATAACTTTCCTTCCAAGGAGTAAGAATCTTTTAATTTCGTAGCTGCAATCATCACCTGCAGTGATTTTGGAGCCCCCAAAAATAAAGTCAGCCACTGTTTCCATGTTTTCCCATCTATCTGCCATGAAGTAATGGGACCAGATGCCATCATGATCTTAGTTTTCTGAATGTTGAGCTTTAAGCCAACATTTCTACTCTCCTCTTTCACTTTTATCAAGAGACTCTTTAGTTCTTCACTTTCTGCCATAAAGGTGATGTCATCTGCATATCTGAGGTTATTGATATTTCTCCCAGCGATCTTGATTCCAGCTTGTGCTTCCTCCAGCCCAGTATTTCTCATGATGTACTCTGCATATAAGTTAGTACATGATAATAATTGTATTTTTAGCATATATCAGGAAACACATATATGTAAAACTCCTTGTACTTGTGACAACTGCATGGTTCTTAGAGAATTGCACTCCATAGTCTGGGAGTCATAGATTTTATTGAAAGATCACTAAACTGAAAGTACAGAAATTTAGCTTCTTATCCAAATCTGCAACTGCCTACATGACCTTGGCCCAGGACTTGCTCTTTCTGAGTCTCAAAGCTCTATTACTTACAAATGAGATGCTGGATTTAGTATGTCTATATCAAGCTTTGCACTGCATAACTGCACAACCCCAGGGATAACTTTCACATAGATTACAATGCAAATGATGTTCCTTTATATCTTCAAGGCAACAACTCTGCTTAGGAAACTTGCAGCTTACTCTAGATAGGCTCTATTCTAAGTGGACAACGCGAGAAGATTTAGGTCACTTGTTCCTAAAAGTGCCAGCCATTCTCATTATCTTCTCATAGTCCTTCATAACCAACTTGACAACTGAAGCACTCTGACACTATACTTTTATAAGAAGCACTCTGAAAGCATACTTACACTTTCCCTTTCCTACTCCCTCCAATCTCATCTCTCCTCTTCTAAAACATTCTTTATGGGCAAAATGACACAGAGCAGGTCTTTTGGAGGCCCCTGGGTTTCTTTGTAAGGTTAAATCAAACATTCTTAAGGGGTTGTTGAAGCAAAAACAACAATACAGTATATTAACACATATATATGGAATTTAGAAAGATGGTAACGAGAACCCAACATGCGAGACAGCAAAAGGAACGCAGATGTATAGAATAGACTCGTGGACTTTGTGGATGAGGGAAAGGGTGGGATGATATGGGAGAAGGGCATTGAAACAAGTTAATTATCATATGTCTAATAATCGCCAGCCCAGGATTGATGCTTGGGGCTGGTGCAGCGAGATTTCCCGGGGGGAGGGAGGAAGGAGGGGGGTTCTGGAGGGGAAGCATATGTAAACCCATGGTGATATCATGACATTGTATGGCAAAAACAATAAAAAAAAAAAAAAGTTCTAAGGCTTTCCAGAGCCAAGTGCACACTTTCCCTCTGAATCACATCTGGCTCTTGAATCAGTTCCAGAAGCAATGATCATGGAGATTAGAGGTGACACATTACTGTAACTCATCTCTTCCATCCTCTGGCACTGCCCTGGAGAAACTATGACAGAGGACAGGAATTCCTACACTCCTACATCTCCTTGTGGTTCTCACCATTAAACCTTTTGGAACATATTCCTCATTTCCCTTTAAAAATTATTTATAAAATATAAGCCCTGAACTTTCATATAAAGCACATTGGAAGGAATAAGTATGAGAAGGAGGAAAGGAAAAAAGTGTGTAGCGAGAGGAGAGGGTCAAGGGAAGAAGGAAAGAAATACAACATTTCAGGCATTTCAATCAACAGCTTACTTATATTATTTTATTTAATCCTTTGAACTATCTTGTAACTTATACAATGTTACTTTTCTTTTGAAAAAATGATAATAAATGCTGAGAAAGGTTTAAGTATTAAAAATGTTAGTCATTCAATCGTGTCCGACTCTTTGCAACCTCAGGGACTTAGCCCACCAGGCTCCTTTGTCCATGGGATTCTCCAGGCAAGAATACTGGAGTTGGTTGCCATTCTCTCCCTGAGGTCATCTTCCCAACCCAGGGATTGAACCCACATCTCTTACATCTCCTGCATTGGCAAGTGGGTTCTTTACCACTAATGCCACCAACATGTGCATAAAGTCACAGTTTTAACGTCATATTTCACATGGTACCCATGCCCTACTTGCTTAAATAGCAAGATCTAGTACAGAGAGAGAGATGGGAAGTACCAAGTACTACAAAAAATGTCTACAGTATTTTAAAATATATAAATATATTTTATTTCTGATTACACATGATAAAACGAGCCCCAAAGAATTTTATGCAAATTACCCAAATCACACAGTGACTTGTTGGCAGGGACATAACAGGAACTCTAGTAATGTAAAAACCAACAATGTGATTTGTGATTTTGTGCAGAGTATTAAATAGTCCTTGGAATGAGCACCTTGTTCCCAAATTCTAGCTCCAGAATATAATGACTATTAATTTTTGTAAAAATTTCTTGACTTCTGTTTACAGGTTCTTGTTAGCTAGAAACAAACAAACAACAAACAACAACAAAAACCTCATCACAATACTGAGCTAGAAGGGCTTTAGGAAGACCAGAGACATTTTGCGCAATGCCTGGCACACAGGATGTGTTTCAGCTGGAATTTTTTGGCTGTGGAAGCAGAGGTTGACTCGTATTTATGGATTGTAAAGATGGCATAACATTTTCATGGTTACCAAAGGGGCAGAAAACGCGATGGCCCCGGAGACTCTGCGACGGAAGATGCAGCTATTAAGTCTCTTCTCTCCATCTCTCGGCAGATTCCTCTTTGCTCCTCTCTTTGTGAATGAGCTCATTCTTCATTCTCTGCTAAATGAAAATCCTCCATTTGTTCACTTTTCACATTTCCATTCTGGCCACTCCTAGTAGCTTTATCACAGCTTTCAGTTCCAGTGCCAACCGTTAATCCACCAGGTTATCTATGTCTACCTCTGTGTCTCTATGTCTATGTCTATATCTCTATATCTAGATATGCATGCCGTATATCCATATCTAAGCTGGTAGCATTCACAAGATAGATAGTGTGACTGCATCCCACTGTCAGTAAATTGGTGGTTTTGTATCACAATTCTATGCCGTGTCCAATCAAAGACAGGTAATTTGGGGGACATGAGACCCAATATACCCCATGGGGAAAAAACAACTAAGGTTCTGTGAGCAGATCAACCTGTGTTTGAATCTAGATTCCTTTACTTATTTATATGCTGTATGGCTTGAGTAAACTTAACCTCTTTGAGATTCTATTTCACACTTCATATGAGAATAATAATAGTACCTTCTTAAGAAGATTGTTATAAGAAATAAAAAAGATATATGTATATCAGGGATCACTTATTTAATGTTCAAAACTGCTGACTAGTAAAAGTTGAATATCTAGGCTATGCAAGAGAAGGTTCCCCCAAATTTGTTTTCTTCACCAAACTAACTCCTATTCATCTTTTGGTTCTCTCCTTGGCTCTCCTCTGGAATGTACCACCCAGTATGCTTTAAACTAGTTTATCCATTTCTTTCTTCCGCTAAAGTTCCCTAACTTTATCAAATGCATATCTCATTGTACTAAAATCACCTGTTTTTTTTTTTCATTTTTCTAAGGTAGAATTAACACATAAAATTGTGTGTGTGTGTGTGTGTGTGTGTGTGTATGTGTGTGTGTGTGTATATACATATATTTGTTGTTGTTTGTTGGTAGTTGTTTCAACTGTTTGTGACCCCGTGGACTGTAGCCCACCAGGCATCTCTGTCCATGGGATTCTTCAGGCAAGAATACTGTAATGGGTTGCCATTTCCTTCTCCAGGGGATCTTCCAACCGAGGGATCAAATTTGTATCTTTTGTTTGGCAGCAAATTCTTTACCACAGTCCCTTGGACTTCAAGGAGATCCAACTAGTCCATCCTAAAGGAGGTCAGTCCTGGGTGTTCATTGGAAGGACTGATGTTGAAGCTGAAACTCCAATACTTTGGCCACCTGATGTGAAGAGTTGACTCATTGGAAAAGACCCTGATGCTGGGAAGGATTCGGGGCAGGAGAAGAAGGGGACGACAGAGGATGAGATGGCTGGATGGCATCACCGACTCGATGAACATGGGTTTGGGTGGACTCCGGGAGTTGGTGATGGACAGGGAAGCCTGGCGTGCTGCAGTTCATGGGGTCTCAAAGAGTCAGACACGACTGAGCGACTGAACTGAACTGAACCGAGCCACCAGAGAAGCCATACATATAGTATGTGTGTGTATGTATATACACACATACAAACTGTGAAAGGATTGCCATTAACTAATACCCATCACCTAACATATTTACCCTTTTTGGTGAAAACATTTAAATTGTATCCTTATCAAATTTCAACTATGCAATACATACAGTTAAAATCATCTGTTTAATATCTAAATTTACTAGTATATGAGATGTCCTAGGCCAGGCAATGTGTCCTGTCAGCACTGTGTCACCAGAAGATAGGAAAACACTGCATGGAGTAGTGCCCAAATAGTGCTTATTGAATAAATGAACTAATGAACAAACGTCGTAAAGTAACACCTCACTTCAAAACAGAGTACACTTGGAAACGTAGTATTGTAAGAAGGCACAGCAAGTTCCATTTAAATGTCACTAATTAATACATCCTGGTTAAAACTAAAAACATTTTTTCCTATTGAGAAGTGTTCCTGATTAACTGATTCCAGCCAAGAGTCCCCAAGCAGAGAAACAATAGATAATAGATTTTGGAACCTTATCCAAGGGATGATTCAATTATTTGCTTCTGCTGTGCCCTTCTGTCCAAGGATGGCTAAGATTCCCACTAAAGAAGAGAACTCAGAAGTTTATCTTCACCTTTGTCAGCAACCTCCAATCCTTCCCCTCCTTTAAGACTCAGGGAGGTCTGACAATGTCCCTTTCCTCTTGCAGACAAGTCACTCGCCTATTACTGGTCCAGTCTTTATTAGGTTCAGCTCATCAAGTCACAACCTGTGTGCCCCAAAACAACACACTCAGTGTCCTGTGAGCATTCCTCCATCTGTAGAAACCTCTGTAGAGACCAAGGAAAGAGGTTCACAGCTTTGGAGTGGTGTTTGTCTTTTAAATATTCAATTCCATATTTGTTCAATTAGACGGCTGAATGTGGGAGATTTTCTGGAGATAAATGAATAGAATGCATCATTAACATACACTAAAAATTACCGTGTTTTCCCACTATCTTACCTCAGGTTGGTATAACTCTGGAAAAATGAAAGGACGTGTGCCTGCTCAGTTGCTCAGTCATGTCTGACTCTTTTGGGACCCAATGGACTGTAGGCCACCAGACTCCTCTGTCTGTGGGATGTTCCCAGGCAAGAATATTTGAGTGGATTGCCATTTTCTCCTCCAAGGGATCTTCTTGACTTAGGGATCACAACCGTGTCTCCTATTTGGCAGGCGGATTCTTTAAAACAATGAAGCACCTAGGAAGCCTCAAAGGAGAGAGTATTGATCAAAAACAATGGATAACTTATGTATGTATTCTCCAGTCAGCCATGCAATAGAGATTTGACATGCTGTGGACATGACCCATAATGCTACTTTATTAAATGCATCCTGCACAGACTGTAGAATGCCAGCGCTTGGGGGGACATCAGCTAAGTACCATTCCTTTTTGCTTTACTTCTAGGGAAACTGAGGCATAAAACCCTTTTGGAATATAGTTTAGACAATAAAACAATAAAAATGAAATCATAGACATTTTGTCTCCCTTCCCACAGAATTAACTAGAATGTTTCAAGGAAAAAATGTTAGCAATGTTCCAACTACTACAATGTTACAACACAGGGGACATACTTGTCATGGCTGTTCAGTCACTAAATTGTTCTGACTCTTTGTAACCCCAAGGTTTGCAGCAAGCCAGGCTCCTCTGTCTTCCACTATCTCCCGGAGTTTGCTCAAATTCACAGCCATCCAGTTGGTGATGTTATCTAACCATTTCATCCCCTGCCGCTCCCTTCTCCTTTTGCTTTCAATCTTTCCCAGCATCAGGGTCTTTTCCAATGAGTTGGGTCTTCTCATCAGGTGGCTAAAGTATTGTAGCTTCAGCAACAGTCTTTCCAATGAAGGTTCATATTATCATACCATCAATGCAGTGCCCTTATTTAGTAAATAGGAAAGGCTTTTGAAGCTCTGCTAAGTAGGTTGAAAATTAGCTCTAGGGCTAAGGCGCTGCCTTAAGGGACAACAATGAAGCAAGGGTGTAATACAGTGTTTTTAAGAATGTATTCTATTAAAACAAAAAGAAAGAAAGAAATCCCAAATAATGCTCCTTGAGAAAGGTCAAGTAAATATAAAAATCATTAAATGTTTGTTGTACCTCCTTTTGAAATGGACACTAGCATGCAAAGGACTTTGAGAAATCTTGAGCAGTATAAAAACACACAAAAAGATGCTTAATGAGTCTTTTTGAGCTCTTTAATTGTAAGCAAAAGAAATGACCTCTGGTTCACTTAATCAAAGGAATTTATTAGAAGAATGCTGGGTAGAGAGCTCACAGATTCTAGGAGGGAATACAAGAATTCTCTAGAAGGACAGGGGTCAGTCAGTCAAGGCAGATTTGACATGAACCTTTCTTACGCCACATCAACAGATACCTTGGCTCCAGGTTTTCTTCTCACTCCATCCCTGGGTTTATATTCACTTTACCTGAACAGAGATCTGATTGGCTTAACTGGGAGTCAAAAACAAAATCTCTGCCTAGGACATTGCACTGAATTGGTTTGACCTTAAGGAAACCACTTAACGAGGTGATTACCATGCATGATGAACAAAATTACTTCAGTGATGGTTTTTAGCTCTGAAATTATAATCTAAATAGAATTTTAGGCCATTTACACATTTCATGGTTGTCTTAAGAAACCTCCTGAATGTTTCTTTGGCTATTTTCCCAAACCTTTTTCTAAACTGTGCTGTATCAAGAGGCTCAAGACAGTTTAGTTTTATTTTCCTCTAAAATGGTTTTCTTTGTGAAATCTGAAATATGGTAAAAATAAAGAGGGATCTGATCTCTAAAATGGAAAGTTACTCTTACTGTAAAAGCCAATAACAAAAAGGAGGTGGGAAAAAGAAGATGGAATCTCATTTTATGTTTGGATTTCAGCTCTCAAACTATATACTTCTGCCAGGTGGCCATCCCCCAATACTTGTCTGCTGTCCCACATAGTAAAGGGATTAGTTGCTCTTCGGGCCAGTTTTGACTTTCCTACGACAGTTTAATGAAAAGAGAACATCAGGCAAAAGGCAGTGTTAGCACTTCCCATTCTCTCTTTCCTCTTCTACCCAAAGAAAAAGGATATTAGCCAGATTCCAAGTCACCAGTTGGGAGGCATTTACAATGACAGGTCACTGTACATCAAAATATGAATCAATGAGTATGATTCTTTCCCTCTTTCATTGATAGAACCACTGAAGCAAAGTGACCTGTGACATTTTGTCACCTGCAAAGCGCAGCCCTGTCTCTGGTATTCCCTCTTCTGCACCCTTTCTCTGGACTGTAAGCTTATTTTCTGGCTGTTACACATGTTCTTATCGCCTTCCTCTTTCAAGGTATCTAGAGATAAACGAAGACTGTGGCCTTTGCCTGTTCAGGGAGGGTCCAGGACCAGATAAGACACTAAGGGAGATGGAAGAGATAGGAAGACCCCAGGTCAGACTACCTGCTTTAGCAGAGCTTATGAGATTTCTGCCTGGAAGACAGTCTAACTTATTAATACTAAAGTATGAGTCTATTTCTCTTTGTTAAGATGCTTATTTGTATATTTATTTCTTCAATAATCTCTATTAATAAAGGTGTCTAATGTGGACTGAGAGATACAATGGTATATGAAAACCTGACGCTTGACCTTGGAGACTTTACAATTCTGTGGAAGATACAAAAATCAGCCTCATGTAGAAAGATAATATTCTGAAAAATAACCAAATGTTTCTTCCCCAAATCATCCTTGTTGCCCTGGGAAAGTGTGAATCAGCTTGGAGAAAAGGTAAATTAAGTTACTGAATGGGTTTTTTAAGCTCACTGCAGGGACAGATGTCTTGAAAGCTAATTGAAACAAAGTTAAAAAAAGAAAAAAACTTGACCTCGAATATCAAGAGGAGGCAAAATCTTAAAAGAGGTGGGTGCCAAGTTTATCCATAGCTTTATAGTGGAAAGGCAATCAGGGAAGATCCAGCTTTCATCTGGATTATCTAGATCTTTCAACCAGTTTTCATCGAAACTGGGAGAGAAAGCAAGAGAGTGAGCCTGTGGTTGGTGTGGATTGCTGAGAAAGGACTCCTGGCTCATACTCCTTCTCAGACAAAATCATAAATAAGCCAGGGCCTCACCTTCCCTACTGCATTCTGAGAAGAAGATAAGGCTTATAAGTAAACAAAATTCTGTCATGGCATCACAGCCCTGCTGTGGCAGTGGTTGAGTGAGGTGTCTAGATATTGAACCTGACGGCAGCCTCACAAAGCACAGAAGATCCCAGCAGGATATAGAAAAACCAACTAGGTTTGAAAGCAACCTCAACTGGCTGCAACCAAGAGAAAATCAAGTGCTAAAAATAGACCAGCAGGCCCCTGGGGTGAAAATGAGGATTAGACAAAGGTGTAAATGTGGCAATCAGAAGTCACAGCAGGATCATGTATAGTCAGCAGGCCTTCGGGGTAAAAATGAGGAAGACACATAGGACATGACTGTAGCAATCAGAGCTCACGGCAGAATCAGGTGCAGTAGCAGGAAATGCCAGCACAGGAAGGAACAAAGAGCAGGCAGATATCAGCACGATCAAAGAGAGTAGAGAACCATTATGAAGAAGGTACCCCATTCCTGCTCAAGACCAAGGATTCATATCCTTCTAAGAGAAGGGAAGGAGCTGAGCAAGAGAAAGTTCGTGAGCTGAAAGAATAGTATCTATCCCAAAGAGACTGAGAAAAACATCTGAAAGGGACTTGTGACACTATGAATGGAAATAGAATCCCAGGAACTAAATCCTGTTGAACAAAATAAAAGAAATCATAACTTTGTACACATTTGTACTTTGTAACTATTCAAGTTCATAAAGTGAAGTTGCTCAGTCGTGTCCGACTCTGTGCAACCCCCTGGACTGTAGTCTACCAGGCTCTTCAGTCCATGGAATTTTCCAGGCAAGAGTACAGGAGTGAGTTGCCATTTCCTTCTCCAGGGGATCTTCGCAACCCAGGGTTTGAACCCTGGTCTCCTGCACTGCAGGCAGATGCATAAAAGCACAATTTATATTTACAAGTTGTAAAAACACTGTGAAGAAAAAGTACAGGGTGTCACACAGGTATATAATAAGTCTATGAAAAGCCTTCAGACCATTAGATCTGTCTTACAAACACTACTCTACCAAAATGTGGGGAATGGATTACAGCTGGGCAAGAATAAAGATACGGAGATCATTTAGGGGGCAAGTGCAGTGGGTAGGGATGAGATTATAGAAAGCAGAAGAATGGGAGGTGGAAAGATCTAGATAAATATGACAAATAAATCATATGTTAACAATCAAAAGAACTTATAAAAATGGATTGCAAATGAAAGCGGGGAAAAGGCACAAAGGACTCAATAAAGAAAATGGTTGTAATCATATTTGACTATGACTATACATCTTAGTAGTATAAGCTCATTTCACATGCTAACAAAGTAATGCTCAAAATTCTCTAAGCCAGACTTTAGCAGTACGTGAACCATGCTCTTCCAGATATTGAAGATGGATTTAGAAAAGGCAGGGGAACCAGAAATTAAATTGCCAACATCAGCTGGATCATTGAAAGAGTAAGTGGAGAGGGAGTTCCAGAAAAACATCTACTTCTGCTTTATTGACTATGCCAAAACCTTCGATTGTGTGGATCACAACAAACTGTGGAAAATTCTTCAAGAGATGGGAATACCAGACCACCTGACCTGCCTCCTGAGAAATCTGTATGCAAGTCAGGAAGAAACAATTAGAACTGGGAATGAAACAACAGACTGGGTCCATACCAGGAAAGGAGTACATCAAGGCTGTATGTTGTCAAACTGCTTATTTAACTTATATGCAGAGTACATCAAGTGAAATGCCGGCCTAGATGAAGGACAAGCTGGAATCAAGATTGCTGGGAGAAGTATCAGTCACCTCAGACATGCAGATGACACCACCCTTAGGGTGGAAAGAGAACCACAAAAGAGCCTCTTGATGAAAGTGAAAGAAGAGAGTGAAAAAGTTGGCTTAAAACTCAAAATTCAGAAAACTAAGATCATGGCATCTGGTCTCATCACTTCATGGCAAATAGATGAGGAAACAATGGAAATAGTGAGAGATTTTATGGTCTTGGACTCCAAAATCACTGCAGATGGTGATTACAGCCAGGAAAATAAAAGATGCTTGCTCCTTGGAAGAAAAGCTAGACAACATATGTAAAAGGTAGAGGCATTACTTTTGCCAACAAAGGTCCATCTAGTCAAAGCTATGGTTTCCCCAGTAGTCATGTATGGATGTGAGAGTTGGACTATAAAGAAAGCTGAGCACCGAAGAATTGATGCTTTTGAACTGTGGTGTTGGAGAAGACTTTTGAGAGTCCCTTGGACTGTAAGGCAATCCAACCAGTCCATCCTAAAGGAAATCAGTCCTGAACATTCATTGGAAGGACTGATGCTGAAGTTGAAACTCCAATACTTTGGCCACCTGATGCGAAGAGCTGACTCATTGGAACAGACCCTAATGCCAGGAAAGATTGAAGGCAGGAGAAGATGGGGACTACAGAGGATGAGATGGTTGGATGGCATCACTGACTCGAAGGACATGAGTTTGAATAAACTCCTGGAGTTGGTGATGGACAGGGAAGCCTGGCATGCTGCAGTCCATGAGGTCACAAAGACTTTTCAGACACAACTGAGTGACTGAACTGAACTGATACAGTTTAGTAATATTATTATCAAAACCACTTAATTCTCTTTCAATACATAAATCATTAAACCTGAGAAGAATGGGAAACAATATCATGAATTATATTTCACATGACTTCCTAAATAAAAACAGTTCATAGTACAAAGTTTTAGAAGCACTTTACCTAAAGAATGCTTTAAAACTAGTGAAGCTAAAACTGATCACTTATCTTAGTTAATCAAGCATTTTAAAGCTAGTTTCAAATTTAAAGGTAATTTTTTATAATTTACATTTTATTTCTGTTCTATTACCTAAACCAAGAGTAGCCCACACATACATACACACAGAAACTCTAAAAAATTTAGAGTCATCATATATGGAGATAATATCATTGCTCTTTTTTCTCCCCCTTGGCCTTCCCCCTGGTTTCACTTGACCCATTTATTTGTTTACTCAAACTTTAAGGACATAAATATACACAAATGAAACATAATACTCTGTTTCTTCTTGTCAATGTTCAGGAAATGGACTGCATGCTTTCAGAGCTTTTCTCTTTGAAAAAGTTGGAAAATAGACACATCTGTGGGATAACAAAGAAGCACACATTAAAAATTCTTTGCTTGTCTAGACATAATCAAACTCATTTCACAGTAGGTGTTAAATACTTCTAATTAAAGTAATTTAAGAAAATTTTTAAAAATTCAAGAATGGTAGCAAAATGTTAGTTCAAAAATCAAAATTCTTATTTTCCCCAAGCTCTACTTTGATCTCCATAGTAACCAGAACAGTTACTGGTCTGACTCTCTGCTAAATAATTATATATAATCAATAAGCAAATATATATATATATATATCACAATATAAATAAACTAAACTTTTATATATTTTATATAGATATATGAAGGTATATATGAGAAATATTGGCAGAGGTTACAGATCTTTTTTAAGTAGCATGCTATGTAACCTATTCTTTCTTCTCCAAGTTTCCTTACATCTCTTCTTTGTCAAAGTCTCCTAATCAACAAAGATTGATCTTTTCCAGGTGGCTTTGACACTTTCAAAGAACATTTCAGTAGGCATGATGGACTAGAAAGAGAAAGAGAACTGCTTCTCGCAAAGAGGGTAGGCTACAGAATTCGACATACTATGATGTCTCTTTCCAAAAGTGGATAAATTGCATGACTTCCCTCCCATTAGACAGGATAGCCACCCTTCCTTTTATCTGAGCTGAAGAATTGCTACCTGAAAGCATTTATCTGATGATAACACTGCACAGCAAAGCAAAGACGACTCCAAAGAATAGCTCTGTCTGCCACCATTCCAGCTCATCCCTTTGTTTCAGCTATGTATCACTGCAACTCCTCTTCATAGTTAAACAAAAACACCCTTTCAGGTCCTCCTTAACTTTTTCTTTTCTTGATCTCAAGCGGGGGGGGGGGGGGGGGGGGGGGGGGTTGACACAATCAAGTTTCCAGTGTTCCATTTAGACCAAAATCACTATTAAAAAATGAAAAAAAAAATATGATACTTAAGACAACTGGGAATAAAGAGAGAGTGAAAGAGAGGGACAGAGATAGGAAAAAAAGGTGAAATGAAAAGTAAGCTTGAGGCAATATGGTACAGAATTTTAATTCACCTTGAGGATTACTCATTTCAAAGCTTTGGAGAATTTTCTCAGACAATCTTATACAGTTTCCTTCTATTACAATATTAGAAAGTTAGATGCAGTTCTACCACAGAACCTGATGACTCAGAGGATTAGTTTGCTTTTGTAGACTATTGATCAGAGGAATCTTTTGGGGAAGCAGAACTAAGTTTCTATCTGAACTCCAGTTAACTTTCTCATCAGTATCAATGGTATATACCTTCTGATAGCAATTCATGGGGTGTAAATGAGATGGCCACTTCACTCCTTAATTTTGCATAAGTTTGTACAAATACTTTGGTTTTCAGTGTTTAGTCATTTTAAATCCTGCAATTCAGTAACAGTGTAAAACTTTACTTCATCTCAATTGTCCACTAGGTTAGGCTAGATTATAGTGTTATAACAAATAATCCCAAAATGTCAGTAGGTTTACAGTAACAGTTTTATTTCTTGCTCATGGAACATGTTTAGTGTGGGTTGATAGGTGAAGCTTTGTTCATGAGAAATGTTCAAGAACCCAAACTGATGGAGATTCACCATATTAAAATGCTACCACTGCAGCAAGAAGTCTTGAGGCTTGTACCAGCAAGGGAAATGAGAGAACTGAACCATTAAATCCTCGACGTGACACCGGACAACGTTGCTCACATTTATTGGCTTTAACAAGGTAGAGAAGTGAAATCCTCCATGTTCCAGAAAGCAAAGGAGATTCCAAAATTGATGTATAAAGTCTATCCTATCTCTTCTTCCCTGGAATAGGCTATTTGGGGTTATAGCTTGTAGAGGGTAGATCCTAGGACGGCTCCCATGATTTCTGCCCTCTGGTGCTCATGCCCTGTATGTACTTTGACCCCCAATCCACCTCCACCAGTGCTCTTTCATTTTGGGTGGGATCTTTGTATTCATTTGATAGAGATGCCACCTGGGGGAAAAAAAGAAAACAAACAAAACAAAACATAAACTGGGTAGCTTAAACAAAATACTTTTTTTCAAAATTCCTGGAGATTATAAATCTGAGACCAAGCTATTGATCAAAAATTGATTTTTTCCGAGCCTCCTCTTTGCATTGTAGATGGCCATCTTCTCTGCCTGAAGTCTTTTCTCTACACATTTGTGTTCTAATCTCCTCTTCTTCTAAGGACATTCGTCATTGGATTAGCCCCCTGTCCCCTCCACCCAGTGAGATTCCCTGGTGGCTCAGATGGTAAAGAGACTCCTGGCAATGCAGGAGACCTGGGTTCAATCCCTGGGTTGGAAAGATCCCCTGGAGAAGGAAATGGTAACCCACTCCAGTATTCTTGCCTGGGGAATTCCCATGGACAGAGGTGCCTGGCAGGCCACAGTCCATGAGGTCTCAGAGTCGGCTATAATTGAGCACTTTCACTTTCTTTTCTCCTAGTGACCTCATTTAGGCTTAATTACCCTCTTTAAAGGTCCTATCTCTAAATCTAGTCACAATCTGAGGTACTGAAAGCTACAGAATTCAACATATACATTTTGGAGATGAGAGTGAAGGGAGAGGGCATACAATTCAGCCCATGGGCACCTGTGACTTGCTTCTAGTCAACAGAATATGGCAAAAGAGAAAAGATTTTATGAATAATAATTTATTTCTCAATTCAATTGATTTTCAGTTAATCAAAGGGGAAATTACCCTGCATGGGGCAGAGCTAGCCAGGCCTAAGACCTTGGAAAGGGGACTGAGTCTTTGTAGGAAGAGAAACTCTCCCTAGGGACTACATGACACTGGAGAGGTCTATATAGCAGGAACTGTGGGTGGCCTCCAGGATCTGAGCACAGCCTCCAGGCAATAGTCAGCAAAATGCTAAAGCACTTAGTCATAGAGATGCGAGGAAATGATTCTGTTGCTATCAAGATTCTAGATGATAATGCAGCCCAGCCAGCAACTTTCTTACAGCATTGTAAGATCTGAGCAGAAAACTTAGACAAACCACATGCAGATTCCTGACCCTGGAAACTGTGAGATAATAAATATGTGCTGTTAAAGAAATATGTGTTATCACTAGATCTATGATAAGTTGCTATTAAACACTAGAAATGAACTCATAGCTAGACTGACTTCCTTAACATTTGAGGTATGTGTTCAGTCGCTCAATCGTGTCCAGCTCTTTGCAACCTCACAGATTGCAGCCTGCCAGGTTCCTATGTCCATGAAATTTTCCAGGCAAGAATACTGGAGTAGGTTACCATTTCCTCTTCCAGGGGATCTTCTCAACCCAGGAATTGAACACGCATCTTTTGAATCTCCTGCATTGGCAGGTGGATTCTTTACCTCTAGCACCACCTGTGATATCAGACAGTGATAAGAGAAATGTGTGTTTACCTGTTTTAAATAACCCCATTCCCAGTTATTGTGATGTCTTTATCACTGTTTGCTCTTTGCCTTATTTTTCTCTCATGGTAACTCGCTTGGGTGTACATGCATGTATGTGTGTGTGTATGTGTGTGTGTGTGTGTGTGTGTGTGTGTGTATTAAAGCAGAAAATATTAAACTCTACCCTAGCCTGTCATATAGCATTCAGTAAGCCACTTGATTGCAATTCACTCTCCCTGTGTTTGTGTATATAGCTAGAAAAGAAGCTGCCAAACAAGGCTAGTAGAACTTTTGGAAAGGATTAGTTTTCAGAAATTGTATTTTGCTACCTAACTGTCATTTTCTAGATGTAACAAAACCCAGTATCCTTTGGGTTTATGATAGAAGCACCAAGGAATTAGATCCTTGCAAAAAGGTTCAGTTCAGTTGTTCAGCTGTGTCCGACTCTTTGTGACCCCATAGACTGCAGCATGCCGGGCCTCCCTGTCCATCACCCACTCACGTCCATTGAGTTAGTGATGCCATCTCACCATCTCATCCTCTGTTGTCCCCTTCTCCTCCTGCCTCCAGTCTTTCCAAGCATCAGGGTCTTTTAGGCAATAATGAAGTTATATCGAACTGGTGTTTTGACAAAGTACAAATCTGGAAACTTTATATTATTTCTGGTTTTAACAAAAGCATTTTAGACTCTTTTGAAACACTGTCTGGCATAACACATGGTTGTACATGTTTGTCAAAAAATAAAAGGGCTTTATCTTTTTCATTTCTAATTGTATTGATTAGAGCCCTCAATCATTTTTTCTTGATGAATCTGGGTGAAGATTTGTCAACTTTGTTTATCATTTCAAAGAACCAACTTTTAGTTTCATTGATATTTTCTACTGTTTTGTTTTTACTTCATTTATTTCTGCTCAATTTTTATAACTTACTACCTACTAACTTTGGGTTTTGTTTTTCCTACTTTCTCTAATTACTTTCTATGTAAGGCTAGGTTGTTCACTTGTGATTTTTCTTATTTCCTGAGGTAAGATTGTATTGCTATAAACTTCCCCCTTAGAACAGCTTTTGCCACATCCCATAGGTTGTGTTATAGTGTGTTGCTTTCATTTGTCTCCAGGTGTTTTTTATTTCCTTTTTGATTTCTTCTGTGACCCACCAGATGTTTAGTCATACTGTTTAACCTCCACATGTCTGTGTTTTTTAGTTTTTTTCTTGTAGTTGATTTCTAATCTTAGAATGTTGTGGTCAGAAAGATGATTGATATGATTCCAACTTTCTTATATTTCCTGAGGCTCACTTTGTGGCCCAGCATGTAATCAATCCTGGAGAATGTTCCACGTACACTTGAGAAGAATGTGTATTCTACTGCTTTTGGATGAAATGCTCTATAAAAAGCAGTTAAAAGGATCATAAGATACTACTACAAGCAACTATATGTCAAAAAATGGACAAACTAGAAGAAATGGACAAATTCTAAGAAAGGTACAATCTTCCAAGCCTGAACCAGAAATAAATAGAAAATATGAACATACCAATAACAGGTACTGAAATTAAAATTGTGTTTAAAAAGCTCATATTTCTGAAACTCTTCCAAAACATTATAGAGGAAAGAATAGTCCTAAACTCATCCTATAAGGCCATCATCACCCTGACACCAAAACCAGATAAAGGTACCACAAAAAAGAAAATCACAGGCCAATGTCACTGATAAACAGAGATACAAAATTCCTTAACAAAATACTAGCAAGCCAAATCCAACAATACATTAAAAAGATCATACACTAAAAAAAAAAAAAAAAATCATACACCATCATCAAGTGGGGTTTAACTCAAGGAAGCAAGGATTTTTCAATATCCATAGATCAATGTCATACACCATATGGATAAATTGAAGAATAAAAACCATGTGATTATTTCAATACAGAAAATACTTTTGACAAAATTCAACATCCATTTATGATTAAAAAGTCTCCAGAATGTGAACACAGAGGGAAAAGAACTCAAAATAATAAAGGCCGTATATGAAAAACCTACAGTAAAGATCATATTCAATGGTGAAAAGGTGAAAGTATTTCCTCTAAGATCAAGAAAAAGACAAGGATGTCCACTCTCACCACTTTTATTCAACATAATTTTGTAAGTCCTAGCTATGGAAATCAGAGAAGAAAAAGAAATAAAAGATCCAAACTGAAAAAAAAAAGAAAGAGTAAAACTGTCACTGTTTGCTGATGACATGATAATATACATAGAAAATCCTAAAGATTTTAGCAGAAAACTACTAAAGCTCATTGACAAATTCAGTAATGTTTCAGGATACAGAATCAATAGACAAAAATCTGTTGCATGTCTATACACTAACAACCAAAGATCAGAAAGAGAAATTAAATAAACAATCCCATTTATCATCACATTAAAAGGAATAAAATACACAGAAATAAACCCACCCAGGAAACAAAATATATGGACTCCAAAAACTAAGATGCTGATGAAAGGAATAAAGATGACACAAAGATGGAAAGATATACTAAGCTCAAACTTTTTCAAAATGACAATACTACTGAAGGCAATCTACAGATTCAGTGCAATGCTTATCAAATTACCAAAGGTATTTTTCACAGAATTAGAATAAAAACTCTTAAAATTTGTATCGAAACACAAAAGACCCTGAATAGCCAAAACAATCTTCAGATTGGGTAACACAGCTAGAGGAATTTTCTGACTTCAGACTATATTGCAAAGTTATAGTCATCAAAATAGTGTGGTATTGTTATAAAAACAGAAATATAGATCAAAGAAACAGGATATAAATTCCAGAGATAAACCCACATATCTATAGTCACCTAATCTGTGACAAAGGAGGAAAGACTACAGACTAGAGAAAAAACAATGTCTTCAGTAAATGGTACTGGGAAAACTGGACAGCTACATGTAAAAAAAAAAATCAGAACATTCTTTAACACCATACACAAAAATAAACTCAAAATGCATTAAAGACCTAAGTGCTGGATCAGATGTAAAACTGTTAGAGGAAAATATAGGCAGAATACTCTTTGACATAAATCACAAACAGCAATAGCTTCTTCAAGCCATCTCCTAAAGTAATGAAAATAAAAACAAAATTAAACAAACATGACAATTAAACTCAAGTGCTTATGAACAGCAAAGAAAACCATAAACAAAACAAAAATACAACCCACAGAATGGGTGAAAATATTTGCAAATGATGCAACCAACAAAGGATTATTGTCTAAAATTTACAAACAGCTCATGCACTTCAACAAAAAATAAATAAATAAAATAAAAAAGAATGGGTGGACATTTCTCCAAAGAAGACATATAGGTGGCCAAGAGGCACACGAAAAGCTGCTCAGCCATCACTAATTATTATAGAAATGAAAATCAAACTACAATGTGATGTCACCTCATGCCAGTCAGAATGGCCATCATCAAAATATTTATAAACAATAAATGCTACAGAGGGTGTGGAAAAAAAGGAACCTTCCTACATTGTTGTTGGGAATGTAAGTTGGTACAGCCAGTATGGAAAATAGTATGGAAATTCCTTAAAAAACTAAAAATAGAGCTACCATATGACCCAGCAATCCTAATCCTGCACATACATCTGGAGAAAAACCTGGTTCAAAAGGACATGTGTACCCCAATATTCATTGCAGTGCTGTTTACAATATCCAAAACATGGAAGCAACCTGAATGTCCACCAACAGACAAATAGATAAAGAAGGTATGGGGCTTGTGTGTGTGTATGTGTGTATGTGTATATATATAAAAATATTATATATATATATATACATACATATATATATATATATATATATATATTTACAAAACAGAAACAAATTCACAAACCTAGAGAATTAACTTGTACTTACCATGGAGTAAGTCTGAAGAGTGAGGCATAGATTGGGAGTTTGGGATTGACAAGCACGCAATCTTATATTTAAAGTCATAACCAACAAGGACTTACTGTAGAGCACAGGGAACTCTCCTCAATATTTTGTAATAACCTAAAGGAGAAAAGAATTTGAAAATGAGTAAATACATATATATGTATAACCAAATCACTTTCCTGTACACCTGAAACTAACACAGCATTGTTAATCAACGATAAGTCAATATAAAATCTAAAACTTTTAAATACAATTCTCTAGAATAATCATTCACATATTTAGTAAAGTTTTGAATGCCTACTGTTATATGAGCTGTGGGCTGAGGAAAAAAATGGGGAAAAAGTAGAATGAAAGAAAGGAAGAAATAAGACTAGAAATCAAAAACATTTGACAAAAGAGGACCCATGAATTTATCCAATGAATAGAAAATTGCTGGTCTCAGCTAAAGTGAGGAGATAAGGTAAAAGGAATTCAATGCAGAGGACATCACAGGGGCAAAAATTCTGAGGCGTATATGTGACTGACTTGCTCTGAGACTGAGTGTAGCTTAACATGCTGGCAGGATTGTCTGGAAGAAGCCAGGGACTGGAATTGTCCAGGTTAGATTTTGTTCATAGATGGGTTATGCTTTAACTGCACAATGGTTATTACAATTTTTAATTAGCTGACTACACTGAAAAGGACTTAAAATAATATATAGCCCATAATACATGTTATATTCATGTTTGCTATTAATATTGAAAAATCAAAATATTTCTGTTAAAACTCTAGATTTTCAGATTTTTCTGGAAGATGAGAAATAGGGAACCATTGAACAATCTACTGGAGATGCTCCTACTGAAAGAATATGTTGCCTCTCAATCAGCACACCCCTGTGTGAACTATTCCCAGGACTCACTCTAAGTCATGTTGGATAATCACACTATTCATTGATCCCTGTAAGCATTTGAGTTTTCAAATCCTGGTCGGGCCATCAAGTTCAAGGTTTGCTGTTAACAAAGCCTGATCCTTTATTTCTCTGAGGAGTTTGAACTTTTTCATAAATACAGCAGAGAACCATGCAAAAACTATAAATTAAGGAATAATGCAATTATACCTATGATATTTTAGGTTGAACTATATGAAGCTGGGTTTTTTTTTTTTTTTTGGCTAGTCAAAAATAGTGAAGTAGCAATTTCCTTTGGTTCAACCTAAGAGAAAGATTATTCTAGTTACCTATGGTAAATGGAATGGAGAGGGAAGTAACTGAAAGCAGAGAGACCAAGTAGGAGGAGATTATAATCATCTCAGTAAGAAATGATGAAGGCCCAAACTGGGATAATGGCAGTGAAAATGAAGTAAAAGAACTGAAATTATACATAGATACATGAATAAGTGAGACTTATGCTTTCTGACTATCTGATTTGAACCCTCAGAAAGACAAACCAGAATAAACTTGGATTTTTTTGAAATATATTATACATGCTTGGCTTCTTCTCCATGAGGTTCATGCTTTAAAAAGATTTTCTCCACTATACTTAATTGAGGATTACTTTTGTTAGATGCCATTGTTACTTATGAAAATGAGTATGCCCCTCTAATGTGTGGGCACGGACAAATGTTGCAAACTAAGTAACTTCCAAAGTGAAAGTTACAAAGAATACCAAGGACAGATAAGAAAGCCTTCCTAAGTGATCAATGTGAAGAAATAGAGAAAAATAATAGAATAGGTAAAACTAGTGATTTGTTCAAGAAAATTAGAGATATTAAAGGAACATTTCATGCAATGATGGGCACAATAAAGAACAGAAATAATATGGACCTCAAAGAAGCAGAAGATATTAAGAAGAGGTAGCAAGAATACACAGAGAATTACACAAAAAAATCTTCATCACCTAGATTACCACAATGGTGTGATCACTCACCTAGAGCCAGATATTCTGGAATGCGAAGTCAAATGGGCCTTAGAAGCATCACTACGAACAAAACGAGAGGAGATGACAGAATTTCAGTTGAGCTATTTCAAATCCTGAAAGATGATGCTGTGAAAGTGCTCCACTCAATATGATGGCAAATTTGGAAAACTCAGCAGTGGCCACAGGACTGGAAAATGTCAGTTTTCATTCCAATCCAAAAGAAAGGCAATGCCAAAGAACATTCAAACTACTGCACAATTGCACTCATCTCACATGCTAGCAAAGTAATTCTCAAAATTCTCCAAGCCAGGCTGTAACAGCACATGAACCGTGAACTTCCAGATGTTCAAGTTGGATTTAGAAAAGACAGAGAGACCAGAGAATTCCCAACATCCATTGGATTATCAAAAAATAAGAGAGTTCCAGAAAGACATCTATTTCTGCTTTATTGACTACCCCAAAGCTTTTGACTGTGTGGATCACAACAAACTATGGAAAAATCTTCAAGAGATGGGAATACCAGACCACCTAACCTGCCTCCTGAGAAATCAGTATGCAGGTCAGGAAGCAATGGTTAGAACTGGACATGGAACAACAGACTGGTTCCAACATACTCCAAAAGAGTATGTCAAGGCTGTATATTGTCACCCTGTTTATTTAACGTATATGCAGAGTACATCAAGTGAAATGCTGGGATGGACAAAGCACAAGCTGGAATCAAGATTGCCAGGAGAAGTATCAATAATCTCAGACATGCAGATGACACCACCCTTATGGTAGAAAGCAAGGAAGAACTGAAGAGCCTCTTGATGAAAGTAAAAGAAGACAGTGAAAATGTTGGCTTAAAACTCAACATTCAGAAAACTAAGATCATGGCATCTGGTCCTATCACTTCATGGCAAATAGATATAGAAACAATAGAAACAGTAAAAGACTTTAATTTTGGGGGCTCCCAAATCACTGCAGATGGTGACTGCAGCCATGAAATTAAAAGACGCTTGCTTCTTGGAAGAAAATCTATGACCAACCTAGACAACATATTAAAAAACAGAGACATTACTTTGCCAAAAAAGGTGAGAGTTGGACTATAAAGAAAGCTGAACATCAAAGAATTGATGCTTTTGAACTATGGTGTTGATGAAGACTCTTGAGAGTCCGTTGGACTGCAAGGAAATCCAACCAGTCCATCCTAAAGGAAATCAGTCCTGAATATTCCCTGAAGGACTGATGCTGAAGCTGAAACTCCAACACTTTGGCTGCCTGATGAGAACTGACACATTTGAAGAGACCTTGATGCTGGAAATGATTGAAGGCAGGAGGAGAAGGAGACTATAGATGATGAGATGTTTGGATGGCAACACGACTCAATGGACATGAGTTTGAGTAAGCTTGGGAGTTGGTCATGGACGAGGAAATTTGGTGTACTGCAGTCCATGGGATGGCAAAGAGTTGGACATGACTGAGCAACTGAACCTGTGCTTTGTTTTGCTTATAAGCAGAGAGGAAACCATGCTTACCCAAATCATACCACTGGCCTTTGCAGGCCTCCTTGCTGAACATGAATTGATATTATATATTTATTTACTTTTTTTAAGACAGAAAAAAATCTTTCCAATCCTCACCTCTCCCATTTACCTCACTATAGACACCATGTTATATTGGACAGCTCCTTCTTTACCTAGAATATAAAGCCTATTCATTATATCTTATAATACCTGAAAGTAGTCAAGGTCTGGAAAGGAAGACAGGTTTTATATACTTTCTTGTAGTTACTGGAAGGTAAAATAATAACAAAAGAATTACTTTAGAAACTGCCTTCAAATGAGACTTTCCCTTAAAATTCCCACATATTATGTAAGTCAGAGAATAGCTTACTGATTTTATGCAAGCTATCCACTGTCTGCCTCCATTTACTCATGTGGAGGAGAAAACTAATAATAGCACCTACCTTAAATGGTTGCTGTAAAGATTAGATGAGTTAATAAATAAAAAGTATTTAGAACACTGTTTAACATATGGTAAGCACACAGTAGGATATGACTATATAAGAAATCTTTCTTAAGTGAACATTGCAAAGAAATAGAGGAAAACAATACAATGGGAAAGACTAGAGATCTTTGCAAGAAAATTAAAGATACCAAAGGAACATTTCATGCAAAGATGGGCACAAGAAAGGACAGAAACAGCAAGAACCAGAAGCAGAAGCAGAAGATGTTAAGAAAAGGTGGCAAAAATACACAGAAGAATTGTACAAAAAAAGCTCTTAATGACCTGGATAACCATGATGGTGTGATCGCTCACCTAGAGCCAGACATACTGGACTGTGAAGTCAAGTGGGCCTTAAGAAGCATTACTACGAACAAAGCTAATGGAGGTGATGGAATTCAAGCTGAGTTATCTCAAATTCTAAAAGATGGTACTGTGAAAGTGTTGCATGCAATATGCCAGCAAATTTGGAAAACTCAGCAGTGGCCACAGAACTGGAAAAGTTGTTTTCATTTCAATCTCAAAGAAACACAGTGCCAAAGAATGTTCAAACTACCATACAACTGGGCTCATTTCACATACTAGCAAGGTAATTTTCAAAATTCTTCAAGCTATGCTTCAATACTACATGAACCAAGAACTTTAAGATGTACAAGCTGGATTTATAAAAGGCAGAGGAACCAGAGATCAAATTGCCAACATCCGCTGGATCATAGAAAAAGCAAGAAAATTATGGAAAAATATCTATTTCTGCTTCACTGACTATGAAAGAGAGTGAAAAGGCTGGCTTATTTTCTAGGGCTCCAAAATCATTGCAGATGGTGCCTGCAGCCATGAAATTACAAGATGCTTGCTCCTTGGAAGAAAACCTATGACAAAACTGGATAGCATATTAAAAAGCAGAGATATCACTTTGCTGACAAAGGTCCGTATAGTCAAAGCTGTGAAGCCTTCTGTAGCTTTACATCAAATGGTAAAGAATCTGCCTGTGAGACAGGAGCGCAAGGTTCGATCCCTGGGTTGGGAAATTTTCCGGAGAAGAGAATGGCAATCCTCTCCAGTATTCTTGCCTGGAGAATTCCATGGACAGAGCAGCCTGGAGAGCTACAGTCCAAAGGTCGCAAAGATCGGACACTGCTGAGCAGCTAACACACACGTGCTTTTTACAGTAGTCATGTACAGATGTGAGAGTTGGATCTTAAAGAAATTAAGATTAAAGTTGAGTGCTGAAGAATTGATACTTTTGAATTATGGTGCTGGAGAAGACTCGAGAGTCCCTTGGAGATCCCCTGGAACAAGGAGATCAAACCAATCAATCCTAAAAGAAATCAACCTTGAATATTCATCAGAAGGACTGATGCTGAAATTGAAGCTCCAAAAATTTGGTTACCTGGTGCGAAAAGCAGATTCATTGGAAAAGACCCTGAGGCTGGGAAAGACTGAGGGCTGAAGGAAAAGTGGGTGACAGAGGATGAGACAGATGGATGGCATCACCGACACAATGGACATGAGTTTGAGCAAGCTCCGGGAGATAATGGAGGACAGGAAAGCCTGGTGTGCTGCAGTCGAAGGGGTCATAAAGAGTCGGACATGAGTTAGAGACTGAACACAACATTATTACCATTACTACTTCTAGCAACTTTTTAAATTTGTAGATTAATAGATCTGGATGCATAGAGAAATAAATTGATTAGTACAAGGTGTCCCAGAAAGTCAATATCAGAGTCAAAACTAGGACCTAGTGGAGAAGCCCTGAGGGTGGTAGGGAGCAAAAATATAAGATTGAATTACTGAAAGTTCCAATGAGTATTATAATTCTAATTAGCAAAAGGCAGTCAGTCATCAAGATGGGAGGTGACAGTGCTTAGATGGTATATAAATTGACAATTACATAGGGGTGCAGTTATTGACAACGATAAGGTATAGAATATAAGCATGGTAGTGTGCAAGGTAAGAGAGGATAAAACCATTGCAGGAAAAGATTCAATAGGCTGAAATACTATAGTATTGCAACAATCATCACTATGAATTCATTAACAATTAAGACAGGATTAGCGCTAGAGAGTGACAATGAGCCAAATGCTAAAATCCTTGAGAAACAAGAAGTGACCCAGGGAGTGGTGGATGACTGTAGCAAAGTAGAATGATGGGTGGTATAGCCACATGACAGGAGAATCAAAGCTGGGTGCTTTCATGGAGGATGAAGGAAAAAGGATGAAAGTAGCACAGAGAAATAAGGATATCATTTACCTGACCTTATGAGTCTATGGTAGGAAGGGTTTAAGCAGTGAAAGAGCCTGTGATTAAAGAAAGGTTGGGGAAACACCTGTGAAGAGGCAAGTTTCTGTTAGAGCAGGAGAATAAATAGGTAGCTCACAAACTGGTTGAGTTTAAAGATTTGCTGAGGATCAATGTTGAGGTCCAGGGAGCATGGGAGAGCTTTGGGAGGCAGAGAGGCTTAGGAAATGGGGAGGGTTCAATAATGAATCAGAAAAGTCATTGAGGATTAGAGTTCTGAGTATGAGAAATAGCTGTGGTTTGGGGGGATTAATAATTAATCTGGAATAAGGAGCATGAGGAACTAGCCTTGACAATCCCTAGCAGATAGTGATGGAGAAGTGATGAGGACATAGGGAAGAGAAGGACAAATATGGAGGATACTTCTCAGAGCAAGAAGGGTTCTGGGCCTCTCCTTTATTACTGCTGGTAAGGTGAGATCTCCTGCAGAAAGGTGATCTTATTTCAAATGCAGAAATTGTCTTCTGTCCATCATTCTGCAGAGCAGTAGTCCTATGCCAAGTAGGCTAGCATGGTCTTGACCTTTAGGACAACTGCTTTGCAAATAAGAATCTATACCACAATCTCATGAACGTTCTCAATAGTAGCCAATCCTCATCCTCTGATAATTTTAGAAATGTCCAGAAGTACTTCAGAGTAACTGAATACTTCGTAATGAAAGAAAAATAACATCATTTATTTGCATGTCTACCTCCATAACTGTAATGTATCGGGATTCAGATATTATATCATAGTCATTGCTGTACCCTTTAAATGTTTAACAGAATTTTTTATTGAGGTGTTGATGCTGAACATTTTAATACTTAAAAAGCTTGGATCATGTCTACTTAAGGGGTATTTATGTTTTAGTGCTTTCTAATAAGGATGGATTTTTCACAATTCAGGGAAATGAATATTTAATTAAATTAAATATATACTGAATATTTGATTTTTACATGGAATAGCTCTATGCACTAAAGTGGACACAAATGTGAGTAAAACATTGTTCCTGTCCTTGAGAAGCTAACTGTCCAACAAAAGATATGAAATTTGGAATCAAATCAATTAATCCAATCAATAATCACTTTGGAAATATATAATATATTCACTGATTATGAAAAGCACAGCATCTCTTAGTTACACCCTTTGAAGAAGGACTTGATTTCTAGCACCCAGTTGTTTCAGGGGAAAGTGTCTAGCAAGGCATCAAAAATCATCTTAGATCCAACGTCACTAATTATTAGGAAAATGCATATCAAAATCACAATGAAGCAAGGCACCAAAGCCAGTGCTCTGGGACAACCCAGAGCAATAGGGTGGGGAGGGAGGAGGGAGGAGGGTTCAGAATGGGGGAACACATGTATACCTGTGACCGATTCATGTTGATGTATGCAAAAACCATCACAATATTGTAAAGTAATTATTCTCCAATTAAAATAAATTAATTAATTTAAAATATCACAATGAGATATCACCTCAGGCCTGTTAGAAAGGCTATTACCAAAAAGACGAGAAAGAAGTGTTGATAAGGATATGGATAAAAGGAACCTTCATGCACTGTTGGTGGGAATGTAAATTCATGCAGCCACTGTGGAAGACAGTAGGGAGATTCCTCAAAAAATTTTATCATATGTGAAACCAATCGCCAGCCCAGGGTTGATGCTCGGGGCTGCTGCACCAAGATGACCCAGGGGGAGGGAATCGGGAGGGAGGAGGGAGGGGGGTTCTGGAGGGGGAGCATATGTATACCCATGGCGGATTCATGTCACTGTATGGCAAAACCAACACAATAAAGTAAAGAAAATTAAAAAAAAAAAAAAAAGAAAGAAGAGTACTATCATATGACTCAGCTCTTCTACTTCTGAGTGTTTGTCCAAAGAATATGAAAACACTAACTTGAAAAGATATATGCACCACTATGTTCACTGTAGCATTATTTACAATAGCCAAGATATTGAAAGAACCTAAGTGACTACCAGTGTATGAAAGGAGAAGACTGGCATATATATAACAGAACATGCCCCATAAAAAAGATGAAATCTTGCCATTTACAACAATATGGGTGGTCGTTGAGGGTATTAAGCCAAGCGAAATAAGTCAGAGAAAGAAAAACGCCATATTATTCCCCTCATATGTGTGATATAAGAAACAAAAAATAAGTGAAAACACCAACCAAGAAGAAGTGTGTAGATAAAGAGAATAGAGTAGTGGATACCAGAAGTGAAGGGGCAAGGATGGAGGGCAAAATGGGTAAAAGAGATCAACTCTGTGGTGATGGATGGAGATTAGAAGTGTGGTGGTGACATGCTGTAGTTTATATAGAAGTGTAAATATAATATGTGCATGGAACTTATATAATGGTATAAACCAATGTTACCTCATTGGCTTATACCATTACATTAGTTTACAAAAATTAAATTACAAACTAAACATACAAAAGCAACCATCTGCCTCTGCAGCAGTATTCCGGTAGCACAGCTAGTGGATGTTGTGTCAGGAATTTCTTGGGAGCTAAATCATAACACCAACAATGACAAAGTACCCTGTAATAGTTAACTTTTTCATATAAAATGTCAAACAGAAAAAGAAAAGGGAGGCTAGCTTTCTCCTGGCAACATACATGCTATTTATGAATTGTATTCTACATAAAAATACATACACTTCAACAACATCCTCAGTAATTTTCTGAGTCCTACTGAGATGAAAGTGCTTTGAGAACTTGACAAAGCGAGAAGAAGGGAGTTTGGCAAGAAAAGTTAACAGAAGTCACATCTCGTCAGTGGGAGTCAAAATAATACAATTTACATGATTCTGGGAAACAGGGTTTCTAAGCAGCCACCGATAACACTACATATATTAGTCAGCTTGCCAACCCCCTGGTGAACTATGTTTGTAGATGAACGAAAACACTGCCTCAAAGTAACTTAAAATTGCTGTGTGGGCAGGGGGGTCAATGATCACCACAGACTGCTGTCCCCATGCCTCTCAACGGGGCTTTATAAAATGCAGGCCCAGGTACGCACATGCCTTATTTAAAAATTCTCAGCCACAGAGAGATTTTATACTCATGGAATGGAGATCTTATTTGCCTTCCCTGTCTCGCCTATCTGCTGGTCAAACTGATCAGGTCACCAAAAGGTTTAAGTGGATCAGGGAAGACAACAGGGATGAGCAAGGACCTTCAGATCTCATTTTATGACGTTCAAGTGGAAGGAGCTGGGTATGATCTGAGAAGTGGGTCTGAGGGTCCACTGGGGCAGTTCTTTCTGTCTAAGGGTGCTAGTCTGATTGCCCTTCATTCAGACCGATTTCTTCAAGTATCTAATATGTGGCAGGCAACTAACGGTGTGCCTCAGCTAGAGCAATGAATGAGGTGAGCACGGTCTCCTGTCCTGTAGACCTTCTGGTCTTATCGTAAGACACAGAATGGGAATGTGGTGCACTGAGGGTTTCCCCAGCAGAAACACAGGTTTTATAAGAGCTCATAGAAGCTGCTAACCTAGACATAAGGGGTACAGAAGACTCCTGAAAAGGAAAAAGCTGAACTTGGAACCAGTAGGATAAGTAAGCAAAAGGGCGGTGAGGGTGTAGTGGAGGGGAGCACAAAGGAGGAGAGAATATTTCAGGGAGACGAAGCTGCTTGCGCAAAAGGCAAGAAGTGGAAAAGCATGGTGCATTTAAAGAAATGGAAGAACTTCAGTGTAATTGGAGGATGTATTTTCTGTGTTACTAAGGAGGGACAGGAGAGGAAGGAGATCATATCTGGAGAAGTTGTCAAGATAAGTTGTCAAGATAAGCAAGGTCCAATATAAAGAGCCTTATTTAGGTTACGAATAAAATTTGACATTTTCAATGAGATTCACCACAGGATTTTAGCAGATAAATGACATAATTCCTCAGAAGGTAGTACAGTTCAGTGATTGTGCCCACAAATCCTAGAACCTGACTTTTAGGCTTCAACTCCCACCTCTGACACTTAACTATATGTACTGGTTATTTAACCTATGTCACACAGCAATCACTATATAACTCTCAGGAAGAAAAAAAAAAACGGAACAAGTTTTATTATCTGGATCAAAGCTTAATTCCTTTCATACTTTTTAAGTTCTAACCACTGAATTTATTCTAAAACCTTGCTTCTGTTCTTCTTTTGAAGCCAAGAGTTCTGTGCCATGACTCACAGTACTTTCTTGAGAAGCCAATAGACATGACCTCAGAAGCATTTCCCGGTAGAGTTCTCTGAGTCAGGGATCTCTGACAAGGTACATCTTCGTCCACATTCAGAGAAACCAGGGTTTCCAAAGTTTGTACGGTCAAAAGCTTCCAGTCTTAGACACTTAATAAATCCTCCCCTCCTCCAACTCATGGGTATTCAGCACGCTTTCAAATTTAAAAAGGCCCTCTAATAGCAGCTATGAGGAATTATTGCCAAAAAACAGAACCTGAAGCATATCAAACCTCGAGGTCTAACTACCTAATTACAGCAAGTTCAGAGGACAAAGTAATATTTTGTAAGACATCATGACAATCTAATCATCAAGTCTTGAATGCGGAAAGTCTACAGAACTAATGATATCATCACTTTGCCAAATAAATTTTTAAGAACAAAAAATAGGGAGGGATCTATGACATAAAATAACCTAAAGGGACATAAAAACCAATTCAATGTGCAGCCCTTAATTGGACTCTTATTTAAACAAACCAACTGTTGAAAAAAAAAAAGGGACAATTTGGAAAATTTGAACACTGAATACATATTTGATGATATTAAGAAATTATTGATTCAAGGGATGTGAGAATGAGATTGTTGCTGTATTTTTAAGACCTTTTATATTTTAGAGATAATGAATCACTTATAATCATTTGATAATGATACCACTCAAAAGCAATGTCTTCCCTAGAGAACTTTGCAAGCCGAAGAGGATTATTAAGCCTTTCAAAACAATAGTGATATGATAGAACTGCAGCAGTCTGAAGATGTGGGAATGAATTGGGCATAGGCAACAGCTGCACCACCATCAAAAGGGAGTTTGTCCAAAATGCAGAATGTCAAATCCCACCCCAGATATGCTGCATCAGAATCTGCATTTTAATAACCTTCCAATGTGACAGATACACACATTAAACTTTGGGGCTCGTGATCTAAAGGTCAGGGAGTTTTCCATAGCATGGTTGTGAACTAAAGCCACATGGGGAGGGAGAAGAGGAGGAAAAAAGAAAGTTTTAATGGGCTTCCCTGGTGGCTCAGATGGTTAAGAATCAGCATGAAATGCAGGAGACCTGGGGATCAATTCCTGGGTTGGGAAGATCCCCTGGAGACAGGAATGGCAACTTGCTATAGTATTCTTGCCCGGAGAATCCTAATGACAGAGGATCCTGGTGGGCTACAGTTCATGGGGTTGCAAAGAGTCAGACACAACTGAGCAACTTCACATACATGTATAAAGCTGTGCAATTTACATAACAGATGCTATTTCATTTATTCATTCCACATATATTTATCAGGCACATGTCATTTGTGGAGAATGGTTTTACATGCTGAGGAGACTACAGGAAATAAAATAAAATCTCCTACTTTGTGGAATTTAGTCTAATAGTGAGTAACTCACACATACTGAGTGCTTAATCAGTATTAAGAACTGTTCTAAGTCCTTTATATGTATGAAAGTGAAAAGTGAAAGTGAAGTCTCTCAGTTGTGTCCGACTCTTTGCGACCCCATGGACTGTAGCCCATCAGGCTCCTCCATCCATGGGATTCTCCAGGCAAGAGTACTGGAGTGGGTTGCCATTTCCTTCTCCAGGGGATCTTCCTGACTCAGGAATTGAACCCAGGTCTCCAGCATTGTAGGCAGATGCTTTACTGTCTGAGCCACCAGGGAAGTCCCTTTATATGTATAGTTCACAAGAAAAAAAGAGGTTAGCAGCTGAAAATAATGTTCACAAATTATCAAGTTAAAGCATGATATTAAGTATAGGTCAACCTAACCTTATAAGCAGAGATGACTAGCCCTTGTATCTATCACACACTGTTCCTCTTCCCTTGAGCTCAGCATAGCAGCCCAGGACATCTTAACTTCCACACACTGCATTTGTGATGTTTGTTTCAATCCTATTCCTCTGTTTCCTAGAATGCTACCATGGCACAGAAATGGAAGGAAGAGAACAGACTATGGTTTGAGAATCTAACCTGTGCTAGGTACTTTATTTAAAACATTCTCAAAACAATGCCACATAGTAAATATCTCTAACATTTCACTGAAAAAAAAATTACAACTCAGACTAATTAATTTGTCCAAAGACAAAAGGCTTCCAAGGATTAAGCCCCTCTGCATGCAGAATCCAGTGCTTCTGCAAACTAATATGGATCTGAAACACCTGAAGGGCTTGTAAAAACAGGCCCTTCCCCAGGGTTTCTGATTCTGTAGGCTTGGGCTGGGGCCTGAGAATCTGCATTTTTAACAGAATCCTCAGGGATGGTGATGCTGCCACTTACATTTGGAGGGCAATTGACTTAGTACACATTCAGCCTACTTTATGGAGTAAGTCTGCTACCTCTGCCACAAAATGGTCCTTCCAGTATTTCATAGTAGCTTTTTCACTGGTTTGCATGGGACTAATAGTTACATTTAGATATACTCCAAAATGCAGAATGACTGAAAGACAAGGTGAAAGAACTATCAGATGGAGATTTATTTCATGCACATGTGACAGTCCAAGGCAGATGCTCCTGATCAGCAGGATAGGTACAGCTCTTCTCCAAGCAGACACTAGGAATCCAGGTGAAAGGAGCCTCTGAAATCTTCAAAGTGTAGCTACCAAGATCATGACAGCAATCTCAATTTGGATCATCCAGGAGGAAGAAAAATGAATAGAAAAACACGAGAAGGAATTCTGTACTGGGTCAGATTTGGAAGAACAGGGGGCATGTGTTACTCTTATTAAAACACATGGTCGCATCCAGCTGCATTGGAGATTTAACAGGCACTGTAGCCTTGTGCTCAGGAAGAGAGAATGGACTTTGGTGAGCAGCTTTCAGTCATAGTCAGCCCAGAGGTGAGATAGGTGTGAAGGTATGCACAGAAGGCTTTGCTGGGGAAGAGGTGCTTATGGTCAGACTGAAAAAAAAAAGGTAGGCATTTGATAGGCAAAGACTGGAGTGGGAGAAGCACAGGAGAAAAAGCCAAAGAGAGAAAAAGCAGGAATCATTTAAGAAACTAAAGAAAGGCCTACGTGTCTGGCACTTGGAGGGTGATGAGGAGGACGACTCCAAATGGGAGAGCTGTGGCAGGCAGAAACATGGAGGCAATGCTAAAAGTGGCTCATTTACTCAAGAAAACTCATCGTCGTTCATGGTCCATGTTTTCAGCTGGGTGCTGCAAATATAGGAGTATTTAAAACAAACATGGTCACTGACCTCACAGAGATTACAGTTTCATGGATAAGACTTTTAACAAACAATCATCTATAAAATTAAGTACTGTAATTTATTTTAAGGAAAACATAGTATTATGAGAACATTTTCATAGGGAGCTAACATAGTCTTAGCTTCAAGAAAGGATACTATGAGAAAGTGATCACAAGCTAAGACATGAATGATTATATTTGGGGGAGCTAACATAGTCTTAGCTTCAAGAAAGGATACTATGAGAAAGTGATCACAAGCTAAGACATGAATGATTATATTTGGGAGATCAAAGATGTCCTTGTCCCCATTTTATACATGAGGGGTGAAACAAAAGCTTATGATTACATGGCTAGTTCATGACCGAGCAGACATTTGACCCAGCATCTAACTCTAGGTCCTATGGTATTACCATTATAGCAAACCTATATAAGTTCTATGGAAGAGAATGATGACATACTGACTCTGTTCTAGAGAGCTCTGGCTATCACAAACACACATAAAAGAAACAGAAGGTTCTTAAAATTATTTTTAAACCATTTTGTGATTACAAATCAAAGTAATCAAAGTTGGCTCTTGGAAGAGATAGAATTTGGACTATGCTTCAGTAGACCGAGAGAGTGACACTAGGAATGAACGCATTCTGGGAGCAGCAATCCCACTGTATAGATATTTAGGTACAACTCCTCAACCAGCTACTAATCCATTGAATGCTAATTTTATCCAGCTTGTATCTCTCCAGCTGGTTCATCAGCCTATCATGAGAATCTGTCAAATCCCTTGTTAAAATGCAGATAAATATCAGCACAGGTTTCACATTTTCCTCTATATGAACCCGCTTCATTATATTTCCAGTGCTAAGGGAGCATCATGGAAAGCAAGAAAAAGCAACCATTAAGGTTAAGCTGCTGAACAAAGATGTGTTTCTCCAGGGTTGACTGCTTGTCAAAAGTGTTATTAAAATTCTGCCTTGTCACAACTAGACAAGCGTGTGGCCCAGAAGATACATATGGCTGGATATAATGGCGCCCTGGCCTCCCATATGAGCTCTGTCACTGCCAGACCACTCATCACCGGACTCAGCACTATTCATCAACCCAGAAATGGGCTGAAGAGAAGAGACCAATCGGTATACTGTATTTTTTCAATCAGAAAACATTTACTGGTTGCCTACTTACTACCAACAACTATAGGTACTGAGGTTACAGAACAGAGTAAGTCAAGAGCTTCCATCTTAAGAGATTCATATTCTAGCTAGAAGAGTATACACGAAACAAATGTTTATGATAAAATGTGAAAAACACTAAATGAAGGCATAGAAAAGAATATAGCTAGTATTGCACTGGAGTTCAAACAAGCTTTCACATAGAAGATAACATTTGACCAGATCTTAAGTGAGAGTATAAATTCAAGAATGAATGGAGGGTGCATAGAGGCTTTAAGGACATTCTAGGTAGTGTAAGCAATGAGCTAGGTGTGTAATCATTCACAGGGTTGGTCACATTCAGGAAACGATGAGAAGATAGATGTGGCAGTAGAGAGTGGAGATGAGGTGGGGAGAGCTGTTGGGAGATATGGCTGGAGAGGAAGGCTGTGCTGATACTCTGTTAAATACCATGCCAAAGCGTCTACATACTCTCCTGAAAGCAACAGAGAAACAGAGATTTTTAAGGCAGAAATAATGAAGTTATTAACTTTGAAAATAAGGTCTTATTAAGGTCACACCAACTTTGAAAATAAGATTCTCATGTCTGTGACAATGCACGTATAAGCAATAACTCATGAAACTGGTATAAAATAACACAAGGACTTTACTTCTTACCATTTATTAGTTTGGTGACCTTAAGTAATTAACATCTTCTGTAAGACTCCTATGTATAAAATGAGCATAACAATAGTTAATACCTTAACTGCCCGGAATTGAGTATGAATTCAGTAAATATTAGCTATGCTGCTGATTTTTTAAATCTAAAACTATTATTCTAAGGTTTCAGGGGCACATACTATGTATCAATATTCTTAACAATAACATCAATAATAATAAAGATTATATTTATATTTACTTATGCCTGGTAACATTTACTTCATTAATATTTCAATCTCATTATATCTCTAAGGGATAAATATTGCAATTGTTATTTTATAAAGTAAGGAAAATGAGGCTCAGAGATTCCAAATGAATTGCCCCAAGAAATAAAGCAAGTCTATAGTGAGGCCTGCAATGAAAACAACACTTGTTCCATTCCACCATATGGTTTCTTGGCTTAAATAATGACATACCATCCTTCTTCTGCAATGATCTAAGCCAAATATATTTTTGAGCCACAGTTTAGTAAGGTAAAAAGATGTCTGTTTCAATATAGGGAACTGGAATGTAAAAGTAGGAAGTCAAGGAAAATCTGGAGTAACAGGCAAATTTGGCCTTGGAGTACAGATTGAAGCAGGGCAAAGGCAGATAAGAGTTTTACCAAGAGAATACACTGGTCATAGCAAACACCCTCTTCCAACAACACAAGAGAAGACTCTACACATGGACATCACCAGATGGTCAACATCAAAATCAGATTGATTATATTCTTTGCAGCCAAAGATAGAGAAGCTCTATACAGTCAGCAAAAACAAAACTGGGAGCTGAATAGGTCTTAGATCATGAACTCCTTACTGCCAAATTCAGACTGAAATTGAAGAAAGTAGAGAAAAACAATAGGCTATTCAGATATGACCTAAATCAAATCACTTAGAATTATACAGTGAAAGTGAGAAAAAGATTTAAGGGACTAGATCTGATAAACAGAATGCCTGATGAACTATGGACGGAGGTTTGTGACATTGTACAGGAGACAGGGATTAAGACCATCCTCATGGAAAAGAAATGCGAAAGAGCAAAATGACTGTCTGAGGAGGCCTTACAAATAGCTGTGAAAAGAAGAGAAGTGAAAAGCAAAGGAGAAAAGGAAAGATATTCCCATCTGAGTGCAGAGTTCCAAAGAATAGCAAGGGGAGATAAGACAGCCTTCCTCAGTGATCAATGCAAAGAAATAGAGGAAAACATCAGAATGGGAAACACTGGAGATCTCTTCAAGAAGCTTAGAAATACCAAATGAACATTTCATGCAAAGATGGGCTCGAAAAGGACAGAAATGGTAGGGACCTAAAAGAAGCAAAAGATATTAAGAAGAGGTGGCAAAAATACACAGAAGAACTATACAAAAAAAGTTCTTCATGACCTCAATAATCACAATGGTGTGGTCACTCACCTAGAGCCAGACATCCTGGAATGCAAAGTCAAGTGGGCCTTAAAAAGCATCACTATGAATAAAGCTAGTGGAGGTGATGGAATTCCAGTTGAGCTATTTCAAATCCTGAAAGATAATGCTGTGAAAGTGCTTCACTGAATATGACAGCAAATTTGGAAAATTCAGCAGTGGCCACAGGACTGGAAAAGGTCAGTTTTCATTCCAAACCCAAAGAAAGAGAATGCCAAAGAATGCTCAAACTACTGCACAATTGCACTCATCTCACATGCTAGTAAAGTAATGCTCAAAATTCTCCAAGCCAGGCTTCAGCAATACATGAACCATGAACTTCCAGATGTTCAAGCTGGTTTTAGAAAAGGCAGATGAAACAGAGATCAAATTGCCAACATTTGATGGGTCATTGAAAAAGCAAAAGAATTCCAGAAAAACATCTATTTCTGTTTCATTCACTACACCAAAGCCTTTGACTGTGTGGATCACAATAAACTGTGGAATATTCTTCAAGAGATGGAAATGCCAGACCATCTGACCTATCTCTTGAGAAACCTGTGTGCAGGTTAGGAAACAACAGTTATAACTGGACATGGAACAACAGACTGGTTCCAAATAGGAAAAGGAGTGTGTCAAGGATGTATATTGTCTCCCTGCTTATAGAGCACATCATGAAAAATGCTGGGCTGGAAGAAGCACAAGCTGGAATCAAGATTGCCAGGAGAAAAAAAAAATATGCTATCTCAGATATGAACATGACACCACCCTTATGGCAGAAAGTGAAGAAGAACTCAAGAGAAGAACTAAAGAAGAACTAAAGAACTTGATGAAAGTGAAAGAGGAGAGTGAAAAAGTTGGTTAAAAGCTCAGCATTTGGAAAACTAAGATCATGGCATCTAGTCCCACCACTTCACGTGAAATAGATGGGGAAACAGTGGAAATAGTGTCAGGCTTTATTTTGGGGGGCTACAAAATCACTGCAGATGGTGATTGCAGCAATGAAATTAAAAGACACTTACTCCTTGGAAGGAAAGGTATGACTAACCTAGATAGCATATTAAAAAGCAGAGACATTACTTTGCCAACAAAGGTCTGTCTAGTCAAAGCTATGCCTTTTCCAGTGGTCATGTATGGATGTGAGAGTTGGATGGTGAAGAAAGCTGAGCACCGAAGAATTGATGCTTTTGAACTGTGGTGTTGGAGAAGACTCTTGAGAGTCCCTTGGACTGCAAGGAGATCCAACCAGTCCATCTTAAAGGAGATCAGTCCTGGATGTTCATTGGAAGAATGGATGTTGAATCTGAAACTCCAATACTTTGGCCACCTGATTGGAAGAGTTGACTCATTGGAAAAGAACCCGATGCTGGGAAGGATTGGGGGCAGGAGGAAAAGGGGACGACAGAGGATGAGATGGCTGGATGGCATCACAGACTCAACGTACATGAGTTGGGTAAACTCTGGGAGTTGTTGATGGACAGGGAGGCCTGGCATGCTGTGATTCATGGGGTCACAAAGAGTCAGACACAACTGAGGGACTGAACTGAACTTAGTAAGATAACAAGAATACTGTGCCATGGGGGCTAAAGCAATTGAGATCCTTCTTACAGTTGTCACATGGACCTGTAAAGAGGCAAAGGTTCTCTACTCTAATCATCTCCGTACACCTATCCTGTTCCCTATTCCTTCCCACCAGGTATTCAGTGGGCCATTTTTCCATCTCCTCTTTCATGTAGCAGCACACAGCAAAGATCTGGCCTTTGGATCATGTTGTAATTTGAGTGAGTTACCTCATAACTTCTATTAGAATCTGACATGTGAGAAAGACTATCTAGTTCAGAGTTAGGGGTCAGATTATGCTGGGAACCCCATGACTGAGTCTTATGATTTAAGTCCCTAAATCTTGAGGGTCCTGAGGCTTTAGCTGCCTTTGAAAACAATTTCTTTGTTTACAATCTAGCAGTTATCACTACTGTCAAGGAAAGAAAAGAATGAGTGGTGGGAGTAAGGCACGAATATTCCACTCCAAATGCATAAAAATTAGCGTCAGAGAAATGGGCCAAAACTCCAACCTTCTGTCTTCCAGGAGGTGCTCATTTATCAAGCATCAGGGTGGCAGAGTGTGATGGATCCATACAGTATGGTGATTAAAAGCACTGGTCTGGAATCAGACAGAGGTGACTTTGAGCTTTTTTTTTTTCTTTTAAACTGTGCAATGGTTATTCAATTTTTTTATTCTGTTTCAGATTTATAATTTGCAAAGTGGAAGAAATAATACTTACTTTGCATGGTTGTTGTAAAAATTCAATAAAATAAGGTATGTAAACTGAAAGGAATAGTGCCCGACATACTGAAGATAATCAATAAATAGAAGCACTCTGTGATACTTATTATATAATAATTATTTATCTTCTCTGAATACATTGATCATATTTAAACAAAGAATGGGCAAGTCTTCATTTCACGAGTCGCTGTGAAGACACGACATAATGGCTTGAAAGCATTATTTATGAAAGAAAAATATAACATGACTTATCCATTGTTTTCCTTTTGAATTATTTATGAAGTGTTTGGTAATAGGAATTCAGATCAGTCAGAATGAAAGCTATGAGTTGATGTTTGCTGTGCCATTCTTTAAAAAATTCAGTAGCTTGAGAAAATATTATTTCACAAATTGTATTCTCACTTAATGATTTAATCACTAAGGATACATGTTAACAATCACTCTAAATAAATGTCTGAAAGAAAAATATACTGCTTTTCACCACCCACCCAACAATCTGTAACTTGGCTTTTTGGAATTAAATGGTCATTTAAAAAAAAATCATCTGTAGCAACGGCTTAGGGAAAACAGAAAAAAAGCCCCATTTAATGAACTGAAAGTAGGAATCACAATAAAGACATAATACTCCTTTGAAGATGCCTAGGATATTCCTCAGGAGAAAATACTGCCAGGAAATAGTGAGCAGATTTATTTCAAATCTGACTTTTATCTATCCACCACTACCCCTATTATACAGAAGGTAATACAAGCCCAGAAATACCAAATAGCTTTCTTAAGACCTTGCAACTAAAAATGGTGAAGATGAAACTCAAAAAAAAAAAAAAAAAGCCTTGACTATGCCCTATAACATACTGCTACTTCCTTCAGGCCTACAAAGAGGCTGGTGTTTATCACTGTTGTTATCTAGTCCCTTGGTCACGTCCAACGCTCTGTGACCCCATGGACAGTAACATGCCAGGCTTCCCTGTCCTTCACTATCTCCCACAGTCCCACAGCAACATATGGAGAGTCCCAGTTGCTTCATTTTTTGCCAATAATTAATTTTGTCAATCTTTTTCTTTTTAGTCCTTCTAGTGTGTGGTGGTGATAACTCATCATGGTTTTAATTAGCATTTATCTCATAACTATAAGAGGCGAGCGTTGACAGCAGTCTGCTTCAGGGTCAGGGGCACTGACTACATCAGTTCTGGAATCTGTGGCATGCTGGCATAAGTCGTTTGGAAGGAGGTAACCATACTGTAGATTGGCCTCACAGCAAGGGAACACAGCCCCACCCATAAGCACAAAAATTAAAGACTTACTGAGCATGGCCTTGCCCATCAGAATAAGACCCACCTCTCCCAACGCCAGTCCTTCCCATCAGGAAGCTTCCACAAACCTCTTATCCTCATACATCAGAGGGCAGACAGAATGAAAGCCACAATCACAGAAAACTAACCAAACTAATCACACAGATCATGGCCTTGTCTAACTCAATGCAACTATGAGCCATGGCATGTAGGTGGAGAGTTATGACAAAACATGGTCCACTGGAGAAGAGAATTGCAAACCACTTCACTATTCCTGCCTTGAGAACCTCATGAACAGTATGAAATGGCAAAACGATATGAAAGGGAAAGATGAACTCCCTAGGTTGGTAGGTGCCCAACATGCTACAGGAGAAGAGCAGAGAAAGAGCTCCAGAAGGAATGAAGAGGCTGAGCCAAAGCAGAAACAACATCCCATTGTGGATGTGTCTGGTGGTGAAAGTAAAGTCCGATGCTATAAAGAACAATGTTGCATAGGAACCTGGAATATTACGTCCATGAATCAAGGTAAATTGGAAATAGTCAAAAGGAAATGGCAAGAGTGAACATCGACGTTTTAGGAATCAGTGCACTAAAATGGATGGGAATGGGTGAATTTAATTCAGATGACCACTATATATACACACACACTACTGTGGGCAAGAATCCCTTCGAAGAAATGGAGTAGGCCTATAGTCAACAAAAGAGTCCAAAATGCAGTACTTGGGTGGAATCTTAAAAATGACAGAATGATCTCTGTTCATTTCCAAGGCAAACCATTCAATATCATAGTAAGCCAAGTCTATGCCCCACCTAGTAATATTGAAGAAGCTGAAGTTGAATGGTTCTATGTCAACCTACAAGACCTTCTAGAACTAACACCAAAAAATATGTCCTTTTCATCACAAGGGATTAGATTGCAAAAGTAGGAAGTCAAGAGATACCTGGAGTAACAGGCAAGTTTGGCCTTCGAGTACAAAATGCAGGTCAAAGGCTAATGAGTTTTGCCAAGAAAATGTACTGGTCATAGCAAACACCCTTTTCCAACAACACAAGAGATGACTCTACACATGGACATCACCAGGTAGTCAATACCAAAATCAGATTGATCATATTCTTTGCAAACAAAGAGGGAGAAGCTTGATACAGTCAGCAAAACCAGGAGCTGACTGCAGCTCAGATCATGAACTTCTTACCGTAAAATTTAGACTTCAATAGAAGAAAGTAGGGGAAGTGACTAGACCATTCAGGTATTACATAAATCAAATCTCTTACAATTATACAGTGGAAGTGATAAATAGATTCAAGAGATTAGATCTGATAGAGTGCATGAAGAACTATGAACAGAGATTCATAACATTGTACACGAGGCAGTGATCAAAACCATTCCAAGGGGGGAAAAAATGCAGAAGGCAAAAGGGTTGTCTGGGGGAGGCCTTAAAAGTAGCTGAGACAAGAAAGGCAAAGGAGAAGAGGAAAGATATACCCATTTGAATGCAGAGTTCCAAAGAATAGCAAGGAGACATAAGAAAGCCTTCCTCTGTGATCAATGCAAAGAAATAGAGAAAAAAAAGACACACAATAGAATCGGAAAGACTAGAGATCTCTTCAAGAAAATGAGAGATACCAAGAGAACATTTCATGCAAAGATGGGCACTATAAAGGACAAAAATGGTATGGATGTAACAGAAGCAGAAGATGTTAAGAAAAGAAGATAAAAATACATGGAATAACTTCCATGTTTTTCATGACCCAGATAACCAGGATGGTGTGATCACTCAGAACCAGACATCCTGGAGTGTGAGGTCAAGTGGGACTTAGGAAGCATCACTATGAACACAGCTAAAGGAAGTGATGGAATTCCAGTTGGGCTACTTCAAATCCTAAAAGCTGATGCTGTGAAAGTGCTGCACTCAATATGCCAGCAAATTTGGAAAACTCAGCAGTGGCCACAGGGCTGGAGAAGGTCAGTTTTCATTCCAATCCTAAAGAAAGGCAATGCCAAAGGATGTTTTAAACTACCACACAATTGCACTCATGTCACACACTAGCAAAGTAATGCTCAAAATTCTACCAGTGAGGCTTTAACAGTACATGAATTGGGAATTTACAGATGTTCAAGCTGTATTTAGAGAAGGCAGAGGAACCAGAGATCAAATTGCCAACATCTGTTGGATCATCAAAAAAGCAAGGGAGTTCCAGGAAAACATCTATTTCTGTTTCATTAACTACTCTAAAGACTTTGATTGTGTGGATCACTACAAACTGTGGAAAATTCTTAAAGAGATGGGAATACCAGGCTATCTTACCTGTCTCCTGAGAAACCTATATGCAGGTCAAGAAGCAATAGTTAGAATCGGACATGGAACAACGGACTCATTTAAAATTGGGAACAGAGTCTGTTAAGGCTGTATATTGTCACCCTGCATATTTAATTATATGCAGAGTACATCATGTGAAATGCAGGCTAGAGGGAGTGCAAGCTGGAATCAAGAGTGCAGGGAGAAATATCAGGAACCTGAGATGTGCAGATGACACTACCCTTATGGCAGAAATTGAAGAGGAACTAAAGAGCCTCTTGATGAAGGGGAAAGAGGAGAGTAAAAAAACTGACTTAAATCTCAACATTAAAAAAACTAAGATCATGGCATCCAGTCCCATCACTTCATGGCAAATAGATGTGGAAAAAAAGGAAACAATGGCAGACTTTACTTTCTTGGGCTCCAAAATACTGCAGTAGGCAACTGCAGCCATGAAGTTAAAAGACACTTGCCTCTTGGAATAAAGACTGTGCGAAACCTAGATAGCATATTAAAAGGCAGAGACATCACTTTGCCATCTAGCCAAGACTATGTTTTCTTCAGTAGTCATGTACACATGTGAAAGTTGGACAATAAAGGGCTGAATGCTGAAGAATTGATGCTTTCGAACTGTGGTGCTGGAGAAGACTCTTGAGAATCTCTTGGACAGTAAGAAGATCAAACCAGTCAATCCTGAAGGAAATCAACCCTGAATATTCATTGGAAGGACTGATGTTGAAGCTGAAGATCCAATACTTTCGCTACCAGATGCAAAGATCTGACTCATTAGAAAAGACCCTGGCACTGGAAAAGTTTGAAGGCAGATGGAGAAGGCGATGACAGAGGACAAGATGGTTGGATGGCAACATCAGTGGACGTGAGTTTGAGCAAGCTCCAGGAGATGGTGAAGTACAGGGAAGCCTGGAGTGCTGCAGTCCATGTGGTGACAAAGAGTCGAACAGGACTGAGCAGACTGAACAACAAAGGTGTTGAGGATTTTTTCTGTGCTTCCTTGCCACTCTTGTATCTCCCTTTGTGAAATGTTTAAATTGACTGATTTTATTGTTTTTATTGAGTTTTAAGAATTGTTTATATATTCTTATTACAAGTATTTTATCAGATATATGTTATATAATTTTTTTTCAGAAAGTGGCTTTTTTCTGATTCTTAACAGTATCTTTTGAAAAGCAAAGTTTTTAATTTTCAAGATGTTCAATGTAACATTATTTTTTTATGCATTATGCTCTTGGTATTCTAAGAAATCTTTGCCTAAGTCAAGGATATAACATTTTTTTCCTATGGTTCCTCCTAGAAATTGTGTAATATTATCTTTTATTTTTACATCTATAATGCACTTCAGTTTAATTTTTGTACACTATAAATAGTATGTAGAAAGAACTGAGGTTTATTTCTTTGCACATGGATATCCAATTGTTCTGGTAACATTTATTGAAGCTTTTCTGCAAACCCATGAATTAACCTGACAACTTTATCAAAAATCAATTGACTTTTTACGTTTTGTCTGTCTCTAGACTCTATTCTGTTCTGTGTATCACCATATGTAACACCACACTTCCTTGTTTGCTAATAGCTTTATAATAAACTTTGAAAGTAGTATATGGCCTCCACTTTTGTTTATCAAAGTTCTTTTGGCAATTCTAGGCCTTCCTTTTACATTTTCATATGACTTACAGACTCAGCTTGTTAGTTTTTACAAACAAAATAAAAGCTTGCTAAGCTTTTGATTCGGACTGCATTGAATCTAAAAATGAGTTTATATAGAATGTACATCTTAGAAACATTGTCTAATTAATTAACATAATATGTCCCCATTTATTTAGGTCATCTTGAAGTTCTTTCAGCAATGTTTCATGGTTTTCATAGTGGATGTCTTATACATGTCATTAACCTTATCCCACAACATTTTATATTATTTAATGTTGTAATAAGTTGTATTTTTATTTGAATTTCCAATCGTTTGCTGTTACGATATAAACATAAAATTGATCTTTATATATCAATCCTATATCCTGTGGATATGCTAAATATAGTTAGGTCTGGTTGCATTTTTGTAGATTTCTTCAGTTTTTTCACAAAAATCATCACCTGCAAACAAAGATAATTTTACTTCTTTTCCATTCTAGATACCTTTAATTTTTGTACTGCCTTCATGCACTGGCTGACATCACTGATAAGGTTAAATACAAATGGTGAAAGGGAATATCTTTTCCTTAGGAGAAAGACTCCAATCTTTCATAGTGATGTTGATTATAGGTTTTTCCTAGACGCCTGTTTTACAGGTTAAACAGTTACCTTTATACACCTCATCTTTGAGTTTTTGTTTTGTTTTATTCATTAACAATGAATAAATTTATTGAATCTTTTTTTATTGAATCTTTTGAATCTCATCAAATATTTTTCTTGCATCTACTAGGATAATTCTATGAATTTTACTTTTCCATACTTGAATATACTGACTCAAAGTAACTGAGTTCTTAATGCCAAACCAATTATATATTTTTGGGAGAAATTCTACTCAGTCAGGAAATATCATCCTTTGTATATAGTGGTGAATTTTATTTGCCAAATTTTTTAAAAGAGTTTTGCATTTATGTCCTAATGAAGGGTTACATGTTGCTGCTGTTGTAACAATCAATATCTTTGGTTTTAGTATTAGCATCTTTAATTTTAGTTATAATGTTGGCCTAAAACAATGAGCCTCTCCTTTTCTGTTTTTTCAGAGGGTTTATGAATAATTTATATTACTTTTCCTTAAATGTTTGACAGAATTCACCAACAAAGCAATCCGGGTCTGCGGTTTTCTTTGCAAGTGAATTTTCAACTAACAATTCTATTTAAAAATAAATATTAGATGATTATTTATTTATTCTTCAGTGAGTTTCAATAGATTGTGCCTTTTAAGGAATTTGTCCATATCATATAAACTGCTGAACTTACTGGCATTGTTTTTCATCACATTTATTCTCTTATTAACTTTTTAATATCCCTAGATTATGTCGTATCATCAACTCTCATTCATGGTACTGGTGATTTTTGTCTTGGCCCCTCTTTTCCTTACAAATCTGGCTAGGGACTTATTAATTTCATTCATCTTCTTGACGAACTAGCTTTTGGGTTCATTGATTTCCTCTTTGACTTTTTCTAGTTCACTGATTTCTGCTCTGATATTTATTAGTTTTGTCATCTACTTGATTTAAGTTTCATTTGCTCTTCCATTTTTAGTTTTTTTAAAGTAAAAGCTGAGATCACTGATTTTAGTTCCTTGTTCTTTTTCTAATATAGACATTTAGTGCTATGCATTTCCCTTTGAACCTTGCCTTAGTGGCACCCAGAAATTTTGATATATTGTCTTCTGCTTCCATTTCATTCAAGATATTTTCAAATTTTCCTTTTGACTACTCCTTTAACCCATGAAATGTATAGGAAGATAAGGGGATGACAGAGGATGAGATGGTTGGATGGCATCACCAACTCAATAGGCTTGAGTTTGAGCAAACTCTGGGAGTTGGTGATGGACAGGGAAGCCTGGTGTGCAGCAGTCCATGAGGTTGCAAAGAGTTGGACATGACTGAGAGACTGAAATGACTGAGTTTAATTTCCAAATATTTGGAGAGTTTCAAGATATATTTACATTACCAATTTCTAGCTTAATTTTACTATAGTCAGAGAACATAATTTGTATGACTTGATCATTTTTAAATTTATAGACACTTGCTTTATGCTGAGAATATGGTCTATATTGGTAAGTGTTCCATGTGCACTTTGGAAAGACCATGTAGTTTGCTCTTTTATTAGGTAAAGTGTTCTATAAATGGTAATTGTGTCTGTTTGACAATGTTGTACAGATCTTGTGTATAATTACTGATATTTTTGTACACTTGCTCCATTATTGAGAGAGTGGTATTAAAATACTTAAGTATAGCTATAGATTTGTCTATGTAACTTCACAGTTCTGTCATTTTTTGCTCCATTATTTGAATGTTTAGGATTGGTGCATAAACCTTTAGAATTGTTGGGTCCTCTTGATGAAATATCCCTTTATTATTATTATGAAATAACATTCTTTGCCTCTGGTAATTTCCTTGCTTGAAAATATATTTTGTCTTATATTAATATAGCAATATAGAGATTCTTTTACATAGTGTTATCATGGTGTATTTTAATTATCATTTTACTTTTAACCTATTTGTGTTTTCCTACTTAAAATGAGTATTAGATTGGAAGCAGAGACATTTATCCAATATGACAATTTCTACCTTCAAAGTGTGCTGAGACCATTTACATTTAGTATTAATACTGATATGGTAGGTTTAAATCTATCTTAGATTAACCTTTATAATTCCTTGCTATATAACCTTCTACTTCACTATGTCTCAGCAAAATGCCTAGTTTGGTAAAAAATAAGGAAATACTGAATCAGAGAATGGGAGCAAAAATAATCAGGAGCCAATTGTACTTCAGTGAATTATTAGACATTAACTATTATCTAGCCATAAATTATCTGTTCTAATAATGTTCTTCTCTTACCATACATCCCATGATTTTTAAAAAGTAATGATGGCAATTTAGAGAAATTGTCAGATATATTTCAGAAAATATCCTTATAGAAAAACTAAGAATTGGTATGAGGTAAAGAATGTTATACATATAGGGGACCCCAAATAGCATACCATTCTTGAAAAAAGGAAAAAAGAGAACTGGAGAGAATCTTCTCTGACTGTCCCCACAGTGGAACCATCATCTTTTGGCAGAGTTCCAAAGATGTCTTTTCACTGCAACACACAGCAGAAAAGTTAGGAGTTCTGTGAATCATCCTGGCCACAGTGATATAATACTCTACAATCAAGCAGCAGCTCTTGGAAGATACATTCTACTAACAATGAAGACTATTTTCTATTAAATGGATAATATATACACAGAATGGCATGGACAATTAACTCCTCTTGAATAACTTCCTTGACAGGTTGTGGTATAACAGTGTATACAATCAGAACAGCATCAGTTAAAAACTAATTCTCTAATAAAAACCTTTCATTTTGAGAAATAATGTCATTTCTTCATATTTGAGAAACAATGTCATTTCTCCCCAGAACACTTCATACAATCCCAGTTACTTATGACTCTCATTGTTCTATAATATGTAAATCATCATTTAATATATCTATACTCCCTATGTTGGTCCCTGCTGAATATGCGAGCAAGCTCAGTCGCTCAGTCATGTCTGACTCTTTGCGACCCCATGGACTATGTAGCCCACCAGGCTCCTCTGTCCATGGGACTTCCCAGGCAAGAATACTGGAGTGGGTTGCCATTTCCTTCTCCTGAGATCTTACCAACTCAAGAATCGAACCCTTGTCTCCTGCATTCGCAGGCAGATTCTTTACCACTGAGCCACAAGGGAGACCCTTGATGATTATAAATCACTATTATTACAAGGAATACATAGAATTTACCAGACACAGAAATATCATCAGAGATTAGGGGAGAGTGGTTTTAAACCCAGGAGCCACCATAACTCTGAGAACATTCTACTAATCACTGTGGTGATGAGAAGGAACAAGGCCCTACTCAACAACCCTGCTTCATTACTCCCAACAACTCTGTGTTTTACCTCGACTGCACTACCAGCCAATCCCTAAATATCCTGTAGACATACTGTCTTGCTATTTTGCCTTTATAAGTATTATTCTCTTAATAAGGAGAACTTTTCCGATCTTTTCTGGGGTGACCAAGGATGAAAGAGCAGATAAAACCAAGGAGGGTCTTGGAATGCAGGAACGGAAAACCCAGACCCTTATTGTCCTTCCCTCCGCCATGTTGTAAATATTAATGGAACAGTATAACCTGTCTCCTCCCCTACCCCATAGGGAGGAGGTATTTGCCCTATGCTTCCCCCATCCAGTATACATGACTCATCCAATCAGCAAATGGCCCTCAAGACCCCTCTCCCACTCCTTGTACCCTGGGTAAGTGGACTAAAAACCCCTGTTCAACGTCGGTTCTTCCTTGAGCTGACCAACTGTTCTAACAGCATCTCTGATCTTCCTGTCGTTGCCTAATTCCCACAGCTGAATTCTCCTGAGCAGCTTGGCAATCTGCAGGGCAATCTGCACCTAAATCTCACAGAAACTTATATCGTAATTGCTTCCTTTGATAGCAAGTGCTTCCCTTTTAAAGCTTTCTTATTTAACACTTATTATATATCTACATCTTTCCACAAAGAACTTGAAGTGGCTTATAATAAAAAAAAACAGTGCAAGCAAATATGGAAATAGGAAACTAGGACCAAAAGAAGAATATAAAAGTGTCAAACATAAAATTGCTCTTTATAGGCTTCAAATATTTCCTTGAACTTCTTGGAATTGTTCATGAAAAGATTCTCATCAGAAAGGAGAAAAATATTGTTTCCCTTGGTTCTTCAAGGAAAACAAATTTATTCCCAGCAGAGAACCCTAACGTAAAAATTCATCATAGGTGATTGTATATAGAAGAGCCTAATTCATATGAAAGATACTATTCTCAACACGGTAGACCACAATAGCGCAAATGAATTGCAAATGATTACTTTTTAATCTCTATTTTCAGCATAACTAGTGCTCAAAATATTAAAATGCAACACAGTTTGGTGAATCTGAATAGCCTGGATCAAGATAAGCTAAGCAAGTAGTCTTCTGATAATTTAATTAGCTACAAAGATAAAATTACTCTACAGTATATATTTAAGACAAAGTTTCCTAAGTACTTTCTTCACATGGTCTCTTAATAAAAGAAGCCGGATCTCACTAGACTACCATTGCTAACACCGCATGGGTATTCTAAAACATGGAAGGGGGAAGTAGAAAAATAACTTGGGAAACACTGCCTTAAACAAAATTCAACAGGTACCTTTTCATCAGGAATTCTCAGAGAATTAAATTTACAAATATGGTTCATAAATCCCCAAGCGAGGATTACAGGTTATAGAAGTTCCCAAATTGATTAGGAAACTGAAGGTCAGGAGAAGAAACTATAGTTATGTTTTATATTGCAAGTGGACTTTAAAAAATCAGGGCTTTCTGGGATGATTTTATAGCCAACACTGATAATAGTGCTTAACATATTTCAGACAGTATTCTAAGTTCTTTGCATAGAACAACTTACTTAATCTTCCCAACAACCCTGACATAGGTATTTTCTATCTTTATTTACATAAAAGAAAACTAAGACATACAGAAATTAAGTAACTTGATCAAGGTCACACAGCTGAAAAGCTGGGACTTGACTCTAGGCTATCTAGTTTCTAAGTCTATGCTCCTGATTACCACCCGTACTACTTGTTAAATCTCTTCAGTCATGTCTATTTTCGACCCTATGAATCACCAGGCCCCTCTGTCCATTGATTCTCCAGGCAAGAATACTGGAGTGGGTTGCCATGCCCTCCTCCAGGGGATCTGCCTGGTCCAGGTATTGAACCCAGGTCTTATATAAGGCAGATTCTTTACCACTAGCCCCACCTGGGAAGCCCAAGTAAGAAAAGACCTGGAAAAAGTAATATTGTAACTTGGCTCTAAAGACTAAACAGTAAACAGATACTCCAAAGGGCAATATCCAACCAGTGAAGAAGGTTCATACGTGGTTCAGGTTGTCATGAACCAAAGAGACAGATCACAGGCATGACCTGAAACTAAGCAAAACACTAGGAAATATAGAAGCACAAACCTGGGTCAGAATTCTATCCATGCACTCAGTAGCTAGAGGAAATTCTATGGACCTCAGTTTCCTCATACATAAAATGGTGATTAAATAGTCTGCCTTGGAGGTTTGCTTCATGAGGGGAAAATGTGTGTGAAGCGTCTTGCACAGTATCTGTCAAAAACAGGTTCTGGCTGCTCTCACCTCCTGAGATGGCCCACATTCTGCCTGTGGAATGTGTTCCTCTCTAAATAAATCCACTTCTTACCTATCATGTTGTCTCCTACTTTAATTCTTTTTGTGACAAGACATCAAGAACCTGAGCTTAATTAAGTTGAGACCAGGTATGATCTCAGTTAAAAGACCATGGGGGAACTTCTCTGATGGTCCAGTGGCTAACAGTCTATGTTCCCAAAGCGGGGGGCCCAGGTTCAAGCCCCGGGCAGGAAACTAGATCCCACATGTTGCAACTAACGATCCCACATGCCTCAACTAAAAGAGATCTTGCATGCTGCAATGAAGATCAAGGATCCTAAGTGCCACAACTAAGACCCGACTTGGCCAAATAAATAAATTAAATTAAAAAAAAAAAAAAAAGACCAAAGGTTTGGACTTCCTTTGGTGACCCAGTGGTTAAGACTCTGAGCTTCCAATGCAGGGAGCACAGGTTCAATCTCTGGTTGGTGATCCTGCATGCCACAAGGCATGGCCAAAAAATAAAAATTAAATTTAAAAAAGGCACTCATTAAAACAGTATTACCGGTCAGTCCTCACGATCATGAGACAAGCATGCTTAACTCCATTTTGTAGATGAGTAAGGTGGAACTCGGTGATGTCAAGTCAAATAACTTATCCAAGTGTCCTACATTGGTGAGCAGAAGAGAACAGATACATTCAACTCACATGACCTCAAATTCAGTGTTCTTAGCTCTGAATTACAGAAAAAGAATGATGCTAAAGAGTTTCTAATCCACTTGCTGCAATAATGAAGACAGAGAGCACCAGTGAAGAATAAACTGAATTTAAATATATATATACACACATACACATACACTCACACTCACACTAAGTTGCTCAGTTGTGTCTGACTCTTTGTGATACTAAGGACCATAACCCACAAGGCTCCTCTGTCTATGGAATTCTCCAGGCAAGAAAAGTGGAATGGGAATGCCCTCCTCCAGGGGATCTTCCTGATCCAGAGATCAAACCTGCATCTCTTATGTCTCCTTCGTTGGCAGGTGGGTCTTTACCCCCGCCACCTGAGAGGCCTGTGTGTGCGTGTGTGTGTGTGTGTGTGTGTGTGTGTGTGTGTGTGTGTGTGTGTAAACATACACACACACACACACACACACACTACAGAGACATGAGCAATCTCTTAGAGACTGAGAAATGCAAAGAGAGAGTGGTACATGAGCAAGAGAGAAAAATCTAGAGCTGACAGAAATTTCATGGCAATGATGAAAGACTTACAGAACCCCATCTAGGGGCCTTATAAGAATTCAGAGTGAATTCTGATGGAATGAAAAGTTTTCCAGATCCTGATTTAGCCCTGGGTCTGTTTCTACACATGTGCATACACACTGATGTTCAAGTTCAGAAATCATTCTTTCTATAAAATGATTGCAGTTTAATTCCAGGAGTCTGAAAAACCTTTATTACATAGCAATAAGTTGGAAGTACTCAAATGACTCTTCTTGCAAGAATTCATCACTAGGTTTAGACAGCAGCATTGCTATGCTATGCTTTAGGAAGAATCAGGGCCTTTTCTACTGGATCCAGGATTTCAAAAGTAGCTGATTTTCCCCTAACATCTATTCATGCAAGTGCCACAAAAGACTTTAATTCAGAAAGAAATGCTTTTGTATTAGCATTCAGTCAGAAAAGCAGCCACTTCCCCCTTAGCCAAACATTTCTAAACTGTCTTCCTGTTACGTTAGCTTCAGTCAGCTAACCACACACTAGAATGTGGAAATGTTACTGATATATTCATTTCTTTAGGCTTGAAGTATTTAGATGGAAATGGATGATACTTTGAAAAATCTCTAGAGTGTTTGGAATTCTCCTGAAGAGTTCAACTATGGTGGCTATTCTGTGCATTTTCAGAGTCATATTCACAGAAAAAGAGAGGAAGGACCGATGGTTATAAAATTAACATGCATTAACTAGGTAACCAATATTGAAAAGAAATCAAACAAATCAAACAGATTGGAAGGTAATAAATGTCTATGATTCTCCTTTTCAGAGTTGTAAAGAAAGAGAAAAGCCTAGCTTCAAAAGTACATGCATCATTTTTGTTGATAGAGATTACATGACAGTGACAGAAGATTTAAAGAGCCTGAGTAATTAAATCATATTTACTCCTTCATTAATGTTACTCATAAAATAGCCTAAGTTCTATTTACCTGCTTATAAAATAGGTGCTGGAGGAGGAGAGTAGACTGGTTCTCCAATACTAAAAGTAGATCATTCAATACTAATGACAGACAAAAAGAAATTTTATCAAATTTAGTGTCTGGAGGAGCACACAAAATAAACCCTAAAAAGAAACACTCTATTTTACCCTGTCTTTAGCCAGATCTAATCACTATTATTTTTCTTCAAAAAAATAAACAGTCAGATGCAAAAGCATTTATAGGTACTCAGTTCACCAAAAAAAAATAAACATATCAATGACAATGGAACTCATTGAATTTTGCTAAATAAACCCATACATATCTTTTGCTTTGTATGGTCTTTTTGTCAGAAATAAATGCTACTAGCTATAATACATTTTCCTCAGCATTTTTATATGATTCCATCTGAGTCCAAAAAAAATTTTTTTAAGAAAGCCATACATATCAAAGAACATGAAAGGCGATTGTTAATATCAGAACAAATCAATCAATGTCTTTGATATAAATACCAATGACATCATCAATGCCACAAAATAGCTCTGCTAAAATGACATAGTCTTATATGAGTGTCTCAAGAGGGGGAATAGAAACAGTCTCCATCTTTCAGTAAATTCCACAATATTAAGTGAGGAAAAGTGGAAATATTCACTCCAAATTTTTAATCTATGATATGTCTTAACAAAATATGCCGACTTCCTCCCTTTTCTGCTTGGAGTCCCTTGTCTAAAATAGAAGAGAAGGAGGTACTGAGTTGTGCGCAGCACAACATGAGGATCTTTCCAGGTATGCCTTAATATATCTAAAGTGAAATTTCCAGGGGTCGGCTTTCTCCACCCACTCTTTCAGCAAAGATCCTCCCTCTCAACCAGACCCCGAGATGGGGAGTTATCTCAAATTCCTCAAGACATATTTGCAAAGAATTTTAAAAAGAATGGATATATGTATATGTATCATTGATTCACTCCGCTGTACACCTGAAACTAACACACTGTAAATCTACTATACTCCAATAAAAAAAATTATTTAAAAAAATAAGATAAGCACAAAATAAATGCACAAATATATTTTAAAAGAGAGACGGAGAGACAGTGAACAGCCCCAAAGTCCCTGCCAATATACATGCAGCCCTCCTATGGGTAGTGGACCTAAGATCATAGACTTTGGCTCATGCTTCCAGTCACTGAATCTCAGCCACCATGATGCTGAGTGGTAATTCACCTTTTTGAGCCTAATTTTTGTCATCTGCGGTATGATAATAATTGCACAGAGTTAAAGTGAAAGTTAAGTAAGGCAACCCATGGGCAGTGGTTGACAGAGTGTCTTGTGCATAATAAGAATTTAAAATAAAGTTAATTACTGTCACTGATAACATTTGTATGTAAAAGCACTTCTTACACCCTAGTTCACAGGAAGCTATAATATAAACAATGATTGTGACACGATTGGGAGGTAAATATTATATATAGTCAGTCTCATTTTATAGATGAGGATTCAGAGGCCCAGAGAAAGGTTTTAACAAATTTAATTTTCAAAAATGAAAAATCTAATCGGTGACAGAGCAAGAAGCCAAACCTAGCTTTTTACTCTACAGCTCAGGTTCCAACTAGTACTTCATAATTCTTACTCTCAAAACAGGTATAAATATCCTTGAAATGAACAAAAATTATTACTCGTGTCTTCAATGGAAAATTTTTCTCATTATCTAATTTTATATGCTCTCTGTGCCTTTCATTGCCTTTGAGCTATTCCATAATTCTATAAATTGTAGATAACTGATAACACAAATGATAATTGTCTATATATATGCAAATGGATTTTGACTGGTACAGATGCATTGATTTTTCCTCCCCTACTTCAAGAATCAGTTTGGGGTTTATTAAGCAAATTCATTAAGCATTCCAATTGTCTAAAAATATTCCTGCTCTTTGGTTCTCTGTTGAATCAATTGTAATACCGTACTGATTCATTCATCAATTAATGAATTTTAAAAAGTCATTCACATTCATTTTATATTTGTGGTAGACTCGTGATTTGACTTTATTTCTCAGAAATTATCCTTTAACACTGGGAGATCTCTACCAGATCTCATACCCTCCTAGAAATAGGAGGGGAACTTCCCTGAGGAGTCTCCAGCCTGTGAATTTTGGTGGCAGAAAGATGATATGCTATATCAAATATTGAACCTAAGTCTCAAAATGTGTAAATTGCTCTCTGTTAGTCACTTTAGGAAAGTATATTAACTCTTAAGGTCCTAGGATGTTATGAAACAAACTTAGGCTTTTGTTCAGTGGGTTCAGATTGAGAGCAGCAAGGGGACAGAACAACCGCATGAGGTCCCATTGATCTTATTGCTTCATCTCTCTCCTTTTCTCAACAGAAAACGGAATGGTCACCGCATAAGCATTCTTCTTTGCCTTGGTGCTTAACTGAGAACTGCACTGTGCTCCCACAGAGCCTACCCATAGCCAATCCTTTGAAGTAACTGTGCCTTTTCTGAAGTCTAACAGCCTGGATACACAGGGTAAATCACACATGATGGACTCACTGCACCCTTGCAAACCCAGGATAGAAAATGTTGGGCTCTGAGAAGGCAGCACTTCTCCTTCAGTAGGAAGAGAAACCCTTCCCCTTCCTCCCACAGCTCTCTGTGCGTCATGTTGTCCATATTCCAGGAGGGATGTGAAGCCCTTGTACTCATTTATAAGGTAGAGAAACAGATGGGACTGGCTTAATTTGTGAAGACAACTAGTTATCTTATAAGTACAGATGGAGTAAGTAGCACAATTATTACCAGAGAACTGAGGCTGGCAGATGGTTTGGTTAAAAAAAAAAAAATTTTTTTTAAAGGTTGACTGCCAGATTCACAGCAGGGACCAGCCTGCTCCCAGGGGCATAGAAAACCATGCAGATTTCAATCATCCTGTTTTTTGTCTAACAGTCTGCTCCTTTTCTAGGGCTGCAGAGGGAATAGATGAAGACAAGGGTCATGAGGTGGTCAAAATGGCATGTTGGTAGGCTTTCCAAAAGTGAAAGCGAAGAAAGGGAAAGGATTGTCCACAGTACAATCTTTTTTTAAAAAAAAATAAGAACTAGACTTTAAAGGGGCACAACAATGCAAGCTTAAGAAACTGTTCTATATTTTGTTCTGTTTGTTTGTTAGTCAAGTTCACTGTTTGCATTCAGAACTCTTTCTTTCTTGGCAGTCTCCCTAAGAAGATGGAATCTTACTGGCTGAATCTGTTCTCAGGCTCAGCACCAAGGGCTGAATCATTGATATCTCCAAGATCAGTTCACTCAAAGTACCAAGTTAATTGGTCCAGCGAAGTAAAAAATTCATTTTAAAAAAGAGAGAGAAAGTCAGTCTGCGCAAACTCCAGATGGTTGATTAAGCAATCTGGGCCCTGTAGTTAATTTTATCTTTTCCAGGGAGGGCATGCTTCTTCATCCTACAGCAGCTCCTCTGTGGATCACATCCATTAACGGTGAGGGTAGAGGAGGGTGTCCAAACATCAACAAAACCCCGTGAGTTTATAATCCAGTGTACTTCTTCCTCTACATTGTAGGTGCTATTGCTTTCTTCAGTCTCTTGCCACAAACGGTTAGCTGTGCTCATTTTAGAGCCTGAAAGAATATTGCTGCCCTGTGGGCAGAAAGCCATGAAAACAAGAATCTATGATCTTGCTCCTGTGAGCCTGCAATATAGAGGGTCTAACAGCAATGCCGGGGCTGAGACTTGATAGAGACAGTGTAGAGTGATTGACAAAAATGTTTTATATGTCTCAAAGCCTTTCACTCTTGTCTTTGTTTCATCTTATACTCATTTAGAGTAAGCATTTTAAAAATTACTGATTGAAAAATGATGTCCTTTCTTCAAGCCTCTATAAATTGATTTAGCTATTCATTTAACAAATGTTTATCAAATTTATCTCCCTGTGCCAAGGCCCCCTGCTGTGATATAACTACAGGTATATCCAATCCTCTCAAACTCTGCCACTGCTTTATCAATTAAATTTGTGTAATATTCAAACTCTAGGAGACGGTGAAGGACAGGGAAGCCTAGTGTGCTGTAGTCCATGGGGTTGCAAAAAGTCAGACATGACTTAGTGACTGAACCACAACTAAATCCTTTGTTATCATTTCAACAATCTTTACCAAGAGTACATTCCATCTCAAGAAACCACTTTCTTTGCTCATTGATTAACAGAAGCAACTCCTCATCCATGAAAGTTTTATCATAAGGCTGCAACAACTCAGTCACATCTTTATGTTCCACTTCTAATCCACTTGCTATTTCTCCCACATCATCAATTACTTCATCCGCTTAAGTCTTGAACTCCTCCCCTAGCCCACCACCAGCTTCCCAGGGAAAGACCTCTCACCAGTGGGCAAGCACTCCAGGATCCTGCAGCCAGCTTCTTTAGGATATGGCTCTGCCCACCAGGGGGCTGCCCCAGGCCCCACAGGTAGTTACTCTGGAATTCAGCCCTGCCCACCAGTGAACCATCAGTGACCATCTGAGTCAGCATCTGGCAGCCAACAAGATCAGGGCCAGCCCTACCTACCAGCACACCTGCCTACCAGCCCCAGCACAGCAGAAGGGCCCATGCACCCTATATATGGAGCACCCCTAGAGTATACAGCCCTGGTAACCAAAGGAGAAGGTGCTGCTGGGTCCCTCAGGGTATCTCCTACATAAGGACACATTGTCAAGATGAAGAAATGTAAAGAGTCTTCCTAATACATAGAAATAACCACAAAGAATTAGGCAAAATAAGTAGATAGAGGAATACATTCCAAATGAAGGACCAAGGTAAAATCTCACAAAAATAAACTAAAGAAAGTGGCAATAAGCAATCCTATCTGGTAATGAATTCAAGGTAATGATTATAAAGAAGCTCAACTAACTCAGGGGAAAAAGTACATGAACGCTGTGAGAATTCTAACTAAGAGTTAAGCATCCATGTTGCATTACTGAATATTGTCAAAAATTTCTCTGCATCTGAGATGATCATATGATTTTAACTTTTCAGTATGTTAATGTGTTGTATCAAATGGATTGATTTGTGAATACTGAAGCATTCGTGGATCACTGGGATAAGTTCCATTTAATCATAGTGTAGGGGATCCTTTCAATATATTATTTAATTCAGTTTGCAGTTGTTAATACTTTGTTGAGAATGCTCGTGTATATGCATATAAATTCTATTGGCCTGTAATTTTCTTTTTTTCAGGTGTCTTTGTCTACTTCTAGTATCAGGGTGATACTTGCCTTGCAGAATGAATTCAGAAGCATTTTTTCCTCTTAAATTTTTTGGAATAGTTTGAGAAGGGTTAAATGGTAACTTTTTAAAAGTATTTTACAGGGAACTTCCCTAACAGTCCAATGGTTAGGGCTCTGCACTTTTACTGCTCAGGGCCAGGGTTCAACCCCTGTTTAGCGAACTAGGATCCTGCATCTCTGCCATGTTACAAAAAAAAACACAAAATGGTTTATAAAATTCACGTGTGAAGCCATCTGATTCTTGACTTTTGTTTGTTGAGAGTTTTTGCAATTGATTCAATTTAATAACTGGCAATATACAATCTCCCAAGACTGGTCAGCAAGAAATACAAAATATGAATAAACCAATTAACAGTAATTGGTCTAACAGATTAATTAATAATTAGTCTATTCATACTTTGTATTTTTCTCTGATCAGTCCTGGGAGATTGTATCTTTCAAGGAATTTTATCCACTTCTACTTTCTCCATTTTATTTGTGCATAATTGTTTGTGAAAAGTGAAGTGAAAATGTGAAAGTGTTAGTTGCTCAATCATGTCCAATTCTTTGTGACTCCATGTATTGAAGCCTGCCAGTCCATAGGATTCTCCAGACAAGAATACTGGAGTGGGTAGCCATTCTCTTCTCCAGGAGATCTTCCCTGGAGGCATCCAGGCATCAAAACTAGGTCTCCTCCATTGCAAGCAGATTCTTTACCATCTGAGCCACCAGGGACACCCATACTTGCTTGTAGTAGTGTCTTATGGACCTTTGTATTTCTTGGAGTTGTAACTCCTTTCACTGATTTTATTTATTTGGTCCCTCTCTTGTTTTTTTTTAATTTAAATTTTTTTTCTACATTAAGCCAGCTAGTGCCATTTAATTGGAGCACTTAGTCCATTTACATTTAAAGTAATTATTGATATATATGTTATTTATTGCCATATATATGGCAATTTTGCTAACTGTTTTCTGATTGTTTTTGTATTTCATTTTGTTCCATTCTTTTTCTCTTGCTCTTTTCCCTTGTGATTTGATGACTTTCTTTGGTGTTACATTTATATTCCGTTCTACCTTTGTGCATGAATCTATAATAGGTTTCTGAGTTGCGTTTCCATGAAGTTCATATATAACAACCTATTTGAATATGTGTGATTATTTTAAGTTGATGATTTCTTAAATAAGGTTGAATACATTCTAACAATCCTCATATTTAATGTTTACTTCCCCATCCCCTCATATTTAATGTTTTGCCATTATATTTTACATTTTTTGTATTGTGTAGCCTTTATCCACTCAGCGGATAGAAATTATTTTAGTACTTTTGTCTTTTAACCTCCCTTCCAATGTTATATGTCATTTATCTGCTACCTTTACTATATGTTTGCTTTTACCCATGAGATTTTTTTCTCTTATAATTCCCTTATTTTTAGTTGTGGTCTTTTCCATTTAAGATAAGTCCCTTTAACAGTTATTTAAAAAATGGTTTAGTGGCACTGAAATCTTGCACCTTTGCATGTCTGTAAGATTCTTTATTTCTTCTTCATATGTGAATAATAGGCTTGTTAGGTACAGTATTCTTGGTTATAGTTTTTCGGGGTTTTTTTTACATTCATCACTTTGAATATATCATGCCCCTCCCCTTCTGGTCTGCAAAGTTTCTGCTGAAAAATCAGATTATAGTCTTGTGGCAGTTCCCTTGTATGTAATTATTGCTTTTCTCTTCTGCTATCAAAATTCTTTATCATTATTTTTTTCTTTTTAACTATAAGGTCTTATAGTGTGGACTTCCTGAGTTCATCTTGTTTGGGACTCTCCTGCTTCTTGGACCTTGATGTTTCCTTTCCCAAGTTGGGAAAGTTTTCAACTATTGTATCATCAAATATACTCTGCCCCTTTCTCTCTCTTTTCCTTTTGGGACCGCTACAATAATAGGTATCCAGGGAACTTACCTCAGTATAATAATGTCTATACATGATAAGCTAGGTTTCAGTACTACATGAAGTGAGAACCTCCAGATGTACAGGCAGGGTTTTCAGGGGGCAGAGGAACCAGAGATCAAAATGCCAACTTTGATGGATTATGGAGAAAGCAAGGGAGTTTCAGAAAAATATCCACTCTGCTTCACTGACTATACAAAAGGCTTTAACTCTGTGAATCACAACAGACATGGAAAATTATTAAAAAGATGGGAATACCAGACCACCTTATATGTCTCCTGACAAACATCTATGCAGGTCAAGAAACAACAGTTAAAACTGGACATAGAACAACTGATAGGTTCAAAAGTGGGAAAGGATCACAAGACTGTACATTGTCACCCTGATTATTTAACCTATATACAGGGTACATCATGAGAAACACTGGGCTGGATGAATCTCAAGATGGAGTCAAGATTGCTGGAAGAAATGTCAACAACCTCAGATATGCAGATACCACTCTAATGTCAGAAAGTGAAGAGGAACTAAAGAGCCTCGTGATGAGGGTGAAAAAGGAGAGTGAAAAAGCTGGCTTGAACTCAACATTCAGAAAACTAAGGTCATAGCATCCAGTCCCATCACTTCATGGCAAATAGAAAGGGAAAAAGTAGAATCAGTAAGATTTTATTTTCTTGGCCCCCAAATTCACTTCAGAAAGGAAAGCTATGAAAAATCTAGACAGTGTATTAAAAAACAGATACATCACTTTACTGACAAAGGTCCATCTAGTCAAAGCTATGGTTTTTCCAGTAGTCATGTATGGATGTGAGAGTTGGACTATAAAGAAGGCTGAGTGACGAAAAGGTGATGTTTTCAAATTGTAGTGCTAGAAAAGACTCTTGGGAGTTCCTTGGACTGCAAGGAGATCAAACCAGTCAATTCAAAAGGAATTTGAACCTGCATATTCATTGGAAGGACTGATGCTGAAGCTGAAGCTCCAATACTTTGGTGCCCTGATGCAAAGAACTGACTCATCAGAAAAGACCCTAATGCTGGGAAAGATCAAAGGCAAAAGAAGAAGGGGTCAGCAGAGTATAAGATGGTTACTAGCATCATAAACTCAATGGACATGAATCTGAGCAAACTCTGGGAGATAGTGGAGGCCAGAGGAGTCTGGCATGATGCAGTTCATGAGGTCACAGAGTCAGACATGACTTAGCACTGAAAACCAACCACAACATGACAAACCTACAGCCAACTTTCAATGAATAGTTGAAAGTATTTCCTCTAAATCAAGAAACAATACAAGGATTCTCACTCTTGCCAGTTTTGTTCAACATAGTATTAGAAGTCCTAGCCATAGCACTCAGACAAGAAAAAGAATAAAAAGGAATCCAAACTGGAAAGTAAGAAATAAAATGTTACTATTGGCCCAAGACATGATATTGTATATAGAAACTTCTAAAGATACCACCAGAAAAAAAATAGAAACAATAAGTAAATTCAGTAAAGCTGCTGGATACAAAATTAACATAAAGGAATCTGTTGCATTTACATACAGAAATAAAAAGCTATCAAGAAGAGAAACTAAGGAAATAGTCCTTTTTACAATTACACCAAAAGAGTAAAACTTCTAGGACTAAAAATCACCAAGAAAGTAAGACTTGTACTCAAAAAATGATAATTCAATAATGAAAGAAGTTGAAGATGACACAAATGAAAATTCATACTGTACTCATGGATTAGAAAACTAATGTTAAAATAACCATGATACCCAAGGCAATTACAGATTCCTTGGGAGTCCTATCAAAACATCAATGGCACTTTGTCACTCAATTCTCAAATCTGTACTGAAGCACAAAACACCCAATAGCCAAAATAATCTTGATAAAAAAATAACAAAATTGAAACCATTACACCCCTTGATTTTAAACTATACTACAAAGCTACACTATTCAAAACAGTATGATGTTAACACAAAAACATGTGCTAGCACAAAAACAGACATGTAGATCAAAGAAACAGAACATAAAAATAAAAAACAAACCCATACTTTTATGGTCAATTAATCTACAACAAAGGAAAAATACATAATGAGGAAAAGACAGTCTTCAATGAATGGTGATCGGAAAATTGGACAGCTACAGGCAAAAGTAAGTAACCAGACAACTTTCTTACACCGTATACAAAATAAATTCAAAAGGGACTAAATACTTAAATGTAGGACCTGAAATCATAAAATACCTAAATGAAAACAGAGGAAGTAAGCTTTTTGACATTGATCTTAGCAACCTTTGCTTGACATGCTTCCTCAGGCAAGGGAAACAAAAGCAGAAATAAACAAGTAGAACTACATCACACGAAACAGTTTTTGTACAGCAAAGGAAATTCAATGAAATGAAAAGGGTACCTACTGAATGGGAGAATATATTGGTAAACAATATATTTGCAAGGGATTAAGAATTCATAAAACTCAATATTAAAAAATAAACAATCCAATTAAAAAATGGATACTAGAACTGAACAGATATCTTCCCAAAGAAAACATGCAAATAGCCAAAAGACACATGAAAAGATGCTCAATATCATCAATCATCAGGGCAACACAGATCAAAGTGATGACATATAACTACACATCTGTCAGATAGGCAATTGTCAAAAAGGCAACACATATTGACAAGGTATGGAGAAAAGAGAATCCTCATGCACTGTTAGCGAGGATACAAACTAGTGCAGCTACTGTGGGAAATCAATGTAATTTCCTCAAAAATTAAAACTATACCTGCCATATAATTACCACAGCAATTTCACTTGTTGGTATTTACCTGGAAAAAAAAACACCAATTCAAAAAGATACATATACTCCAATATTCATTGCAACATTATTACACTTTACATTTTAGGAACTGGAGAACTAAAATGGAGTGGAAAAGGTGAATTTAACTCAGATAACCATTACCTACTACTGTGGGCAAGAATTCCTTAGAAGAAATGGAGTAGCCATCATAGTCAACAAAAGGGCCAGAAATGCATTACTTGGATGCAATCTCAAAAATGACAGAATGATCTCTGTTCATTTCCAAGACAAAACATTCAGTATCATGGTAATCCAAGTCTATAACCCAACCAGTAATGCTGAAGAAGCTGAAGTTGAAGAGCTTTATGAAGACCTACAAGACCTTCTAGAACTAACACCGAAAAAGATGTCCTCAATATAGGGGACTGGAATGCAAAAGTAGGAAGTCAGGAAACACCTGGAGTAACAGGCAAATTTGGCCTTGGAGTACAGAATGAAGCAGGGCAAAGCTAACACAGCTCTGCCAAGATAACCTACTGGTCATAGCAAACACCCTCTTCCAACAACACAAGAGAAGACTCTACACAAGGACAGCACCAGATGGTCAACACCGAAATCAGATTGATTATATTCTTTGCAGCCAAAGATGGAGAAGCTCTATACAGTTAGCAAAAACAAGACTGGAGAGCTGACTGTGGCTCAGATGATGAATTCCTTATTGCCAAATACAGACTTAAGTTGAAGAAAGTAGGGAAAACCACTAGATCATTGAAGTATGACCTAAACCAAATCCCTAACAATTATACAGTAGAAGTGAGAAATAGATTCAAGGGATTATCTGATAGAGGATTGTGACACTGTACAAGAGACAGGGATCAAGATCATCCCCAAGAAAAACAAATGTGAAAAAGCAAAATGGCTGTCTGAAGAGGCCTTACAAATAGTTGTAAAAAGAAGAGAAGCAAAAGGCTAAGGAGAAAAGGGAAGATATACCCATCTGAATGCAGAGTTCAAAAGAATAGCAAGAAGAGATAAAAAAAAAAATCTTCCTCAGTGATCAGTGTACAAAAATAGAGGAAAACAATAGAATGGGAAGGACTAGAGATCTCTTCAAGAAAATTAGAGGTAACAAGGGAACATTTCATGCAAAGATGGGCCCAATAAAGGAAAGAAATGGTACGGACCTAAAAGAAGCCAAAGATAATAAGAAGAGGTGGCAAGAATACACAGAAGAATGATACAAAAAAGATGTTCATGACCCAGATAATCATGATGGTGTGATCACTCACCTAGAGCCAGACATCCTGGAATGCAAAGTCAAGTGGGCCTTAGGAAGCATCACTATGAACATAGCTAGTGGAAGTGATGGAATTCCAGATAAGTTATTTCAGATTCTAAAATGATGCTGTGAAAGTGCTGCACTCAATATGCCAGCAAATTTGGAAAACTAGAAATGACCACAGGACTGGAAAAGGTCAGTTTTAATTCCAATCCCAAAGAAAAGCAATGCCAAAGAACACTAGAACTACCACAAAATTGCACTCATCTCACATGTTAGCAAAGTAATGCTCAAAATTCTCTAAGCCAGGCTTCAGCAATATGTGAACCATGAACTTCCAGTTGTTCAAGCTGGTTTTAGAAAAGGCAGAGGAACCAGAGATGAAATTGCCAACATCTGCTGGATCATTGAAAAAGCAAGAGAGTTCCAGAAAAACATCTATTTCTGCTTTATTGACTATGCCAAATCTTTTGACTGTGTTGATCACCACAAACTGGAAAATTCTGAAAGAGCTGGGAATACCAGACCAGCTGACCTGTCTCTTGAGAAATTTGTATGCAGCTCAGGAAGAAACAGTTAGAACTGGATGTAGGATAACAGATTAGTTCCAAAGAGGGAAAGGAGTATGTCAAGGCTGTATATTGTCACCCTGCTTTTTTAACTTATATGCAAAGTACATCATAAGAAAAGCTGGGCTGGATGAAGCACAATCTGGAATCAAGACTGCCAAGAGAAATATCAGTAACCTTAGATATGCAGATGACCCCACCCTTATGGCAGCAAGCGAAGAACTAAAGAGCCTCTTGATGAAAGTGAAAGAGGAGAGTTTAAAAGTTGGCTTAAAGTTCAACATTCAGAAAACTAAAATCATTATATCCAGTCCTATCACTTCTTGACAAATAAATAGGGAAACAATGGAAAGTGGCAGACTTTATTTTGGGGGCTCCAAAATCACTGCAGATGTTGACTATAGCCACAAAATTAAAAGACGCTTTCTTCTTGGAAGGACAGTTATGACCAACCTAGTATATTAAAAAGCAGAGACATCACTTTGCCAATAAAGGTCTGTCTAGTCAAGGCTATGGTTTTTTCCGATAGTCATTATGGATGTGAGTTGGACTATAAAGAAAGCTGGGCATCGAACAATTGATGTTTTTCAACTGTGGTGTTGGAGAAGGTTCTTTAGAGTCCCTTGGACTGCAAGGAGATCCAACCAGTCCATCCTAAAGGAGATCAGTCCTGGGTGCTCATTGGAAGGACTGATGTTGAAGCTGAAACTCCAATACTTTGGCCACCTGATGTGAAGAACTGACTCGTCTGCAAAGACCCAGATGCTGGGAAAGAGTGAAGGCAGGAGGAGAAGGGGACGATAGAGGATGAGATGGTTGGATGGCATCACTGACTCAATAAACATGAGTTTGAATAAGCTCTGCAAGTTGGTGATGGATAGGGAGGCCTGATGTGCTGCAGTCCACACGGTCTCAGAGTCAGAATTGACCGAGTAACTGAAGTGAGCTGAATACCCACACACAGACACATACATATATAGACACACACACATACACAAACACACAAAATTGATAGCCTTGCCATTTGTTACAGCATGTATGCACCTGGAGAGTATTATGCTAAATGAAGTAAGTCAGACAGAGAAAGATATATACTGCATAATCTCACTTACATGTGGAATCTAAAAAAAACCAACCAAATAAAAAAAAAATGAAGACAGACACAGATACAGAAAACTAACTGTGCTTGCTAGTGGAAGGGACATAAAGGATTTGGGCAAAATAGGTGCGAATAAGATGAATATGTGTAATACCTCAGTTATACAATAAATAAGTCAAAGAGATTTAATATACAGCATAAGTAATATGATTAACAATATTCTAATAACTTTATATATGGGCAAATATTTGCCAGATTTATTGTAGTGCTTTCATAATGAATTCAAATGTCAAATCATTATGTAGCACACCTAAAACTAACATAATATTTTATGTCACTATATTTCAACAACAAAAAAATGTCAATAAATAGAATATATTTTAAAAATTCTGAGTTACTTCTTAGAATTACAAAGCTTTTATGTCTCATCTAGAACTAAAATACAAAATAACATATCCCATCAACATATCTAATAGATGGGTAAAACTCAGGAAAATACATCTTTGCGTGGAAATTCATACCAAATAACAATAATAATAATGATGAAGTGTGAGAATTGCAGCTCTTTAGTTAAACCCTTAGAAACCATTGTCAGGTGATTAATTGGCCTAATTTAAATATGGTTTTATTATGATGAAAATGAGAGCAATATGGGGAAGGCTGATGGAACAGTCAGATCAGGTACAGCATTATCAATTAAGTTTGCCATCTTGCATGAGTGAGGTTTGTGGTGGCCTCAAAGCAATTTCAATAGTAACATCAAAGATAATTTATCATAGATCACCATAATAAATATAATAAATAATGAAAAATTTGAAAGAGTGTAAGGATTACCATAATGTGATACAGAGACAAGAAGAGAGCCAATGCTGTTAAAAAATTGGTGCTGATATATTTGCTCTACACAGGGTTGTTACAATCTTCAATTTGTTTAAAAAAAAAACAAATACGGTATCTGCAAAGCCCAATAATATGAAGTGCATTAAAACCAGGTATGTCTGTACACTGGGAAGTCATTGCAATGTTGGTTCTAAAGGCAGAGAGATGTGGGTTTGAATCCCATTTCCCCCTTACCTGACAATCAAGTTATTTTCCATCTCTAGTTCCCTCAGTTATGAAATGAGCATAATATAGTACCTACTCCCTGATGCTATTACTATAATTTTCAAGGACAAGACACAGTATAAATATGATTAATGAAGTGCCTTGCACATAGAATTCAATTGTATATTAAAATATAAATTATTTCTTTATAAATTACTTTCTGTTTCTGCTTTACACATATTACATTTATCATGGTAACATTGATTTTTATAAGAATACATATGATTGTATATTATCTAAATTTCATTTAATGATACTAAAGAGGTCATTAAATATACTTGTTGCAAAGACAATGAATTGGGCCTGGTATAAATAAAAATAATTAAACTGTATCTCTTATAACAAACTCTTTTTATTATTACTGCTTTGACATCTGTATCCACATTTTCTAATGTCCTCACTACATCTCAATCTTGTTATCCAGAAAGCAGTATGCCTGGAAAAATTGTCTTGACCCTTCCCAACATTTAAAGTTTACCCTGCCATTTCTCATGGAGCCTTAAAGCAGTCTCACCCTGAGTCATAACCATGCCTACTGTGGTCACAACACAAAATACTAGGCTCTACCCTCCCCAGGGCTTGACCCCATATATTTTTATTCTTCTTGTTTGGTCCATCTTTCTTCTGCTAATCACATGCCCCCATTTTTCCATACTATACTCTCCAAGACTAACAAATCCCTTCTATTTTTAATGCTTGTCAGGGACTTCCCTTACCCACTTTCCTGCTACTTCTCTTCCATGAGGAGTGGGTCCTCTTCCTTGCACAGTACAAACCATCAGTACCATGAATATTTTTCCTGCTCCTCAGTGCTAGTCTTATCCTATCAAAATTCCATTTTTCTTTGAAGCTGGTACTGTCCTAGTAGATAACATTCATCCTTGTTATCACCGTCACCACCTGCTGGCACACTCTCCCACATTCTTTGTCAAGCAGAGAAATTATCTTCTGTATTCCCATATAGAATTTCCCACCATCCATGGCTTTTAAATAAGTTTCCACAAGGAGGAAACAAATAAAGGCCAAATGAAGAAATTAATCAAAATATCTGAAAAGATTTTTGTAAATTTATAGAAGTGAAGAAATTCTTAAAAGTGATAGATTTTTAGCCAGTTTCTTGAGAAAGAAAATATTATCAAATTATAAAAGCTTTCTCTTTTTTGAGTAAAATCAAGTTATTTTGTTTCATTATTAAAAAATTATTTATTTCTGAAATTAACTTGATTATGTTCAAATTTTTTAATAGAAAATTAAAAGCTTTCTTTAAATATGAAAAGACAGCCTGGTCAAATTATAATATTCAAGTATAGAGTTTACACCACAAATCAGAGCTTAAGCTTCAGTAAAATAAATAAACAGAGATATCTTATTCCTAACTTCTATCTAATGTCTACAAAGGAAAATAACAGGCTTTAACAGAATAACAAACTTCTGTAACCTAGACTGAAGAAATAGGAAAACTCTCTTGGAGGAAGTGACCTAAGTTTGGAAAGGTACCAGGAAGACCTGGAGAAATTATTCTAAGTAAAAACATTTCCAAAGGCCCTAAGATATAAGTTAATGCACACTGAAGAGTAACCATTGAGAGGGATGTGAGATTTAAGAGATGAACAGGAATTTATTCATTTACACTATTCTATGTATTGCAGATCCAATAATGAACGAAATAGATTAAAAAAAAAAACCCTGCTGTCATTGTGCTTAGATTTTAGTGGTAAGAGACAGCCAATATACAAAATAAATTAGTAAATTATAAAGGATATAATGCTAAAGAAAGAAATGAACTAGCGAAGCAAGAAAGGGAATGCAGATTGCAGTTTTAAATTGGGTTGTTAGGAAATGTTTCAATAAGAAAGATCACTTTTAACAAATATCCAAAGGAGGCAAGGGAATTAGTAACAGGGGAAGACTATTCTAGGCAAGAGAAACAACAGAAATTGAGAGTTGAGGGAGGAGCCCGTGTGCTTTAGGGAGCAGAGAGGTTGGTCAGGATGGCCAGAGACCACGTCCAAGAGGGAAGGGGAGGAGGTGAGGTTAGGGAAGCAACGGGGACTAGATCATACAAAGCCTACAGGCCATTTTAAGGACTTTGTTTTTTCTTTTTTTTCTGAGTCAAATGGAAAGCCATTGGAGCAGAACAGAGGAGTGACATGACATGATTTATGTTTAAAAAAACAAAAAAAACTGTTTATGGGTTGAGAATGAACTGTAGGCAGAACCAGGAAGACAAAAGGCTATTACAATAATGCAGGTAAAAAATTGATGGTAGCATGTATTTGATATCAAAAAGGATGATTAAAAAAGTACAAAGATTTTGACACATGATTTCCTGCCAGGCTAGATGTGTGTTATGAAGGCAAGGAAGAAATTAATAACGACTTAGAGTTCAGTTTTTTTTTTTTTTTTCATTTCTCTAAGCCACTAAAAGAACAAAGTTGCCAGATGAAGGACAGTCTCGCAATTTACTGAGTTGGAGAAGACTCGGAGGAAGTTTATGGAGGAAGATCACTATTGGGCATGTCAAGTTTGATATGACTGGTAAATATCTTTTGGAGGTGTTGTGGTGGTTGTTAGAAAAAGAGTCTAGAGTAAGAAGATCAGGCTTGAGCTTTAAATTTGGGAATTAGCAGCAGACAGATGACATTCAAAAAGGTGCTAGTCTGTGACATTCCCAAGTTAATGTACAAAGAGAGGAGAGACTGGGCCTTGGGACACGTCAAAGAATGACTAGCAGAGGAAAGTGAGCAGAAACAAGTCACTGAGATAGAAGAAATACAACATGGGTTGCACTAGGGGAAAAAGTGGGGAAAAAATGTTTCAAGAGAGAAGGAATAACAGCTATCCAGTTGCTTCAGACTAGTCAAGAAAGAAGACTGAAAATCCATCACTGTATCCAACAACATGGAGAACCAGTCTGACCTTAAGGCAGTAATTTTGTTAACAGTGGGTGCAAAAACCTGAAATAAGTGAAGTCTCTATAAGAGAAGACTTGTAGATGAGTTTAGAGAACTCTTTAATAAATATTTCCGTGAATGGAGACCTGAAAAGTGAGACGACGATAAAGAGAAAAACATGGACAAAAATAACTACTTTAAACGACAGCAACAGCTTTGAACAACTACTTGGTTCAAACAGAATGAACCAGGTCAAGGAGAGAAGCTGATAGTGCGGGAGAGTTAAAAGGACAATGTCCTTAAACAGAAGGTTTGGATAGGCAATATGTGGAGGTGTCAATGCAAAGGAAAACAAGGAAGTCAGCACAGGAATGAGGACACTGCAGATGTGAAGGGAGGAGCTTAGGGAGGAGCACAAAGTCCAATGTTCCCTAGAAATGTTACAGCTTCCCAAGAGCAGACACACTAGGGGTTCACCTCCTATAGTGCCAAACCCTCCATATAATAGAACCTCAACGAATTATTCTTTAAGAAGATCAAAGTGGTATACTCTATATACACTACACAAGCCCACATACACTGTATCTGTGTGTGCATAGTTATTCATATCATCCTTCCCACAGCTTCAGCAAAGAAAAATGTCAAAACTATTCTATAAATGTGAAATCTTAAGCTCAAGTACAACAAAAACTGCAAAGAAAGAAGTGGCATAGCTTTCTCTTTAAGTACTCATATTTAATAGCCTACTTAATGCTTAAATTTTCTCATCACACTAAGTCATTTTTACTTTGTGAAATAAACTTTGCAGAGTAGACTCAGTACCATGTCACACATATTGATACTTTGTACATTCTACATTCTCTTAAGACAGTCAAGACTGAACCAAAAGATTCATTTTTTTTTTAGCATTTCCATGCTATCTCATCATTTGAAAACTGATTGGATAGCTTTCTAAATTCCTTGACCAATCAAGCAAGTAAATTAAATTAAAAATACTGACTCACTCTATTGGGTAAAAAGGAAAAAAGAAAAACTAATTTTCCAAAAGAACAGGTTGCTTTCTATTTCTGGCACTTTGGCAGCTATATACCTTGATGGATTCTCCCACTGTTAGTGACTGAAAATGAAAAATAAATGATATTTTGAAACTTTTGGTGTATCAGTGAACTAGCAAGTAAGAAATACTCATAACCCAAAAGAAGAAGTGAAAATACCTAAGCTGAACTAGTGTACTTCAGTTTTATTTTTATGAACACAGAGAATGGAACACAAAAGTTGGGGCCAAAGCATAAGACAGAGACTAACAGAAGACCACCCCCTTGTTATCAGAGGATCCCGTGTAAACCCAGGATTCCAGGGAATGGAAATCTCAAAAAGACCATTCTCCCCGCTCCCAGGAACTTGCAGAAAGATTGCTTTTCTTGAAGTTTAGCCATGAATGGACAGGGATAAAGTCTCCCTTAATAATCTGAAACTTCACACTAGTCTTTACTTGGCTTTACAGTCTGAGACCATGCCATGATGGCTTGTATAACTCCAATCTGAGAATTTAATTATAAATGGACTCACCTCTATAGTATTTCCCACTGCCAGAAATAAGTAAACACAAATCTGTAGAGAACTGCACTTTCTTCAGTGATCTCAAATAATTACCAGGGATAAAGTTTTAAGGACTATGATTATAGTCTAAAATGATCTAACTGACAAGAAATAAAACACTATGAGGAAGAGCCAGCAGAAATGCAAAACAATAAAATTAGATCTGAAAAAGTTCTAAATTTGAACTATCAAATAAGATTATAAAGTGTGTGCATATTACACATCTCAAAAATAACATAAAAAATTACAAATGCAAAGATTGAAATTAAGAGACTAGGTCAGAATGGTGGACTAAATACTCTGAATGACCCTCCCAGTACAAAACAATAAGATACTGCATAAAATATAACTTCCATGCACTCCAGATTTAGGGAGAGTAAGAAAAATTTCCAAGCAAAAGCACTTCAAAAAATATAAGGTAAAACAATAGCAATGAGTATTAAGTACATTTAAAAAAAAATGCAGAGTGCTCATGAAAGCCACTGCCGTGTATTGGAAGACTGACCTTTGAAACAGAGCAAGTTGATGTAGTTTACATAATGGTGACTATTGACAGTGGAAAGAAGCAAAGCAGTTTAAGGACAGAAGGTTAGTGTTGTTGAATAAAGCAAACAATGAAATAAATAATTTTCCATTTTAGTTTTTGTATCCATCACAGATTAAGATCAGCCAAGAAAGGGCTCAAAATCAGAAAGCACAAAATATATATGAAAGCAAAATTGAGATTGCCAGTCAAATAATAATCATTAAATTTATATCTCAGACAAATAATATTTAACAACTATGTATAAGATATTTAGAAATAAAGAGTGGAATAGAAACAATGAGTAAGTAATAAGAGATTATTCCAAATAATTAGATATATTTTTAAAATAATTAGAACTTGGAGAAAAGAAAAATATACAGCTGTTAAATTTTCTTAATGTAATGAATGAGGTTGGAGAACATATTATCTCAAGCTGAAGAGAAAATAAAATAGCCACAGAACTGAGGGAATTACCCTGGATGCCATCTAGAGAGACAGGAGATAGAAAATATAAAAGAGAGATTAAGAGATATAGAAGACAGAACAAAAGGTCTAACATGAAGTCCCAGGAGGAGAATAGAGGGACAAGAGAGAGAGAGACAATATGTAGAGAGAAAATTTCCTACAATATCCTAATACTGGAAGAAGGCATGAATTCATGATATAGGAAATACAATTTAAAATGTGGAACAGGCAAAGAGAAGACAACACCTAGAAACATGATGCTGAGACTGTGGAAAACCAAACAAAGAGAAAATTTTAAAAGAATTGAAATATATAAGACAGTACAGCTAAAATAAAAAGACAATTAGCCCAATACCATGTTTCTTAATAGCAAAAATGGAAAATTTTAAAAAGAAAAATTATATATTCAAATCGCTGAGAGAAAATAGCTATCTAGTGCCACTTTTGCACCCAGAAAACCATTATTATTTTTCAAAGAAGAGAGAAAATAAATTCAGCAGTTAATTACAAAAAGCACAACGTGTTTTTAACCAACACTCCTTGCTAAAATAATTCTAAAGTATGTATTTCATTACAAAATGGAATTATTCCACAAATAATTGTATGAGAAGAAATGGCAAGCAAAGAAGTTTATAACCTTGAAGGAGTAATAAGTAAGAAGGAATGGTTACAAATATATATGTATATATATAGGCATGTATACAAATCTCAAACACAAAATAATATACTGTAATTATTATTAATCAGATGGGGTCATTAAAGTGTTTTAAGCCCTTATATTAGTTGGAAAAGGAGCTAAAATACAAATACAAATTCTTTGAATTTGTTAGGTAAGCATGCACCAAAACATTTTTATGTTAACCACTAAAAAATGGTAACAGGGGCATATAATCCCCATGCCTTTAAAGTGGGAGAGGTGGAATAGGAAAACAAACAAACAAGAATGACCACAAACAAGAATGACCTTGATTTTAATCAAGGACAAAAATTTTAAAAAAGAGAGAGAGAGAAAGAAAAGAGAAGCAAGAATGTATGAAAACAGAAAGGTGCTAAAAAATATAAAAGTTCAAATAAATGACTACTCACAGTAAGTACAAATGAGTTAAAGTTGTCATTTAAGAGAGACATGAAAAAAAATTTTAAAAACCCTTATGCTGTTTAAGGGTCTTCTCAAGTAGCTCATATGGTGAAGAATCTGCCTGCAATGTGGGAGACATGGGTTCGATTGCTGGGTTGGGAAGATCCCCTGGAGAAGAGAACTGCTACCCACTACAATATTCTTGCCTGGAGAATTCCATGGACAGAGGAGCCTGGCAGACTACAGTCTATGGCATTGCAAAGAATCATTTGTATACTATTTGAGAGAACTACCAAGAATATAAAGACAAAAACCAGAAGTTTAAAGGTGGAAAAAGATATTACACAACACTAAACAAAGAACACATTGATGTAATATTGTCAGACAAGATAGATTTTTTAAAAAAGTGTTATGGATCAAACAAATTATTACATGAAAGCAAATTATTCAATTCACAAGATATAACAATAAATATAACAAAAAACTTTCAATTTTTGTAAATAAATTGTGGTGACTTATAGAATAAATCTATTATCAAAGTGAGATGTATCAACACAACTCTCTCAATTGAAAAACACAATCAAAAATAAGTGAACATATAGAATATTTGAGCACCACAATTAGCAATTTTGATTTATAGCCACGAGTTCTTGTTTCTATGCTCATCAGCTAGAATGTATACATATTTATAAAAGGCCCTGAATATCTACAAAATTGACCTCTTCTTAAATGACTTAAAGCAAGTATCAAAGAATCAGTACCTGACTGTCTACCCATGAACATATTAGAAGTTAACTTAAAAAAGTTAAAAATCTGTTTCTGTTGGAATTCAATACAGAGTTATAAATAATCTAGGCATCGAGAGAAAACATAAAATTTAAATGTATAAGAATTGAACAAAAATGAAGATATGACATATTGAAACTTAGATGCAAATAAGTTTGCATTTTCTCATAACTGAGAAATTTGCAGCCTTAAGTATGTACATTTAAAACATGAAATGGAGGTTCATGATATTTTACAGAAGATAGGGATCAAGACCAGCCCCAAAAAAAGAAATGCAAAAAAGCAAAGAGACTCTCTGAGAAGGCCTTACAAACAGCTGTGAAAAGAAAAGGAGAAAAGGAAAGATATACCCATTTGAATGCAGAGCTCCAAAGAAGAGCAAAGAGAGATAAGAAAGTCTTCCTCAGTGATCAGTGCAAAGAAATAGGGGGAAACAATAGATGGGAAAGACTAGAGATCTCTTCAAGAAAATTAGAGATACCAAAGGAACATTTCATGCAAAGATGGGCACAATAAAGAACAGAAATGGTATGGACCTAAAAGAAGCAAAAGATATTAAGAAGAGGTGTCAAGAATACACGGAAGAAGTGTACAAAAAAGTTGTTTACGACCCAGATAATCACAATGATGTGATCACTCACCTAGAGCCAGACATTCTGGATGTGAAGTCAAGTGAGCCTTAGGAAGCATCACTATGAACAAAGCTAGTGGAGGTGATGGAATTCCAGCTGGGCTATTTCGAATCCTAAAAGATGATGCTGTGAAAGTGCTACACTCAATATGTCAGCAAATTTGGAAAACTCAGCAGTGGCCACAGGACTGGAAAAGGTCAGTTTTCATTCTAATCCCAGAAAAGGCAATGCCAAAGAACGCTCAAACTACCACACAATTGCACTCATCTTACACACTAGCAAAGTAATGCTCAAAATTCTCCAAGCCAGGTTTCAGCGATATGTGAACCATGAACTTCCAGATGTTCAAGCTGGTTTTAGAAAAGGCAGATGAAACAGAGATCAAATTGCCAGCATCCACTGGACCATCAAAAAAGCAAGGGAGTACCAGAAAAACATCTACTTCTGCTTTATTGACTATGGTAAAGCCTTTGAATGTGTGGATCACCACAAACTGTGGAAAATTTGGAAAAAGATGGGAATACCAGGCCACCTTACCTGCCTCTTGAGAAACCTGTATGCAGGTCAGGAAGCAACAGTTAGAACCGGACATGGAACAACAGACTGGTTCCAAATAGGAAAAGGAGTGCGGCAAGGTGGTATATTGTTACCCTGATAATTTAACTTACATGCAGAGTACATCATGAGAAACACTGGGCTGGATGAAGCACAAGCTGGAAGCAAAATTGCCAGGAGAAATATCAATAACCTCAGATATTCAGAATACCCCACCCTATGGTTGAAAGCCAAGAACTAAAGACCCTTTTGATGAAAGTGAAAGAGGATAGTGAAAAGGTTGGCGTAAAGCTCAACATTCAGAAAACTAAGATCATGGCATGTGGTCCCATCAATTCTTGGAGAATAGATGGGGAATCAGTGGAAACAGTGACAGACTTTATTTTTGGAGACTCCAAAATCACTGCAGGTGACTGCATCCATGAAATTTAAAGATGCTTACTCCTTCAAAGGAAAGTTATGACCAACTTAGATAGCATATTAAAAAGCAGAGACTCAGGGCTGGTGCAGTGGGATGACCCAGAGAGATGGATTCAGGAGGGAGGTGGAAGGGGGGTTCTGGAAGGGAAACACATGTATACCCATGGCAGATTCATGTCAATGTATGACAAAACCAATGTGATAATGTAAATAAATTAATTAATTAATAATAAATAAATAAATATAAAGCAGAGACATTACTTTGCCAACAAAGGTCCATCTAGTCAAGGGTATGGTTTTTCCAGTAGTCATGTATGGATATGAGAGTTGGACTATAAAGAAAGCTGAGCACTGAAGAATTGATGTTTTTGAATTGTAGTGTTGGAGAAGACTCCTGAGAGTCCCTTGGACTGCAAGGAGATCCAACCAGTCCATCTTAAAGGAGATCAGTCCTGGGTGTTCACTGGAAGGACTGATGTTGAAGCTGAAGCTCCAATACTTAGGCCATCTGATGTGAGGAGCTGACTCATTTGGAAAGACCCTGATTCTGGGAAAGATTGAAGGCAGGAGGGGAAGCGGATGACAGAGGATGAGATGGTTGGATGGCATCACAGACTCAATGGACATGAGTTTGAGTGAACTATGGGAGTTGGTGATGGTCAGGGAGGCCTTGCGTGCTTAAGGTCATGGGGTTTCAAAGAATCGGACATGACTGAGTGATTGTACTGAACTGGAAACATGAAATGTACACTAGAACAGGAGATAAAATAAGTTTGGTTGCTCAAACTATTGGAAAAGCATAATTTGTGTGAAAATTTAATGGAGAAATAACAAAGGATGTTATAGAGTCTACTAATTTTGTGCTTTACACAAACAATGGGTAGGACATATTACATTCAAAAAAATAAGTCAAGAATCAATGCAATTCCTATCAAGCTACCAGAGGTCTTTTTCAAAGAATTAGAACAAATAATTTCTCAATTTGTATGGAAATACCAAAAACCTCGTATAGTCAAAGCAATCTTGAGAAAGAAGAATGGAACTGGCGGAATCAACCTACCTGACTTTAGGCTATACTACAAATCCACAGTCATTAAGACAGTATGGTACTGGCACAAAGACAGAAACATAGATCAATGGAACAGAATAGAAAGCCCAGAGATAAATCCACGCATCTATGGACACCTTATCTTTGACAAAGGAGGCAAGAATATACAATGGAGAAAAGACAACCTCTTTAACAAGCGATGCTGGGAAAACTGGACAGCCACTTGCAAAAGAATGAAACTAGATCACTTTCTAACACCATACACAAAGATAAACTCAAAATGGATCAAAGATCTAAGCATAAGACCAGAAACTATAAAACTCCTAGAGGATAACATAGGCAAAACACTCTCTGCCATAACCCAAAGCGGGATACTCCATGACCCACCTCCCAGAATATTGGAAATAAAAACACGAATAAACAAATGGGACCTAATTAAAATTAAAAGCTTTTGCACAACAAAGGAAACTATAAGCAA